>OX465295.1:146283596-146883596 GCA_949987735.1 Leucophora obtusa | reverse complement strand
ATGTTGCACTTGAACTTTTCCATTCAAACTTTTGACTGCATTAAAGAATTTTTCAAAAATGTTGTGAAAAATTTTATTTATTAAAAGAGTCACCCACTCAATCCCCCTGATTATGTAAGGCGTTGGCGTATTTAGTAAAAACGCCTCCATACAAATCGAATTTTTTAAAATCGAAATTAACAAGAAGTGAAATTTTTCTGACGAATATAGTACAAATTTGATAAAATATAACTCTTACTCGACTGTTAAATATTGTAAAAATATTTGTTCTAGCGACTTTGCTGTAAAAACGACTAAAAACGTCTACGCCTACGCCTTACATAATCAGGGGGAATGAAAAAGTTTTATTAAAACGGGATTCATAAAATATATAAAACATTTTCATCAAATTTGAGAAATTTTTCATTTACTTTGTGCAAAAAACTTCATTGGTTTACTGAAAAATTCCATAAAAACTCGTCCAGCAAAATTCCCTTTGTGTATTTATCTCAATATATATATTTCAGGGTTGGCAGGCAATACCGCTAAAATACCGTTATCGATTCAAAACCCTTTCAACTGAATACCGTTACTCCTAAAATACCGGAACCGAAATACCCGGAATACCGTTATCCTTAAAATACCTTTACCGAAATAACTAAAATACCGTTATCCTTAAAATACCGATATCGAAATAAATGAAATATCAATACCCTTAAAATACCGTTACCGAAACAAATGAAATATTGTTATCCCGTTACCGTTATTTTTATTTTTCTGCTTTTGCTAATTTCACGTGGTTATTGAGTATTTTTTTAACATTAAGTTGATAAATTGGTTCTGTTTTTAATCTCGTTTGTTTTTTGTAAAAAAATTGCGGGATGCATCGAAATAACTGACTACCGTTACCCTTAAAATACCGTTACCGATATAACTGAAATATCGTTAACCTTCAAATACCTTTACCGAAATAACCCAAATAGTATCTTTATTATTATCTTTAAAATACCGTTACCGAAATAACTCAAATACCGTTATCCTTAAAATACCGATACCGAAATAAATGAAATAGCGTTACCTTTAAAATACCGTTACCGAAATAACAAAAAATATCGTAACCCTAACGATAACCGCATTCGTTTCGGTTACCATCCATGATATATTTTAAAAATATTTGCCGAATTGTATTTTGCAACATGTGTAATTTTAAGATTATAGGGATTTACATTTATGAAAAATATTTCGTATCCTGAGGACTGTTTCATAGTAAAATCTTTAACAATTTCTTTAAAAAATTTTAAGATTCTAACAGCAATTTATTACGATAACTTTTAGATTTTGAGAAATTCATCCCTAACATTCAAAAGACTCTTTTATAGAAATATTACTCGAATTGTGAGGATTCTTCCGTAGAAAACGACTTAGATTTCCTGGATATTTATTTTAAAGAACTCGTTTAATTATGGCAACGTTACCGTATAGAAATCCTCCTGATTCTTAAAATACATTTTTCTATATAAAATTTCTCTATGAATTGCTACACTGAATCAATGAAATTTCACTGGAATCCGTGAATTGAAACTTTTCATTGATTTTATACAGTTTTTCATAAAGTTTTAACAGCAGTTTCAAAATATTTATTAAAAATTTCATACAGCAAATAAAAAAGTTTCATTAAAAAGGGATTCATAAAAATTATGAAGCTTTTCATACACTTAAAATAATACGTCAGTAAAAAATTTGTCAAACGAGTTTCAAATCGATTTGACTAATTTTTAACAAATTTTTAATTGAAACACTGATTTAGACAAAGATTTTAGTTGCCTTCATTTAACACAATACTAAAAATCCTCAGTATTTTAACTAATTTTATTTATTATTTTTAACTAATTTTTAAAAAATCATTCGTTAAATTTTACATAATTTATTGTTAAAATATAATATTTTCATGTTTCTGTTATTACCCGGTAAATGGTAATAACAGAAACATCCCCATTTTCCCGATTTTTTAAAATAGCACATATCTCTAAAACTAAGAGAGATAGAGAACAATTGATGAACATTTTGACTACCCCTAACCATATAATGCCCTGGTGAAAAGGTTATCTCTATTCAAAAATGGAAATTGGTGGGGCCTTGGGCCCTCGGAAATTTTTTATTAAAATTGTCCCCTTCTTAAAATTGCCCATATCTCGGAAACTAAAGGGACAAAATATGACAAAAACGAGATATAGGAAAGGGAGAAATCCCTGGGATTGTCCTTACATGCCCGTATATGTTATGGACCCTACATTTTAACAAATTTTACGACTCAGTACAACTGCAAATAAAACTGTAGTTTTACTAATTTTTTACTTAACTTTCTTAAATTTAACAAAAATTTTTTTTAAATCAACAAATTTTATTTTAAGTCAAGAAACAGGGATAAATTTTGTTAAAGTAACAAATTTTTCTGTTCAGCCAACAGACATATTATTTTGAGTGTATAATTTAAGAAATTTTTCCTCCACTTCAAGAAAAAAAAATTCTTTAGTTTAGTAAAAATTTTCATTAAAACTTAAATTTCTCTCTGTGTAGGAGAGAACAATTTAAGGATTTTGGTTACATGCACCACGAGGCTTGTCTAAATTAAAATAAATTGATTAGGTACTGAGAGCTCACATGTCATTTTTTGAGACAACACACAAACATCGAGAACCATGAAATTCATTAAAGATCGGATTAACGGTATTCAGATTGTCGAGTGGTTCGTGTTTAATGTGAAGCAACTGTTATGCTCGATAAAAACAGAATTATTTTTCACAATAATCAATTTCTTGTAAAAATTTGGGTATAATTTTTTTGCCAAATTATTATAATAAAAAATTATGGTTATAAGATGAATGGGGGAAATGTTTTTAGTTGATCTGTTATTTTAAGTAAATGAATGTTATTTTAGTTTGACTCAAGATCATAAATTAATATCACTTTCTGTTTAAATTATTTTCAAATCAAAGAAAGATGATACAATTTTTACAAGTAAATAAAGGTTAAATTAGACGTGCCATAACGCCATAGCCGTAACCATAACGCCATAGCAGACAACCAAAATTCAATTGGTTTCTATGGTTACGGTTATGGCGTTATGGCATGTCACCAATAATCGTATACATTGTAGCCCATAAGATTGGTTTGAACAGCTGTTTTATATGGTTATGGTTATGGCACGTCTAATTGAGCCTTTACAAAGAATAAAAATTATTGAAAAAATTCGATAAGACCAGCAAGGCAGAATGCGCATTTTCGGCTTTCGCTACAAAGCCATCATCAGTGCCTTTCGCCTTTGAGTGGGTTAACATTTTGATAATCGTCTACTTATGTGGCTGTTATGATTATATTTTGAAGTTTCAGTATACATGCGATAGCTTTAAGGGGGTTATCGACTCTAGGAAAATTTTTGTTTTCGAATTTTTTTTATATTTTATTTGGATGAAGCATATGCTCTCTATATGCTCCGAAAATTAAAAAAAAAAATTTTTCACATGTTTTTTTGTAAAATATGTTTTAGTCCCAAAGTAATATTCTATGTGGTAAATTTGTGTAACACTTTTTGTTTGCATTTTTATTAACTTATTTTTATTAGAAATCGTATATATTATAACAGGGCAGAATAAAAAGATAAAAACTACATCAAAAGATGTAAAATTGCACGCAGTTTTCAAAGAAAAGAAAATGACGATTCCTTGATGGATGTTGGAGACACGTCATATGGGGCAGGTGCTGATTAGGGAGGCCGAACGGGACTGGTTTTTACAAATCCCGGGATTCGGGATTTTGAAAATTTAAATCGGGATTTTTCGGCATCCCGAGATTTATTAGGATCTCGGGATTTTTCGGGGTTTCGGGATTTTCATGTTTCATCATATTTTCAATTTTAAAGATAAATAGCTGAAATAAACCCTACAAATTCAAATAATTCATTATAAGGTGCCTATTCCTACTTGTGACTCATTGTGATTGTCATAAGACTATTTTTAAGACTGAGAGTCTTAACTTTTCATACAAAACAATAATAAAATTTAAAAAATTCAAATTTTATTTGTCAATGTTATGATTGTGTCGATACCACATGGAGGAAAAAGACGTTTTTGTATCTGTTTGGAGGTAATCAATGTATGTTTACAAACTACCATATATGTATTTGCAGTGTGCTTCCAATTATATTGTTTTTATAGTTACTATATACATATATATTTCCCGGTAATAATTATATTTGTGGATACAATTAACATATATTTGGAAAAACGGCGAATTTCCATTCTTGATACATATAAAGTTGTATGTAGCCATTATAACTTTTGTAGTTGGTAATAATAGTTTCGTTTAGCTAGACTGCATCTAGTCAGAAAATTTTGTGATATTTTTCCTTTATTTATTAATTTTATTGTGAAAGATGTGAAAAAATAAAATAAATTAGTGTAAATAAAACGTAAAATTGTGTTAAAAAGAAAAAAAAAAATATTTAATTGTGTATATTAAAGTATTAACTTATTATAAGAGTTTTTAATTAATATTTGTAAATAAAAATAAATAAAAAATAAATGAAGAGATTGTAGTTATTGTTTTTCAATGAATGTATTAGATGTAAAATTCAATGTGATTTATAATATATTTAGTTATTAAATAATCGCCAAACAGTAGATGTATTAATTTAACTTTTTATGTTTTTCCATTAAAATATATAGAAATTTGGAGAGTAGAATAAATACGCCTATTGTTTGGCATATATTAATAATTGCTTTATAACTAAATATATTATTTATATAAAGTATTTGCATGGAAACATAATTTGTCTATAACACACATATTATATGTTTGCTGCCAAACATATAATATTTGTCGATAGCGTCATTTCATTTCATCCAAACATTATATATTAACATAATATATTTGCTTACAAACATAATATATTTGCATGCAAATCAAAGGTTTAAAAGGCTTAATTCTTTCATTCACTTTTTAAAAATTAATGAAATTTGGGTTAAATTTCATTCCCTAATAGCTTTCTTATGGAATTAATTCGATAGCTTAATTCCCTATAGCTTAAAATTATATGAATTCATTCTATTTTGATTGAATTCTAACTGAATGAAACCCAATTTACCTGAATTCATTTAATAAAAAAGTGAATGAAAAATTATTTGTTTTCATTCACTTAATCAAATGAAAAATTTTAATTTGTATGTAATTGCTGAAATATTAGCATAATACAATGAAAAATGTTTAAAATTCATCTAACAGAAATAAATAGTATCGTATGCTTTGTTACAGCTTGTATGCTTTGGTTTTGATTATATTTTAGTTTCAAACTACACTGCACTAATTGAATGGTAATAAAATTTCTTCATTCAATTAGTAAAATGGTGAATGAACATGCGATTTGAATGATTCAAGTTAGGAATTCATTCAATTCATATTAAAGCTTTGGGAATGAAGCTTATGAATGAATTCTTTACGAATGGTTTAAGGGAATGGTACATGAATCTTTTTAAAATCTGAATTTAATTTTTAGTGAATTAAGCTTGAATTGAATTAAGTTTTTCGAAGCTCTGATGCAAATATATATCGTTTCTAGTAAAAACACGGCGAATATCCCAGGAAAATTTTCTGTTCCAAAGAATCGGTTGTACAATAGCTACTTTTCATTCACAACCCCTTCTACTGTCGATTCTAACACCGATTCTTTTTGTTTGAAATTGTCCCAAAAGCAACCCCTTCTATGGCTCCAAAGTGGAACCGGTTGCTCTAGAATCAGTTCTGGAACTAGTTCTGGAACTGATTCTACGTCACCCACACCTTCCATATAGGATCCCAGGAACTGGTTCCGGAACCAGTTCCATGGAATCGGTTGCAGTGGAACCAGTTGTAGAATGGGTGTGGTTGGCTACCGATTGTAAAAAATTTTCCTGGGATGTTTAACAAAATCTCCAAATATATATATATTACCAGCAAAAATATGTTTGGGACAGGCCGTTTTTTTCAGCGTGCAGGTTTTAATTTTTTTGAAGTTTTTAAGCAAAAATTTGAATAAATATCTCATTATAAATGCAACAAAAACTAAACTAATGCACATAAAACCAACTCATCTTGCATCAGAACACATTAAACTTAAATTCCACAACACAAACTGCCTACATACAAATATAAACCAAAATAGCAACACTAACGATTCGTGCACAACTGTCATAGAACAAGTTAATACATACAAATATCTTGGCGTCTATGTAGATTAGTGTTTCCAATTCGGTTAATCGATTCATCGATTAATCGCCTCTATTTCGGTTAATGTCGAAACAAATAATTTAAAACTCAAATAATTATTCGACCCGAATAATCGGTTAAAATTGGTCGATTAACCGGTTACATTTTTAATATGGAATTTTACCTTAATTTTTCCCAAAATTTCACAATTTTCTTAATCTGGGCTACAAAATTACCAGAAAAGCTTAGAAAAAACAAATACTAACTAAAATAGCATCAAATTCTTTAAAAATCTTGTGAAATAGGTCCTTAAATACCTTTTTCGAGCAACCGCAAACAAGTCGACATTGTACCATCAGACTCCCAATTTTTAATAAAATTTTGCGCAAATGTTTTAAAAAAAACATAGCAAAAGGCCAAAATGAAGGTGTTTTTTAAAACTTCACAAAACACACAAAATACACGACTGGCTGGAGGATGCTTGATGAAATAAAATAGACAATTTTGTTTTCTGTTTCAATTCTTTTAAAAATTTAAATTAATATAAATTATATCTACATGTCCTTTAAGACAAGGCTGCATTTGTTTTAAAACTGTTACACAATTAACATGTTAATTCTGTAAGAACTTTAACTTTTCTTATTTTTCCTAAGAAAGTGTACATACACATCGGTTCAAAACCACATCAATTCTAAAACATGCAACATTGAACCCAAACCCGTTTCAAGGAATATAAATTCCAATTAAAACAAATAACCTAAAGTTAAAAATTTTTAATTTATATAGAATTTGACTTCTGTAACTGTGAATTGTCTATATGCTATTGATGAATTTATACACTGATTAAATTAAGTTTCGCTGGAATTCGTCTATTGAAACTTTTAATTGAATTGATGCAATTTTTCATAAAATTTTATTAAGAATTTCATATTATTTAATAAAAATGTCATACACCCAAAAAAGTTTTTTTTAGAAAGAGATTCATAAATATTGTGAAGCTTTTTCATAAAATTTAATAAATTTGGCTTTTACTTTTTGAAGAAAACTTCATTAGCTTATTGAAAATTTTGGTTACAGCTCGTCCGATAAAATTCTTTAAGAGTAAGTACGCTCAAACTATAGGTTATTTTTTTACTGTTAATGGCCTTTAGTAACGAAAAAGATACTGAGCATAGATTACAATACTGAGAAACAAAGTAAATTGGTATTCTCAATTAACTGAAATTAATCTCAAAGAGAACTCAAAACTTTTTATCGATGACTTTAATGAAAATTTCATAGCTGTAGGAAGAATCTTATTAAAATTTAAAAAACTTTAGGTATAGCATTTCTTTAACCCTTTCAGACCCAGCATACACGATTGTGAGATGTGATGTTTTCTCTTAAAATTACAAATATTTTAAATACTAATAGGTTTATTTAGATAAAAAATTTCAGTTATACTTTTAGCTAAATTATATTTCATAAAATATGAATTGACATAAAATTGATTATAAAATGAATACATTTTTGCAAGCTAATTGGGTCTGAAAAAGTTAAATGCAATATTAAATTTTATAGTGTCAGTATTGATTAAAAATCACATTTAAAGAAATTTTGTATCTAAGCTTTTCAGATTTTTAAATTTTTTTCTAAATAAAAAAATCTACGTTAAGTAATCGATATGTAACAGTATTAGGTTTGCTCTTCTTAACTTACTAATATTTTGTTAGTTTCAGCAGTTATTTCTGCCATCTTCAACAAAATTTTGGTAGATTTAGCAACATTTTTACAGATCTTTTTTTAAAAAATTCTCAGATCCCGAAACTTTTCAACCTTCGAATATGAAAACTTTTTTATTAAATACATCGTATTCATATATGACGTTAATATTTAATGAAAAGAGTCAGCTTTTTGTGTTTTAATTAATAAAAAGTTAATGAAATACCTTAATTTAGCTTAAACGATTAATCGATTAACCGCCAATTTTCCGGAATAACCGACCCGAATAACCGGTTAATCCATTTTAGTGATTTTTCGAATAATGCATTAACCGGTTAACCGCCCATGTCGAATAATTGGAAACACTAATGTAGATCAAAACTTCAAATAGAAAGCACACATAGATAATCTTAAAAAAAAAGTTACGCAAGTCTTCTTATATGCTTTATCACCTAAGTAACTGTGCTACACCTAGTGTTCTGAGACAGGTATATTTCTCGCTGGCAGAGTCGTATATCAGACACGAGATAACAGCATGGGGAAATGCAACATATTGTAAATCTCTACAACAAACTCAGAACAGAATACTGTAAATTTTAGAAAAAAACCAACGATATTTGGCAACGAACAACACGAATTGCCAAAGAAACAACACAACCTCTAGATACGCAACAAACAGCAACAGTACAACATTTTACAACAATAATACCAACCAAATTAACATCAACAACAACATCGATACAAATAATTACAACAACCCTAATAACAACGTGGAAGCACCGAGTATCATCAACAATAACAACCCAACAAGTAGCAATACCATCAACAACAATAACACAAACAGATGTAGAAACAACAGCAGCCGTGCAGGAGACAGCGTCTCAAGAAAACTAAATATAGGGTACGTTCGTAAATGCATCACTGCGGCATCACTGCGAAATAATAAAAGTAAAACGTTCAAAAATGCAACACTTGACAGCACTGATTTACGTCAAACGTTTTTTTATGCAAACAATTGGCAGTGTTGCCGCAAATTTCTGCAACTATTGCATCATTTTAATTTCTGATGCAATGGTGCGCGTTCTAAATTTGTATGTTAAAATCATTTAATACAAAAAGAAAACTAAACGTTGGTGCATAATGGAAAAGTTAATATATAAAAATTCTTAATAAAAATTTAAATTTTGTTTATTTTTTAGCATTTTTTGGATTTTTAATAATCAAAAGTCATTTCATCTTTTTTTAATTCTCTTTTTATTATAACTTAACAAAAATTTGTCAATTTTACCATCAAGATTTTCAATTATATTTGTTAATGTTATTGCGAACATGTTTTTTATTTTTTGCAAAACGTTCTAAAAAGCCAAGTCTGTGCAGTTGTTGAGCAGTAGCAAGGCATCTGCAACAGCTGATCACGCATCAGCAACAAAACTTCGCATAACTGGCGCAGTGTTGCACAAATTTGCTGCATTTACGAACGTACCCATACTCAACGTAGAAAACATTTATTACACAACAGTGCTTAATGAGTTCTACAATGACTCGAGATTTTTAAATATCATCGACCATGAACACAATACCAGACTTAGATCTGAATGTAGATTTAAAATTGGGAAATATCGCAACAAATACGGGAAAACACATTGGCAATTACTTTACCCACGATCATGAATATACTTCCAGCTAATTTAATGAACATACACAACAAGTATAGAAGAAAAAAACTTATAAAACAATTCTTTATAAACTCGCAATGAATTATTATAAATTAAAATGAATTTTGAATAATTTTTTTTTCCTGCAGATAAGCTATATGGCTTCGCAGGCCCAGAATTAATTTAAAATGTACATTTTATTATTTAAATAAAAATTTCTTCTTTAAAAAAAAAAAAACATCTAAGAGTCACAGACTTTTCTTAGGAATAGGCACCTAAATCTACTTATTATTTCTTGTAGTATGAAGAAATAAACAAATTAAGCTGGATTCACAATGCTGGACTACTCCACGCTGCAGAGTGGAGTGTGTAAAAAAGAGATAGTATGATACAAAAAATATGTAAGGGCAAAAACGAAAGGAACAAAATCCACTCAGAGTGCAGTACTACTGCATTGTGAATCTGCTTTAAACAGAAACTACACTCATAGAAATAAATATGTAAAAATAGCAGAAAAAGCTACTAAAAATTAACAAAAAGGTTCCGCGATTAAAACTACAGAAATCAACAGAATTTGTTTGCTAAATAATTGTTAAATTTCCGAAATATAAGAAATATAATTATGAGTTAAATTTAAGCAAATTGCAAATTACAATTTACCTCTGAAGAAACTTTTTAACCAATAGTAGCTAAAACACTGCTATATCTACAAATTTTTAGTTATATTTGGCTAAAATTAATTGAATGCTCTACTCTGCTGAAATCTTCAGAAATATTTAGTGACTATTAGTTTTTTTTTAAATCAACTAACATAAAATATTAAGCACTCTGCTGATTTCAGAATTTCCAATTTAACAAAAATTTGCTGTTTTTAGTCGGCAAAATTATTTTGCATGAAGTTATGATTTTAGCAAATCATCAATAAAATTAATAAAAACATGTCCGTTAAAAGATTAAATAAAGCTGAATTACGATTTTCAAAAATTTCACAGCTGAATAAAAGTTCATATTTAGAATTTGTAATATTTGATCTTAAACCGAACAAAAATAACACTCATTATTAAGGTTTTTATTCAGATTTATATAATCTGTAATCCATTTTAATCTATTATTTATGAATGGGAAAAATTAGTTCTTTAATAACATTTAATAAGATATTAGATTTATGTGATTTAGGTCGAATATAACAATAAAAACAAAAACAAAAGATATAAAATATTGAAATCGGAAATACCGGGATTTTCGGGATTGGGATTTTGGGATCGGTATCCCTAGTGCTGATGGCTTAATATAAGTTATAAAAGTAATCAATATACAGCTATGGACATATAAATGGCACATTTTACCATGAATTCTTTCTTATGCTACTATATTGCAAATACTATTAACAACCAACAAGTTTTTGTTTTTTCCAAATGTTTATTATGCACAATTAATATTGCTATAAATTTTAATTGAAATTCATTAATATAAATAAAAATTATCATTATGAAAAAAACCAATTGAAATGAGCTGGACACATAAATGGCACAATCTTAAAAAAACAGAAAAAAAGGTTTTAATATTGCATTTGTTAAATTGCGACCCATACTTTCCACTAGTTTTTGGCATTTTGTTTTGGGGATGGCGTACCAAGCTTCCTGTGCGGCCGACCACAGTTCGTCCATATTTTTGTAATTTTTCTTGGCGATTTCAACCTGGACTTCATTCCACAGGTTCTCTATTGGATTTAAGTAAGGGCTCTGGGCTGGCCAATCCAAAACATCAATCTTCTCTGCACAAAACCAATGTTTTACTAGTTTGGAGGAGTGTTTGGGGTCATTATCTTGCATGAATTTCCATTTTATTGGCATGGAGTTGAAGGCATATGGCTCCATATAGTTTTTTAAAATATCTAAATACTGAAACTTGTACATTTTTCCATTGATTTTTATAAGCGGACCTACGCCATGCCAAGGAAATGCACCCCAAACAATAATATTACCACCTCCATGTTTTACCGTCTTCTGAGTGAACCGAGGATTAAACTCTTGGCCTTTAGGACGACGAACAAAGATTCTGGTCCTATCCTGTTAATTCTTGTTTCGTCACTCCATAACACGTTTTTCCAAAAACTAATGGGATTTTCCTTATGGGTTCTGGCGAAGGTTAGTCGTTTAGAAATATTTTTTTTTTGGGATAAGACCTTTTTTCTGGAAATGCGCCCAAACAAATTTGCCTCGTTTAGTCTTCTTCTGACAAGTCTGCTTGATATTTCCATGTTAAAAATTTCATTAATATCCGATGCTATCTGCCTTGATGACTTGAATGGATAAATTTTCACCATTCGTACTATAGCTGCATCCGTACGCTCATCTGCTTTTCGTGGCCTTGGCTTCCGAATTTTACCCTTAGTCAATATATCGGAATCCTCAACACAAGAATTAATTGCATTGTAGACTTTTTTGCGAGAAATTTGCATTATCTCAGCAATTTCCGCTACTTTTTTCCATCTTCATTCATTTTCCATTAGATCCGCCTTTCCTCACCTTTGGTATGTTTTCCTGATCCCATTTAAAAAATTTTTTAACTTTTTATATTTATTTTTGAACTACGAAAAATATTTATTGCTTTGAATTAAATCTACACGACTACTGCCTATTTTAAACCTTTCACGACCAAACATAAACTGCTGGAAAATTTGTATTTTTTTTTACGGATTCGTGATAATCGACCCAACATTTCTAAACAAAAGTGTCGTCAAAAATATTTTTTTTCAACTCCTTCATCGAAAAAATCCATGGGACATATATATCCCATTGGTCGTCAACAGTAAAAATTTGTGAGCAACTAACTTACTCTGCTCGTATGGAGTATAGTGTGTTTTGTTTTAGTTTTTGCAGAAATAGTTGCATTTTTGGTTTTGTTGTTGTTGTAAATTTTTACACAGTGTCGATTACTACTTTTTTTGTTTTTCTTATCATGCCAAGTAGTTTGCATATCGCTCATTGCTCATTTGAAAAAATCGATTAACAAGAAATTACGTTTAGTAAAACTGCGTACTCAGTTTTTCATGATCACCTCAGTAGTTCTTACAAAAAAATTTTAAATGTTCAACGCATGGTTTTTAGCAAACCCGTTTTTAAGGATCTTTTGTGAGAGAGGAGAATTTCTACATTTTAATAAAAGCTTTTCTTTTTTTCTACTGAAAAATTCTTAATTTTTTGTCAAAATTTACATTATTATTTCTTATTTGATGCCAATTTTGGAGAGAAGTGATAAAAATTGCCATTATAGTTTGCATTAGTATTTCGAAGTCCTTTAAAAAGGACTTCTGACATGATGGGTATGCAGTTTATCTATAAATCGTGTCTACCTTCATATATCGATTCCTCTATGGGTGAGAGCAAAGTCGATTTTATGCAGCAGATGATGAAGTTATTGAATTGCATAACGCATATGAAAATGATGGAACCCACCAATTAACATCACCAGTATACTCTGTGCCTCTTGTGTCAAAGGTTATTGTTCGGCCACGATTTGAAGAAATGTTCAGCAACCAAGCCGTGACGATCCATTATATGATCGACCATATAAAATTCAACCAATTTTGAATAATTACAATTCATCATTTGGAAGAGCTATGAGTGAAACCAAACAAAAGTCAATCGATATATCGTCGCCTAAATTAAGAAAGGGCGTAACAATACTTTTTATTTTTTTAGAGGAGAAGAAAAAAACATTGTAGAATTAAATATATTTTGGAATTAAAGGATATATTTCTTCTCTTGACTATAGACTTATTTCTCTATATAAGTTTAAATTTTTCTAGGGACATGTATGTAGTCTAGTGCATCATAATCAATCAGAAACTCGATTTTGAATTTTTTTGTTGTTACGCCCTTCTGCATGTTAGGCGACGATATGTATACCTAAAACAAATATATTATTCCTAAATCTTTTTCATGTTTGGTTGAATGAATGGTTCATTAAATTTTATTAATTTTTTGAAAAAAATTAAACCATAAAACTTCTTGTTTACCTTTGACGACCAATAGGACACATACGTCCCATGCTGAATTTGCCCCCTGTAGGCAAGAAAACAAAACTATTTCCAATGTTTTGGTATTTCTGAAAACAGGAAGCACAGGTCCATGCTATATCAAAATTTTAGTCTTGAAAACCAATAACATCTGAATAAATGACATCCAAAAAAGATGAACAAAAAAACTTGTTTTTCAGATTTTGGGGTCAATTAATTAAGCGCTAAGAACCTGTTATTTGGTATAATCTGAAAGAAAAAACTCTCCTTTATTAATACAAGTCAGTTTAAAAAAAATCGGTTGGAATATGTGGAAAATATAACAAATAATAAAAATGGGACATATATCAACCATTGGACGTCAAAGGGAAGTAAATTGTGCCATTTACATGTCCACTTTAAATCAGCATTTCTAACGCAAAAATGATAACGGTAAATAATAAGCAAAACATAATGGAACATTTGAGCACTATTAAGACAAGCATCTTTTTCAACAACAATCAGAAGATATAAAACTTGCATTTTTAAATATATTTAGTTGGAAAATACTTAAATTTATGCGCAATTTAAATTTGTGCCAATTATATGTCCATAGCTGTATATAAAAAATATGAAATAAATTAAAAACTGTACAAAATTATAGCATTTTTACATAATAATATGAGTAGCATTATGTATAATTATATATTTACCGTCGTTTTTAAGACTATTAGGTTTAATATATCAAACACCCATTAACTGATTCGTCCCAAATTTGGTGGACATGTAGTAAGCTAGGAGATAAAACTTTTCTTCATTTACAATTTTTTGAAATTTTGCTGTTTTCTTAGCTTAAAATTAACTTTATACTTCAAACCGGTTCAAAATCGGCTGCCACTGTACAGCAAAGGTGGGTTAACCGATTTCGATCCGGTTTTTTTCTTTCGTAGTCAACAAAAAACTGTAGTCCTTATCGTGGCCCTTTTTTTTGAATTTCAGTCAAATAAATTTTATATTCCCTAGCAAAATTGTTTTTCTTTGCCTTTTTTGGAATTTTCAAGTTTGTGTGGCAACTTTGTTAAAAAAAAAATAAAAATCGGGCCACGATAAGGACTAGAGAATTTATCTGGTATTTCACTTTACATTTTTATTTTCCAATAATTAATGAAGGCTGTACAGTGGCAGCCGATTTTGCCATTTTTAAAAAGGCTAATAATGAAGTGGCAACCCTGGCGATTTGGGTTGGAGAAATTTAAAACTAATATTTTTTAAAAATACTACAATAATATATGTTTTAAATACAAAAATAATATAGTAAAAATATTATTTGAATTTTTGACAACGGTTTAAATATGCCCCTTAAAATTCTGTTGTTACAGTATTTAACCCCCTTAAAAGAGAACCAATTGCAGAGTCTGCAAAATAAGAGTACATATAATAATTATTTCGATTTTACATATAAACAAAATGTTTTTCACGATAAAATGTTTCTTATGAAAATTGTGTATCATTTGTTTTTCTGCAAATTTAATATATAAGACTATTATGTATCTGGTGAAAAATTGACGTTTATTGTTGTAATAACACCTTTATAAAATGAAAAATGTTTTTATTCACAATTTAAATAACCATTTCAGGCCTTTAAAGTTGAAGTTCGAGTGAAGTTTTTCAAGGGAAAAGAGGAACAAATTTCTAAGGTTCCTGTAAAAATGTAGTTTTTGAAGCGTTCGCCCTAAATATAGAATCTTTGATTTTTACAACTATATAATCTTCTATAAAAAATGTCCTTACGAAAAACAATATCACAATTGATTTTTAATTAAAGTTAATTTTTAAAAATATTCTTTTGATAAAATTTTCATAAAAAACTTATCAAACGAAAAATATCCCAAATTTTCTTTAAGAAAATTTGCATAATCGTATTCATTTGTTAGTTTTTTTCTTAAAGAAATTTGAAACCGCGCATGCTATAGAACTATTTATTTAGTTTGATTTTAAGACTTTAAAGGCGTAGTGGCAATTAAAGCATATCGACATTTAAAGCAGGTGACATTTATAGATCTTTTTGTGTATAAGCAACGAGTAAGGGATTGTAGGATACTCAACCTCTGTTAACCAACCTCTTGATAGGTCTGTTTTAAACGATAAAATGTGTTAACATTGCAACAAATTTTATTAACATATTTCTTTGGTGTACGCGAGCGAGCGACTTACATAGAGCCTCCAATTCTTTATTTCCTTCCCTTTTTCAAGGGGAACCCTTTTTCAATTAAAGCATATCGACATTTAAAGCAGGTGACATTTATAGATCTTTTTGTGTATCAGCAACGAGTAAGGGATTGTAGGATACTCAACCTCTGTTAACCAACTTCTTGATAGGTCTGTTTTAAACGATAAAATGTGTTAACATTGCAACAAATTTTATTAACATATTTCTTTGGTGTACGCGAGCGACTTACATAGAGCCTTAACAATACATTTAAGCATTTAGTGAAAAGAAAAATTCATATTTGGTTCCTAGTCCAGGAGATTCAATGGGCTCCAATTCTTTATTTCCTTCCCTTTTTCAAGGGGAACTGTAATTGAAGTACTTTTTAAAATATGTATGAATAATTAAAAAATATGTAAATAATCGTAAATTAATAAAGTTCGTTGAAGATATTAAATGCTTAGGTGTTGTAATAGATAATAAGCTAGAATTCGGTCAACATATAAGCTGGTTAAGTTCTAAAATAAATTTTACTTTGCGTAGGCTATATTCCTTGAATCTTTATTTACCTCTTTCTATTAAAAAACGTATAGCACATGCATTATTAATGTCCAACTTGTTATACTGTATTGAAGTTTACTCTGGATGTAGTCTTGAAGACTTCAATAGGTGTAGATTGCTTTTTAATAAAATAATACGCTTTGTTTACAATTTGAAACCAAATGATCATGTGTCGAGGTATATTTCCGATTTTTTGGGATGCAGTTTTAAAAGTTTTGTGCAAATCCGATTGCTATTATTCTATCATAAGGTAATGCTCACTGATTGTCCCGAATATATACACAGACATTTTGTATTATTGAACGCTGACAGGAACCCTCAACTTCTGTATCCGACCAGAAATTACGTTATTCATGAACGATCTTTTCATATTCGTGTTGCAAAGGTTTGGAACCATTTACCCCGTCCCCTTAGATCCTTTGATCTATCTTTGAAAACATTCAAGAGTAAACTTGTAGAATATGCTTCTGTCCATGACATTTAAGTGGCCAAATCTTTGTTTTTCTTTAATTTGATTTTACTCTTGCATATTTACATCATTTCTTGTTTTGTTCAAGTAATGGGGTGTTTAAATTCCTCTAAGTTTAGAACGCAATACATTTTATCATATATTTTTTATTTCTGCCATATTATTTCTATTTTTTAATTAATTTTATAACGCAATATTTTTTGTCATATATATTTTTGCCATATTATTGTTACTTTTATATTTTTTGTAAGTAAAACAAATTTTTATTACAAATTGTTTTATCTTGTAGTCTCTTTAAAATGCTATTATATACAAATTTAATTAATTTTTAAGACTATAGTTTTAAGAAATATTATAAAATAATCTGTTTTTGTTAGTCTACCAACTATATATGGCCCTAAGGATTCAGTTGGTTTATTTGAATAATAAATAAATAAAATAAAAATAAAATTAACTATTTTGTTTTTTTAGAGATAAAAAATGGAATCTCTAATAAATTCGTAATTAACAAACAAATGCATTTACAAAGAAAAAAACAACTTTATATATACATTTTTGAAAGTTTTTTTAAAGCACATACATGCGAAACAGAAAAAGAGCACTTATCGCTCCATTGTAACCAATTTAAAAGTTGTTTGTTTTGAATGACTTACACATATTTTTGCTGGGAAGTGTTATAAAATGTCTAAAAGAATTTCAACCACGATTTACTCAAAATTGTGACGTGGTAGAAAAATTTTGAGAACGGATTTAGATCAGTGATTTGAAATCCAAGCTAATTTGCAAACCTATTTGAAATAATCTCTTTACAGAGATATTTTATTTTTTTGAATTTAAGAAATGTAATAAAATTTAAGCAGATTGCCTATATAACATTCATAAAAAATTGTTTGGTAAATAGCAAATTAACTACACTCATAGAAAAAAGTTTGTAGAAAAGTTAGTAAAACTGTTAGTACTTCAACTTAACGAATTTTTAACTAATTTTTAGTTAAAATTTAATTTTTAGTTAAGTTTTTTGCTACCTCCACATTACTAACTTACAAATTTTTTTGCTATTTTTTTTGCTGAATTTAGTTACTAATTTTTAACAATATATTTGCTAACTTTACAGTATTTTGCTGAATTTTAGTTACTCATTTTTAATTTTACAAATTTTTTGTAAACTAAAACACTAATTTTGGAGCGCTTATAAACAGAATGTTAAATGACTCATAAAAATTACTGCATATTTTTAACATATTTGATATAATCATATATTATTTGATATAATTGCATGTAGTTATAAATAGTTATATATGACCATATATACTTTTAAGTTTAAGCATATACATTTTGATATAATTATATATTACATTTTTTCCTTTAAAAATATTTATATATGTATTTCCGTATGTGGCTTTATATTATTATATATTGGACCACACACAATTATATATGCTATATATATTTAGATATGCAAGATATAATTATATGTGAATTTATATATAATTTAACATGTCTCTACATATAGTTATATTGAATCATATGTCGATCCATATCTACAAAATTTGATATTTATTTTTAGATATAATTGCACAGTGTCGCATATAAAAGTATACATAACTACATGTAGTTCTATATCTATAATATTCTTCATTTCATTTAAGATGTTATTGTATAAAATCTCTTACAATTCTCTTTATAACTACATATATGTTATGTGGGTACAGACCAATAATATTTTCTTACAAGGAATTTATGCAAAGCATAACTCTTCAATTTTGATGAAACTTGCAGATGTTGAAGAAAAAAAACCACGATCAACCTGATTGAACTTTTGGTGCATTATGGAAATTTTTGAGTATCATTTTCGGATATTTAAGATGATAGCGTATCGTATCGTTTTTTGCTTTATTGGGAAACAACAAAAAGGAAACGTAAAATTTTATTAAAATAATTTAGAAACATGAAGAATAATTAATTAAAATTACAACTGTTAACACAATTTTAAAATTTTATAACATAACTCATAAAATCCCTGCTCAGTAAATGAATGTTATTTTAGTTTGACTCAAGATCATAAATTAATATCACTTTCTGTTTAAATTATTTCCAAATCAAAGAAAGATGATACAATTTTTACAAGTAAATTACAAAGAATAAAAATTGTTGAAAAAATTCGATAAGACCAGCAAGGCAGAATGCGCATTTTCGGCTTTCGCTACAAAGCCATCATCAGTGCCTTTCGCCTTTGAGTGGGTTAATATTTTGATAATCGTCTACTTATATGAATGAGTGTAAAATGAGAAAAAGGTGGGTCTAGAATTATTACTTCAGTCAAAAATTAATATTATAGATAACATATGTGTTATGTTATTTTATAGTTATCGATGTAGTCTTTTAAACTTTATTTTTATTACAAACGTTTCGTTATAATAGCTGTGTTTGTGCGGCATTCCTACACTCATACAAATAAGTCCGTAAAAATAGCAGAAAAAGTTACTAAAAATTAGTTAAAAATGATGCTGCAGAAAAATCTGCTAATATTAGCAGAATCAGTTTGCTAAATATTAATAAAATGAAAACAGCAAAAAAAAACTGTTAAATTTACAGAATTTTAGAATATTTGAGCTAAATTGTTTTTAATTGCAAATAACAATTTAACCTGGTAAAATTAGCAAAAGAAATTGCTGAATAGTAGTTTAATAAAAATAGCAAAAAAAAACTGTTAAATTTACAGAATTTTAGTAATATTTGAGCTAAATTTTTGATAATTGCAAATAACAATTTAACTTGCTGAAATCAGCAAAAAAAATTGCTAAATAATAGTAGAATGAAAATAGCAAAAAAAAATTGTTAAATCTACAAAATTTTTGGTAAAATTTTCTGAAATCAACAAAACTTTTGCAGATTACTAGTGGACTGGAAAAAGTTACAAAGGGAGCAAATGAAATGAAAATTAATAAATAAAAAATGTGTACTTAAAAACATACTTGGGACCAGTTTATTAAATGTGTCAATTAATTGAAATTTGTTCAATTGGCATTGTTCAATGCCTAAATGCCCATTTATAATTGATGAAAGAAGTATATGTTTTCATGTTTTAATAAAAGAATAAATTAAGAAAAAAATTTAAAAATTCTAGTATTTCTTATATTTTTAATATTACAATGCTTTTTCTTCAATTATGTGTACATTTCATTACCATTGTTTTCATCAATGCAAATTGAAAAAATTTCATTGGCATTGAATGGTGATGAAATTTGTTGGCATTGAAATTGAGATAAAGTAATGCCAATTATATTTCAATGCCAATGAAAATTTCCCAAGAATGATTTTTTTAACAGTGGTAATATTTATAGACAATAATATGTTAACCATAAAAAAATGTATTTCAGAGACCCTTCTTTTGATTTTCATTGTTTGCTGATCGGATATGTACTTCCGAATTTATTTGAGTTTCCATTTTCACCTCTAAAGCTCCACCCACAGGAAAGAAGGTGTGGCCGATTAAAAATATCGTTTTCTTTAACCCTCTAACCGGCCTAAGCTTTTTTGCAATGAAATTTATACCATGTGTTCCTCACGAAAAATAAACAATAAGTTCTTCTACAAAATTTTTTTTCGTTGCCTACTTTAGGCGATATGGGCCAAAATAGTTTAAGGGTGAATCTCGAAAACTAGCGCATAAAAATTACTAGGTTTAGGCACAAATTATTTCTCTTACCAAGATGTAATTGCAATAAAAAAATTACATTTTTTGTGCTGTTATTTAAGAGGTTGTAGCGAATTTCGTTTTTCGAAAAAAGCGAAATTGAGCGAAAACGCACCAAAACTTCAATATATATTATTCAAACTTATAAGCTTTGCTACCTATACCAAATATATTCTTTTTACCAAATTTCAGAAAAATCCGTCCATTCATTTTGAAGTTAAGGCGATGTCCTTTAAAGGTATCCTTATGGAATCCTGTGCGTCCTTGGACCAAAGTAAGGAACTTTTTGAATAGCTTAAGCTGCAATCTTACTTCATGGTCACTATCAATTGTTTTAGTCAATTTAAATATGTTTTTAAGATTTTTGAAACTTTTGGTTGTTTTAAAATATTTAATTTTTGAAATTTTACGAAATTTTATCTTTGACACTTTTTCGCTTCCAAACCGTGCATTGTACACAAAAAAATTCTTCACAAAAAATTTTATAAATTTTGTTTTCTGTTGAAAAAGCAAATAATTTCGTATTATAAAATACCCTTTTGGCGCTTTTCTGGTCAATTTAATATACCCCGCCTGGAGGCGGGCTTGCCGGTTAGAGGGTTAAATAAGCTTAAAAAGTACAATATTGGGGGAAAAAAATTAGGGTCATCCCCTAAACTCCACTTGCTCCCCAGAGATACTTTTAATCACAATTTTCAAATTAAAATGGTTCGTCCAAAATAAACCTTGATCTTTAAAAATGAATGTATTAGGATAAATAGAAACTTTTCTCATAAATTTTAATAATTTAGATATTTTATGAGTAGGACAAATTTTCAACCATTTCAATTTAGTTTTATTTAAAAAACTTTTTGCATTATTTTTAGCGAGTTAAAAATATGCAGTAATTTTTACGAGTCATTTAACATTCTGTTTATAAGCGCTCCAAAATTGGTGGTTTAGTTTACAAAAAATTTGTAAAATTAGCAAATCTTCTGTTAAAAATTAGTAACTAAAATTCAGCAAAATACTGTAAAGTCAGCAAATTTATAGTTAAAAATTAGTTACTAAATTCAGCAAAAAAATAGCAAAAAAATTTGTAAGTTAGTAATGTGGAGGTAGCAAAAAAATTAACTAAAAATTAAATTATAACTAAAAATTATTTAAAAATTTGTTAAGTTGAAGTACTAACAGTTTTACTAACTTTTCTACAAACTTTTTTCTATGAGTGTATCAATGATATTTTGAACAATTTTGACAGTATAAAGCCGGAATACGTTGGAAAACTGTCAAAATCGTTCTTGATAACACTGATAGAGAGTCACACAAACACAGCTAATGTTCAAACTTTATATATTTTCAAATAGTAGTTACAATAAATAAATAAACACAATAGGCCCAGGAAGCTCTGTTTAAAAAATAATAAAAAAGAAGAAAATTTTCAAGAAACTTCTAAAATAAGAAAATTTTTGGAAACATCAAGAATAAGGAAGAATTCGCAAATATTTTCAAGATATTTAATCAAGCAAATTCAAGATATTCAAGATCAACAAAATCCTAGCAAAATTTTTCAAGAAATAATGGATTTTTCAAAACACATCAAGCCACTCCAAAATGATTAGATTATCACGAAGGGGCGATTGATGTAATTGAAGGTAGGTTAAAGAAACCCGTTCCACTACCAGCTACTGCAAGTGCAGATCAGAAGAAATCTTTTAAAGAGGAAGCAGATTTATTCAGGAAGGCGAATAGTTACGCCAAGTCAATGATAACTAGCGCAGTAAGTGATGATGTGTACCAAAAGATAATGGACAAAGAAACTGCTGCTGATGCTTGGGAATCATTAAAAATTCAATTTGAGGCAAGATCTAAGGATCAACTTTTTAAAATCTGCATAGATTTCTTCTCCTTCAAATGGAACAGTAACGAAGATGTTTTCATGCATATTGCAAAACTAAAGAGCTTGTGGATAGAACTGAATAATGGTTTGAAAGCAAGGAACGGAAACCAATTACCAGATGTTTTGCTGGTTTGTAAAATTTTTACAAATTTTGCCGTCACAATTCGACACATTTAAGTCAAGCTGGATGCTTTTAACAAAAAATGAGGAAAAGAATTTTGAAGAAATGTCTGCACAGCTGTGTATGTACCAAAGAAATTTCAAGATCTCAGAAAATAAAAATAATGATGAAGCTCTATTGGTAAGAAATTTCAAGAAGATGCTCGTGTCAAACCAAAACACCAAAGGTAAAAACAAGTCTGATGTGTGCAATTATTGCAACAAAAAAGGCCACTGGGTACGTGAGTGTAGAAAATGGATAAATGATGGTAAGCCCAAACAAGAAAAGAATGCTGAAGTTAAAAGTGCATCCCACCAAATTTTACCTTTAATTTGCGATGAAGTTAACGCAATTAAAGAAGATTTTTCAGACAATTGGTGGATAGATAATGGTAATCCAATAACAAAAGATTATTTAAAGAATTTAAAAATTTTAAGGAACCATGCAAAATTAAGGCTGCCGGAACAGAAATTTTGGATGTTATTGGTAAGGGTACCATAGAAATCCACTTTGGATCTTACGGATGTTTGGTATGTTCCAAAGATTTCTCGGAACCTGTTCTCTGTAATAGCTGCACAAGACAAACGAAGAAATAGTGAGTTCAGGTCGACAGAAACAAGATGCAAACTTGTAATCGAAAATGAAGTTTTGCTGGTTGGTCATCGAGAGGTTGATGGTTCGTTATATCAAGCCGATATTAAGGCAGTGATTCCTAGTACATCAAACGAAGTTAACGCTACTGATGCGGATAATACACTGTTGTCTTTTGGCTTTTGCAAAGACACAAGGTAACCCAATTAAAGAATTTTTAAGTGACAACGGAGGCGAGTTTAATAATCATGGAGTTCGAATGATTTTGAAAGATTGTGGTGTAACTCAAAGGCTTACTGCACCATATACACCACAGCAAAATGGAGCAAGTGAACGAGAAAATAGAACTGTGATTGAGATGGCAAGAACATTTAAGTATTCAAATAAAAGTGCTCAATTTCCCGATGCCATTTGGGCCGAGTTAGTTCGTACTGCCATATACATCCTAAATCGTACTCGTAAAACGTCCATAGATGGTAAAAGCCCATATGAATTATGGTATGGAAGAAAGCCAAGAATCAGCCATTTAAGAATTATTGGAAGTGAATGTTTTGTCCATGTTTCAAAAGAAAAGAGGAAAAAGATGGACTCAAAAGCTGTCAAAGGTTACTTGATTGGCTATGATAATGAAGAACGTTATCGTATTTATATAAAAGAAAATCACAGCTTAATTTTTTCAAGAGATGTTAGATTTAGTGAAGAAATTATACATTGTGATGAAGCTCAAGATGCCAAAAATAATTTTGTCATAAACAACAATGTAACAAAAGTCAAACTGCCATTTAAAAATTTTAGAAGGGCTATAGAGTAGAGATGAGCGATCCGGTGATTTTTGAATAACGCTGCTACCAGTGATCGTGTTTTTCAAATCACCGTTCTTTTAAACAGTGACCGTGATCACGGGTTTGTAATAGAGATGGGCGATCCGGCGATTTTTCAGTAACATTGTTCTCAGTGAAATCGTGAAATGTTCAAATCGTTGTTCTTTTAAACTGTGATCGTGATCACGGTTTTTCTATGGAAAAGACTGCGATTTTCTGATAAATAAAGGAAATAATATTTATGGCGAGTTTTTAAGATGTCAGTTAAACTTGGTTTAGTTAAACCGAAAACGAATTTTGTCAGCCATTTCAAAGTTTATTAACAAAAATTTGCCGGAAAAACTTTTTCTCGAGTATAATTTATTTCTTTATTGAAATAAAACAAAATAAACCACATTTTAAAAGCAGTATTCCAGTTACAAACTGCGTTAACCTAAGTTTAAAGATAATCCACTTCCTAAAAACTGGGCCTTATGTTGCATTTACATCTGCACCCAAATCCCGAGATTTCGACTAAAATTGAGATTTCAGTGAAAATTTCATGTGAAATCTCGAGATTCCCCATCCCGTAAATTTTTGAGATTTCGAAGAAATCTCATGAAAATCTCACAAATCTGGAGACTTTTGCAGAATACAACACTGTGTTTCACTTAATTTGTAGAGTTTTTGCTTGAAAAAGTGGCAACGATGGTCAACAGCTGACTAAAAAATTAACCTGAAAATAACACAAAATAATGAAATAAAAAAATTATTATTAATTTAATAAATATGACTTTAGACCCAAATGTAAATGTACTAATTATTATAAGAAATGTACTAATGATTATAAGAAGTGTTGCGTGGTTCTAATTTTTGCTTCCCGCGAAGCATAACTATGAAGAAAGTATTGGGAAGTGCATGTCTTCCTTCCGCCAAAATATTGCAAAATCTGGGTTCTAGCTTGTCGTCCTTATAAAAAAACAAATTTACTAACATATTTAGAGTTAGATCTTTACATAAAATAATGTAAATTGTACTCCGCCAATGAATAAAATGGTTTTTAGAAATATTTTTGATTAGAGGTTATTTTTTATGGTACTTTGTTTACAAAAAAAGTGCAGCTGTCAAATCGAAATCTCGCTACTGTCACAAAGTGCAAATGTAAACGGTCAAGATTTCGGTTCGAGATTTCCATTGAAATCTCGGGATTTGAAAACAAATGTAAACGCAACTTTAAGGAGACATTTTATTCAGAAGAGTATGAAAGCAAGTCACTGTTATTGAAAAAAAAACATGTATTACTGTGCACAATGAAGTTTGTAAGAAAGAATAGTACAAAAATATTAAAAGAACGACATTCCGAGTAACTGCGACTTGAAATATTTGGTCACTGCTGTTACCAGTGATTTATCAATAACTGTGATTAAATCACCGGTATGAAAATATCGCTCATCTCTACTATAGAGGTTGGTCAGGAGGAACAACCAAGTACATCAAGGGGTATTCAAGTTAATCAAGATGCCGCAGTTGACGATAATCAAGATGCCGAAGATGATGGTAATGAAGATGCCATTAATAATCATAATGAAGATGCCGTAGTTGATGATGATCAAGATGCCGTAGTTGATGATAATCAAGATGCCGAAGATGATGTTAATGAAGTTGCCGTTAATAATCATAATCAAGATGCTGTCGATGACGAAATGTTTGAAGATGAAAATTCTATTGTAAGTGATTTTTATGGATTCAAATCAAACAAGCGAGAACGATCGTCAAGTTATGAAGATGAAGAGCCAATGAGTAAGCAATTAAGAGATCGTACTTTATTACATAATTCAAAGTTTGATGATTATGTTATGGCTGCTCATGACTTTTTAAGTCAAATTGAAACTCCAACAACATATACCGAAGCAATTAACAGTACAGAAAAATATCAATGGAAGGAAGCTATGAATTGTGAGCTGATGTCCTTACAAGAAAATCAAACATGGGTAATGGCAGATCTTCCAAAAGGTTCAAAGGCACTTCCATCAAAGTGGGTATTCAATATAAAAACTAATCCTGATGGAAGTATAGATAAATTTAAGGCAAGGTTGGTCATTAAAGGCTTTAGACAACGTGAAGGTATAGACTATAATGAAACCTTTAGTCCAGTCGCAAAATTAGGAACAATTAGAGCAATTTTGAGCATAGCTGCTAGTCAAAATATGCATCTTTCTCAGTTCGATGTGTCAACAGCTTTTCTTTACGGTCAACTTGAAGAAAACATTTATATGAAACAACCAGAAGGGTTTGATGATGGTACTAAAAAGGTATGCAAGCTAAAAAGAAGTATCTATGGTTTAAAACAAGCTCCAAGATGTTGGAACCGCAGATTTGGTAACTTTTTATTGAAACTTGGTTTAAAGGCCAGTGAAGCAGACCCTTGTTTGTATGTGAGAGATAATAAAGGTAAGAAGTTAATACTTGCCTTATATGTAGATGATGGATGGCCTGGTAGCTGCTTCAGATCCCAAGGATTTGGAACAATTTTTAAGTGATTTAAAAACAGAATTTAAATTTACAACAAAAGAAGCTAGCTACTTTTTAGGTCTAGAAATAAAAAGAAACTGCAATGGTATAACGGTAAGCCAAGAAACGTATGCAAGAAAAATTTTATAAAGATTTAGATTCTCAGATTGTAGGTCTGTTTCAACACCAATGCTAAAAGGGAATGCAATTTTTGAACCAGGGAAAGAAAGTGTTAAAGGTTCTCAATTTCCCTATAGACAAGCTGTAGGGGCTATTATGTATTTGATGTTGGGAACCAGACCCAATTTAGCCTACAGCATTGGATTTCTATCCAGAACATTAGAAAATCCTTCAGATCATGATGTATTGCGTGTAAAGAGAGTTTTTCGTTACATCGCAGGAACAACAACTTATGGTATATTTTATGACAAAAATGCCGAACAAAAGCTACAATGCTATAGTGATGCAGACTTTGGTGGTTGCATAAAAACTGGAAGATCTACATCTGTTGTTGTGGTTAAATTTGCTAATGGTGCAATTTCATGGTTAAGTGAGAGGCAGACTATCGTAGCTACCGAAGCTGAAATTGTTGCAGCAACTGAAGCAGCAAAAGAGACAATTTGGTTGTGTCGTTTATATTCACAATTTATACAATTAATATGTAGATAACACTGTTGGTAAAAGTGGCACAAAAGTGCCATTTGTGGCACTATTGAATGTTCAATGGCACTTTGGCACTCTTCATAGAATCTTGGCACTTTTTAAGAAAATTTCTATATAATTTGATAAAAGGTCGATATCGCTGGTTTTTCATTAAAAGAGACGTCTACTTAGAAGGGGTAGTAAAATTAAAAAACAAACGACACACTAAAAATTTCTACAATTTTCTGGACCACCTTCCAGTTCTTTGGGGACAATTTAATAATTATTTTGATCTTTAAAAATAAAAGCAATGGGGATAAAATTAGAAAAACTTTAATTGATTCTATTGTATTGTCCGTCACTGGAATTTTTCAAAAATTTATTATGGTATTCTAGTTTTTTTATGACAAGAAAAAGTTTTAAAAATTTCACCATACAATGGTGAAAGCTTTTTCTGCCAAAAATAAAATAAAATAAAATTATCAAAAATTGTAATTTGTGAATTACGATTTTTTCGATAGTTTTATGAAATCTTAAATGAAATGAAAACTTAAAAAAATGTCCAGGAACCTCAGAACACGAGAGAACTAGTTCTAAGCACTTGGAGTTTCCTTTAAATTTTAGCATCAAGTATTTTGAGCTTATTTCTAACAACTTTAGCCCCAAAAATCCCATGTTACTATGTAATCTTTTGGAGGAATTTGCAGGAATTTTAGAATCGGTAAAAGGTTCGATGCATCTTAAAATAATATCTCAAAATATGAATGAGGTATTTCGTATTATATTTCTGTGAACAAAAATTATAAAATTCTTCAAAAGAAAATAAAAATTATATTTTAACCCCTCAATTCATAAACGCTTTGTAAAGTTATAGGAGGTTTACAAAACATAATTTTCATACAAAATTTGTTCAATAAGCCTCCTATAATTTTAAAAAGCGTTTATGAATTTAGGGGTAAATTGTTGACGAATGAAAATATATGTGCTTTTTATTACATGCGAATTTTGTCAAGGTTTTGCTGTGACAATTTTTCTTAGAATACCAAAATTATAATAATTTTCATTCACACCAGTTTTGTGACAATTTTGTTATTGTTATAAAGTTTATAATAAGGGTATAAATGTATAAATATTTGAAATAAAAGCTGAACATATTTTTTGAAATATTTGCATGTTGCTAAATTTTTTTTTTTGGCACTTTTAAAGCTTTTTTGGCATCATTTAGGCACCAAACGAAAATTCTCAAATACCATCACTGGTAAATAATGCTGCTGCAGTTCGTTTGGCTCAAAACCCAGAGTTCCATCGAAGAACAAAACATATTGCTATTAAGCATTTTTTCGTAAGAGAGAAGGTGGTTGAACGTAAACTGGATGTTCAAAAAATTTCCACTTCAGAACAAGTAGCAGATATCTTCAACCTATAAGATTAAATCTCCTATGTTCAATGTTGGGTCTACAAAGTGCTAACTCTAAATAACAAGGGAAAGTGTTATGTTATTTTATAGTTATCAATGTAGTATTTTAAACTTTATGTTTATCACAAACGTTTCGTTATAATGTTCAAACTTTATATATTTTCAAATAGTAGTTACAATAAATAAATAAACACAATAAGATGTACACCTGAAGTGTTTGCTGTTTAAAACTCATTTTTCCCAAAAAAAATTAATTTATAATTGCTGCTGATCACCAAGTAGTACCGAGAATGAGTTTATTGAAACCTTTGAAGAAATACTAGCAGTGATAAATAAATTTAACTGTGATATATTAATAAATTTTATAAAAATAAAATAGAGTGCATAATTAGTGATAATGGCCTTATGCAGATAATGAAAGAATTCACGCGTATAAGAGAGAACTCAAAAACAATAATATACATACTAATTATAACAAATAATCAAAATATATCGAGGAAGATTAAAGTTTCAAATAAAATTGCGGATCGTGAAGCAATCGACATAATAACTAACAGTACAAGAACCTCTAATGAAAATAAAAATAAAGTAATAGAAACGTCTAAATACATCAGAAATCAATATAATAGAGAAATAAAGGACATCCAACAAATAAATAAAAATAATGATTTAAACGGCAACGGGTATCTTTTCGTTGACTGTATAGAAAATGCGGTTAAAAAACTAACATTTAAAAAAATAATTACAGAAAATTGCCAAAGACAAAAAAGAATTGCTTAGAGAAATAAAAAACCCTAAACCTAAAAAAAGCCAAAATGTGATACAAACTGTGATATTTGACCAAATTGAATGTAAAGAAAATTTCGAAAATTGCCATCAAATTTAACAAATTATTTTTTTTATTAGCAGGGACCGTACCGGTTATGCCTTTTATCATAAAAGTCTGATTAAAAAAGTTATTTCTAAAAAGAATAACTTATTTTTGCTAAAAAATTTAAAAAGCAAAACATTTTTTGTAAGACTAGTCCACAAGGATCATTATGATGTACTAGAATCAGTTCTCTGATACTTGGTTTTATATGCTTTTTATGTTTAAAAATTGAAAAATAACTGTTATTTTCGGTTGTTAGTTAATATCATTAAATCTATTAGAGATTGTATAAATAATGTGCAATATACAAAGAAAATACCTGTGATAAACTCTTAATTCAAGTTTCGTGCAATATCTTTAGATTAAATAAAAATTATATGTATAAATTAAAATATCCAGTAAAATTATACTTAATGGGTGGTATATAATAGGAGGAATACTGCTAGACATAATAATTTTTTATGTGAAACATCAGTTAATTACCTAATCAACAGATGGAAAAAAAATAGAAAAAATAAGAAATTTATTGTAATATTTTTTAACTATAAACAAACATTTGAAACCATAGACAGAACAATACTATTGCAAAAACTATACAAATAAAACAAAATAATGGAAATAAACACTAAAAGCAACATAATTTTTAAAATCAATAATGAATTAATTGAAAAAGTAGAACAAATGACTATATCTGATATGCCTATTATAAAATCCGATGTATACTTTTTAAGATAATTGTAAAAAACCTTTCCAACTTTAAAGTCCCGCCCACTGTCAAGGACCACCATTCAACTCAGCGTGAGTATTTTAGTTTTATCAATTTCTGAGCCATTTCGTAAACTTTATTTAAGCCAAAATCTTAAAATATATGGTGCAAAAATTGCCGTCTTTTATCAAATTTATTACAAATGTTTTAAAATTTGTATGTAATGTTAGATATTAAACTTCGAAAAGTGGACGATAACACTGGTCTACAAATTTGAAAGAAAATTGAATGTAGAAACGAAGCATGTTTTTTAACTAGTCTGGGTGCGCTGAATTCGAATCTGGGATAAAAATTGGGTTATCACGTCTTAATTTTTTATCGGATTATGGCAATACTGTAAAACAGTCAATACTGACTCTACAATTTCACAATTATTAATTTGACAGAAGCCCACATTCATTCTAAATATTCATAATAGTAGCGTTTAAGCATGTCAGGGAGATCGTGTGTTACTGATTCAAGCTATTTTTGCTTCGTGTGTGGTGAATATTTGGTTGGAAAAAAAGGATATGCAATATCAGAATCATTAAAATATGCATATTTACATTATTTTGGTTTTGCTGTCAGAAACTTGGACAAACCGTGGACACCGACAATGTTTTGCAATAGTTGCAGAACTGTTTTATACAAGTGGTCAAATGGCAAGAAGATCTATTTCGGTTTTTCAATTCCAGTACTTTGGAGAGAGTCAAGTAACCACCAAACCGATTGTTATTTCTGTTTAACAAAAGTTGCTGGATTCAATATAAAAAATCAAAAAAATATTACTTACGCGAATGTCCCATTGGTTTCCAAACCAGTTCAACGTCCACCAAAAAAGCCATTACCTGTCATTCCCAATACTACGAGCAGTGAGTCCGAAACATCGTTCACCAGCAGTGGTAGTTTGTATGAGGCTGATGATGAACGAAAAGTAACAATCTATAGAGATATAAGCTTGGAATTGGGTGCATATTTTGAAAAGAAACACTCTATTCTATACTGTACTGATGTTGATGGTTTATTACAAAAAATGAACCAGCCATATGATAAAACTGAATGGAGTGGAGATTATTTATTGATGGCTCTAAGTACAGTTTAAAGGCTCTTCTTTTGCATAATGGGAATGAAAAACCATCCATACCAATTGCTCATGCCATTAATACAAAGGAAAATTACGAATCAATGACTGAAATTTTGACATTACTTACTCAAATACAACGATAATAAATGGAAGATCTGTGGTGACCTTAAGGTGTGTGATTTAAATTTCTTTGTATATATAGTATAGACCATCGTTTTTAATCTGTTTCAGGGCATTGGTTTGTTGACTGGTATGCAAGGAGGTTTCACAAAATGTTGTTTCCTTTATATATGGGATAGTCGCGCTTCATGTCATCATTACGTCCGAACAGAGTGGCCAAAAAGAACTGAGTATTCACCAGGAAAACAAAACATTTCAAATAAACCATTAATTGATCCAAATGACGTTCTTCTTCCGCCGCTGCACATAAAATTGGGGCTTTTAAGAACTTTGTCAAGGCTCTGGACAAATATGGTGCAGCATTTAAATAATTGTTAGCGGTTTTTTCTAAAATTTCATATGCTAAAATCAAAGAAGGCATATTTGTTGGCCTCAGATCAGGAAGCTATTGAATAATGACAATTTTTCACAATGTTTATTGGAGAAATAATATGCAGCCTGGAAATCTTTCATGAGCATCGTGGACAGTTTTCTTGGAAACAATAAGAGTAAAAACTACAAATTGTTGCTGAATTATTGAAAAATTATCAGGAATTAGGTGCACGAATGTCACTCAAAATGCATTTTGTTCATTCGCATTTAGATTTTTTCCACAAAACCTAGTTGCGGTGAGCGACGAACAATGCTCATCAAGTTTTAATGAAAATTGAAGGAAATTATCAATGATTTTAGGACAAAAGCATGCTGGGAGACTATTGCTGGACTCTAATACGTGAAACCGAACCAACAAACGACGTTCAAATAACGCCATTCACTTTTGAAAATTCATTGATTTTTAAATAAACTAATAAATTTTTTATATAAAAAAGGAATATAATCATTTTTTTTTGTATCTCGAAAACCTGATGTGGTAGAGAAAACCCCAATTACAGATTCGAATTCAGCCCACCAAATTACCCTAGGAAAGATATTTGGTTGCTCCAGTCCAAAACCTTGTTGGCAGTCCAAAACCGTCTTACAGAACCTGGGCAATGGATTTTTATCTGTTCCCAGATTCTTGATTTATTTCAGAGAAAATTCCCTCTTCATTTGAGTACCCATGCTTAAATATAACTACGCGTACCCGTTTTCAGGGAATTGGACCCCGGCAATAGATTACATAGATATATTGCTCTTCTCTCAAAAACCACACATAATCAATTTTTTGGCATAGGACGTATAACACAATCGTATGAGATCCGTCCACTGACAGAGAATGTCACAGATCTATGTAATATATGGCCTGGCGCCTTAACCTATAATAGAACAATTTTTCCTTTTTATTCTAGGGGGGGTCAGATACTTTTTTTGGGGAACGTCTGATAAAATGCACTTTATCCGAAATATATTTTTACCTTGTTTAAATTTTAAATCTATTAGTTTTATTTTGCAAAAGGATACGGTACAAATAAACAAGCTCCAAGTCGAAGACATTCTATGACCTTGGCACAATTTAAAAGACCTTCATGCATTTGGCATTCGATCACTTCGTTGTTTGTTATAGTTGTATTCTTGTTCGGCTTTTCGTTGTATATGCCATTGGCATTTGTTGTGTTATTGTCGTTGTTATTATTGTTGATCATGTGTAAATTATCACAAATTAATTGACACAACTGATGGGCACTAAACATTTCGCCATTGTTTGTAAAATGTTTTTCTTGAGCATCCTGCAGAAGTTGTTCAACTGGTGGTATACCACCCAGTAACATACTTATAGCAGTTAGACCACAAGTGGGCCCCACTTGTAAAATACTACCAATATTATGAAACTCACATTTACTTGGTGGATTTATTGAGCAAATTCTAGCTAAAAAACAAGCCTTTTGTAATTCAGGATAATCCAATGCCCACAAACATTCCTCAATTAAGGGGTTGTTACTCTTCGTTGATAAAAGTTTATTTTCACATTTTATCGGGGTTTGTTGTACAGGTGGGTTTGGTGCAGCGACAGGCAAGTTATTCGACATGTGTAATTGATTCTCGTTGTTATGCAATTTATCACAGCACTTTTTTAGACAAATATTAATAATTTTAACGTCATTTATGTTTTTGGTAAGACACACCGACAAAACTCCGCCACCCTTTCGCTAGCACACAACTTTGTTCACTGTCCACAGGGTATACCAGTGAAGACACGCACTAGCGCTGCGGGCGGACGTTTTTGGAACTACCGAAATTTGCAACTCTGCAACTAACTAGCAGAGCTGCACCAAAAACGTAAGTGCGAGAGAAACAAATATATTACAACTAGTTCTGTCTCTCTTTCCCAAAAGTTTTCCAATTCGTCGCATTATTATTGGTTCGGCCCACTGGCCATTTTTGAAAATATCTAGTTAGAAAATTTATTAAATACATATTTTCATTCAGATTTTGAAACATTTTCTTGCTATAATGTATCATATCTGAGATACCTAGTTCATACATAAATTAAAAAGATGTAAATCTTCTTTATCGTTTTTCTGAATAAAGATTTTTGGCATATCGACCAAACCAATACTAAGCTCACGATATGCTGTGTTTTTTTTAGTTTGTTTAATAAATTTTCTTCACAGCATCGTTGGTGTAACAAAATAAAATTATACAGCTCAAATAATGATTGAATAATAAAAATTAAAAATAGATAGTGTTATAAAGTGAATATTTTATGTTGTCGAATAATAATAAATAATATAAATCTGTTTTGTGAGTGCGTTTGTGTTTTTTTATACATTTCACAGAACATATGGATGTGAGAGTTTGTTGTATGTTGTGTTATGTTTAATAGTACTGTATAAGTTTTCTTTATTGTTAATAAAGGGCATTAATGTGCACAAATGTTATAAAAAGGTTTAAATTAATATTGTTTTATTCATTACGATGTGTAACTACAAATATATAATTATTTTGTGAGTTTGTAACACACCAGGGAAGTTAAACTGTTTGCCCAATGCAATCCTGGTGTGTATCTTCATACTTTCTAGGCTATCTTTTACTTTTTTTTTGTGAACACATGTTTGAAAACATGCTGTATAGTTGTTTACTTTTACTCATGGGTTTCGTATATATATTTTTTTTTAAATCTCCTTCGCACTTCGGTTAAAAATTACAACAACAACCACACCATACGGTTTCTGTTTACTCGTTTGACAGCTGTCACTTTTGACTTCACTGGTATACCCTGTGTTCACTGTCAATGACAACATTCATCTTATCTTTTTATTCTCTATGTATTTTGGTGATGTGTCCGCAATCTGTTTGCACGCATTTTAGTTTTTTAGCGTCATATAAGTTATTTTCAGTCGTTTTGTTTATTTTCACAGGGTATACCAGTGAAGTCAAAAGCAAGGTTGCCAACACTTGAACTGAAAAAAAGGCTAGATTACGGAGAAAAAATGGCTAGAAATGGCTAAAATTGGAAAATAATGCTGAAACCCCATAATTTTAATATAAATCAGGGATAACTAAGAGTTCTAACACGAATTTCATGAAAGTAGCCTTTAAATTTTAATGTTTTCCGAATTTCTAAAGCATTTTCATTCAAATTTTACAAAAGCATGATTTTAAATCGAATGTAAAAATTACATGTGTCCAGGGTTACCGCTCAGAATTTTGAAAAAGTAGCACAAAAAGTCGTTTTTTCAAAATAAAGTCGCACAAAAAAGTCATTTTTCAAAAAAAAAGTAGCACACTTTTTTTATTTTGAAAATTTGATTCTGTGTTTTTTACAAGTTCATTAATGGGAACTCAGTCTTCTATTTCGGTATATAGCAAATTCGGAGTTGATAGCATCGAGACACAGGTTTTGACTTTTAACTTACTGGATAAATTAATTTTCATTAAAAATGCGTTCTTATTCCATTGAACTAATTTTTATGTTATTTTGTCTTAAAATTAATCCTAAATTTTAATACAAAATAACATAATATTTTTTATAATTCCAATTTTGCATAGCTATTAATTTCATTCGTATTTGAACTAATTTTGAAAGCTAATTTTTAGTAATCTGTGTTTCTTAATTTTAAAATTTTGCTAGTTAGTTCAAATAATATTTGTTTTTAAATCATTGATGGAACTCACAGAGCGCTATATTAAGTTTTAAATTAGCATTTGTCGTAAATTTGTCATTTTTCAATGGATTAAACTTCAAATATCTTACTACACAGAGAGAATTATCTGCATGATATCAATGAATTTTTGCATTAGATCTATGAATTGTCACTGGAATTCGTCCATTGAAACTTTTCATTAAATTAATGCAATTTCTCATAAAAGTTAATGAAAAATTTCATATTATTTATTAAAAATTTAATACGACTAATGAACAAGTTTCATTAAAAATATTTTCATTAAAACTATGAAGCTTTTTCATAGAGTTTAAAAAATGTTTCATTCCTATTGTGAAGAACACTTCATTAGTTTAGTGAAAAAATATCATTAAAACTTGTCCACGGAATTCTCTCTGTGTATTTTAAAACAATAGCACATTAACACTTAAACTTTGAATTCCTTTATTATATTTTGATGTCTCTGCCATCAGGGTCACATATGGGTGGCGCCATTACCCATATTTTTAATTTCATAATCAGAAAATATCTTATTTCTCGGAAGCTAAGCGAGATACAGCACAGTGGCCAAAAATTCGTCCCTCCGTACCTATAAATTTCTCCTTAAACTACATTTACACACGAGAGAAAACTGCTAGAGATAGAGCAAAAAACACCTATAATTTGCTTAAATTATTTACAATAGAGATATTTCGAAGTGTAGTTTGCTATATCTCCAGTAGTTTTTTCTCGCGTGCAAAAGTATCTTTATAATCTACAACTCTCAATAATAAATATGGTGATATCTTGGGTTGGATCCGGAGTGTCCAAAAATCCACATTTTAAGCGATATTTTACTAGAAATTTTTTACACCAAGTGAAATTTCTCTTGAATTTAGCCTTAATTTTTTACTTAAATTGTCCATATATTTAGCAGCTTGCTAAAATTTAGTCTACACGTGTGAAAAAAGTTAGATTTGACCCGATCTGTTAGATCTAATTAAATATCATTCTATATAATTGTTTTATTACTGACTTTACAAAAACGGGGAAAAAGTCGCACAAAGTTAGGAAAAGTGGCAAAATTAGGCTAGTTTGAAAAAGTCGCACATAAAGTCAAAGGCCGTCAAAAAGGTTGCAAATTGCAACTTTAGTCGCACAACGGTAACACTGCATGTGTCTATGAACCCAAATACAAGTTTCAAAAATTGAAAATTTTGTACTCAAATTTTGAAAATCATAAAAATTCAAGCAGTTTTATGTGAAATTAACTGTAAAACATTAAAAGAAAAAATGGCTAAGGCAAAATAAAATGGCAAAATCTTCCGGCTAGATCCAATCTAGCCATTTTTTAATGGCTAGATGAAATTAAAATGGCTAGATCTAGCCGGAAAATGGCTAAATTGGCAACCTTGGTCAAAAGTGAGAGCTGTCAAACGAGTAAACAGAAACCGTATGATGTGGTTGTTGTTGTAATTTTTAACCGAAGTGCGAAGGAGATTTAAAAAAAAGTATATATAGAAACCCATGAGTAAAAGTAAACAACTATACAGCATGTTTTCAAACATGTGTTTACAAAAAAAATTAAAAGATAGCCTAGAAAGCAGTGTTGCCACTTTTTGAATAATTATTCAAAAACGGGACTGTTTACACATTCTTTGGATAATTTTTGAATAATGAAATTTTTGTGTAGTTTTTGTGTAATTTCGCATTTTACTGGAAAACTTACTGAATTTCATGCTTTCAAGTCCCACAGCAGATAATGAGTTTATTTGTGTAACATCTATCATAAATTTTCAGTTTCTAGTGAATTATTGCTGTAAATTTCTTCAACATGAAACCAAATTTATTTGTTCATATTTTGAGAAAATATGTGTCAAACTGCATGCAAACTTAATATCTTTGTCTTGGCTGGCCAGAGCTTTGAAGAATTAATTCCTTAATTCAATTTTTCAATTCTGAATTAAAAATTCGATGAATTAATTCACTAAGTACCATATATTGAATGGAATTAATTCATATTTGCTTTCGTTCGATTTATTTTGTTCCGAATTAATTCAATTGCAATAGTTCTTTTTATTAAATCAAATGAATTAATTCACTGGTGAACACGTTCAATTTTATAAATCGAACGGAAAAAAAGTGAATTAATTCCTTACTGAATTAATTCACTACTGAATTCGTTCAATTTCATTTTCGTTCAGTGAATTAAAAAATAATAAAATTACGTTCAGTGAATTAAGAAAAAATAGAATTACGTTCAGTGAATTAAAAAAATAATAAGTTCACTGAATTGAAAAAAAAAATAAAATAAGTTCACTGAATTGAAAAAAAATAAAATAAGTTCACTGAATTCAAAGCCTGTTTTCTGCCGTTCAGTAGAAGAAAACAATAATGTACAAATAAAATTTTTAAATAAGCAATTTTACAGCGTGTGCTAGTAAAAATAAGCAAATTAGAAACCGGATGCTGTTTATCAACCTACATGATTCAAAAATAAAGCCTTTTACTATTAACGAGTAAAAAGGTTAAAGTCGGGCATGCCGACTATACAATACCCTACACCAGTCTGGTGTATTGTTTGGATCCGAAATTCGAATGGGTTAAAATGGGGCTTATGTCAAAATTTTCTATAATGTGAGTCAGCGCACCAAATTTCATTAAAATATCTTAATATTTGCGACCTGCAGTTTGTAACCAAGCCAATTTTGGGGGACCCTTATATGGGCACTAGTTCTAAACATGGACCGATGTTCACCAAAATCAATAGGCTTCGTTCTTGGGCCAACATAGGTCTATGTACCAAATTTCATCAAAATAGCTTAATATTTGCGACCTGCAGCGTATAAACAATATAATTTTGGGGGGACCCTTATATGGGCACTAGTTCTAAACATGGACCGATGTTCACCAAAATCAATAGGCTTCGTCCTTGGGCCAACATAGGTCTATGTACCAAATTTCATCAAAATATCTTAATATTTGCGACCTGCAGCGTATAAACAGTATAATTTTGGTAGGACCCTTATATGGGCACTAGGTCTAAACATAGACCGATATTCACCAAAACCAATAGGCTGCGTTATTGGGCCAATATAGGTCTGTGTATCAAATTTCATCAAAATATCTTAATATTTGCGACCTGCAGCATATAAACATTATAATTTTGGTAGGACCCTTATATGGGCACTAGGTCTAAACATGGACCGATGTTCACCAAAATCAATAGGCTGCGTTATTGGCCCAATGTAGGTCTGTGTACCAAATTTCATCAAAATATCTTAATATTTACGACCTGCAGCGTATAAACAGTATAATTTTGATAGGACCCTTATATGGGCACTAGGTCTAAACATGGACCGATGTTCACCAAAATCAATAGGCTGCGTTACTGGGCCAATATAGGTCTGTGTACCAAATTTCGTCAAAATATCTTAATATTTACGACCTGCAGCGTATAAACAGTATAATTTTGGTAGGACCCTTATATGGGCACTAGGTCTAAACATGGACCGATGTTCACCAAAATCAATAGGCTGCATTATTGGGCCAATATAGGTCTGTGTACCAAATTTCATCAAAATATCTTAATATTTACGACCTGCAGCATATAAAAAGTATAATTTTGGTAGGACCCTTATATGGGCACTAGGTCTAAACATGGACCGATGTTCAAAAAAATCAAACTTGTTCGTCCTTGGGCCAACATAGGTCTGCGTACCAAATTTCATCAAAATATCTTAATAGTTGCGACCTGTAGAGTGCGCACAAGATTGCATGGACAGACAAACAGACGGACGGACGGACAGACGGACATCGTTAAATCGAAATAAAAAAAAATTCTGAACCGATCGGTATACTATAAGGTGGGTCTACGACCAATATTTTTTGGTGTTACAAACATCAGCACAAACTTATAATACCCTGACCACATAGTGGTGTAGGGTATAATGACCACATAGTGGTGTAGGGTATAAAAAAATAAAAACTTTACAGAAAAATTAATAGTTATATTTTTTTCCAAATTTATCTATAAAAGTAAAGTTTTTATTTTTAATAGTAAAAGGCTTTATTTTTGAATCATGTAGGTTGATAAACAGCATCCGGTTTCTAATTTGTTTATTTTTACTAGCACACGATGCAAAATTGCTTATTTAAAAATTGTATTTGTACGTTATTGTTTTCTTCTACTGAACGGCAGAAAACAAGTTTGAATTCAGTGAACTTATTTTATTTTTTTTCAATTCAGTGAACTTATTTTATTTGTTTTTCAATTCAGTGAACTTATTATTTTTTTTTTTAATTCACTGAACGTAATTTTATTTTTTTTAATTCACTGAACGAAAATGAAATTGAACGAATTCAGTAGTGAATTAATTCAGTAAGGAATTAATTCACTTTTTTTTCCGTTCGATTTATAAAATTGAACGCGTTCACCGGTGAATTAATTCATTTGATTTAATAAAAAGAACTATTGCAATTGAATTAATTCTTTGAATTTGTTGTTTGATGAACGCGTTCATTTGAACGAATTCAGTGAATTACTTAAGAAAAGGAATTCATTCAATTCTAGAGAAAATTGAATTCGATTGGTAGTGAATTCATTCAAAAAGGAATTAATTCTTCAAAGCTCTGTGGCTGGCAATACCATTTGATATTAAACAAAAGAAGTTTATGATTGTGACTTTTTCTTGCCTGATAAAAACTAAGAATTTTCTAAGTTTTTATAACAGCTACTGGCTTTTATCACACAAAAATATTCTTACAGCAGCACAATGGGGCAGACCAAATATATTCTAAATAATTCATTAATTCAGTCTTGTGTAATATGTAAAGGCTGTTTTTACTATAAATTGACCCTATAATTGATTTATATGACAATTTTAGGTAAACTGTGTCTAAAAATATTAACCGATTTTCTCCAAATTTAACACATAATAGTAGGCTGTAATTCAAACAAAAATTGCCAACTTTCTACCAAATGTAGTTTTTTGTTACGTTTTTTAAATCTGTTGATAAATTGGGGGGAAAATGGGAAACTTTCAAAATTTTCACGTTTTAGATGTACCTTTTTTTGGAGCTGAATGGCACATTTCCCCTTGGTTCCATGGGTTTGGACTTCAAAACTTAAGTAGGGCATACACGTTTAATATTATTGATCAATTTTTCGAACATCAACCAATCAGAACATTTAATTTTTAAAAACTTTGTTCTGATTGGTTAATTTTGAAAACATTGATTAATAATATTGAACGTGTATGTTTGTTTGTCTTTAAGCTTTATGACAGTGTAAAATTTCATAGTGATTCAAATGCCTGCATTATTTCAAAATTATTTCGATTCTGCCACACTGTGCGTACCAGAGTCCAAAGGTCATATATAAATTTTTTATAATTTTTTGTGTAATTTCATATGGTTTTGGATAATTTATGACCTACGGCTGTGTATTTTTTGGTTTTCCTGGTGGCAACACTACTAGAAAGCAGTGTTGTCAACTCTTGAAGGCAGGAAAGCACCGTGAGCATTGTGAAAACGGGTAAAAATTTACCAAAAATGGGGTAAAAAAGCACGATGTTAATTTTTTGAAAAATTTAAGTCCAGAATTTAAAAACACATTTCAGTTTTGTAAAATGGTGAAAAAAGGTTCAAAAATAACTAAAAAAAAGGGGTAAAAAGCAACAAACTAATATTTAAAAATTTTGAAGTTTAAATATAACGAAGTTGCTATATAAAATTGTACTGCAAACACTCAAAAAATGTATTTTTTTTATAGTTCGTATTATTTTTTCAACTTTGACAGAAAATGGACGAAAAATTTAAAAAAACGCGAACAAATACCAAAAATATAAACAGTACAAAAAGCACTAAAAGCACTGCCAGAAATTTGAAAAAGCACTGTAAATACCCGCTTTTTTAACCCTCGAAGTGGCACATATTTTGAGCCCTTAGTTCTGGTACATGGTGTCTGGCCAGACCCCTATACATTTACATGCATTTGTATGGAAATAAGGGCTGTTTGCCGTTAAATTTTTTACTAAGATAGGAAAATATTTGTTATATTTTGTGTTTCTATTTCTTTTTACTATGTTATTAGCTACCTGAGGAAGAAAAAATAGACCTGAAAAAATCTTTGGAATGAAAAGGGCAACAATTTTTTTGTTCTATATATATTTCTCTTTATTATGGGTAAAGTAATAAATATTTATGACAAAATAGAAAATTATTATGAAGAATAAATTGATTTTTTTATTCAGAATTTTGCGGAAGGCAACAAAAACATAAATAATCTACTTTTGAATGTTGCTGACAAACAGGATTGTTGCATTTGCAGCAAAAAAAGCGTGTCTTACGGCGTATTTTGTCACCTTGCTGCAGGCAAATTCTGCAATCTTCTTTGGCAGCTAATGTGTCTGGACCACTGCGTGAAGCCACATTAAGGTTTGCTATATTGAGAGGTCTCCCAAAGAACGTTTCAAATGCTATACGAGTTGTTGGTTGAGCCACAATGTAGGGTTCTATAAGTCGACTTTCGACTAATCGATTAATCGACTTTTTACGAAAATTTTCGACTTTTTGAAAGTCGACTTTGTTGTGATGCTTATTACCATATGGCTAAGAAGTAAATTATGTTTTCGCTGATATAACACAATAGAAAAAATTAAGCAAGTGTTGCTAATCTATTGGAAAACAAAACAGTGAAATATGACATAAAAAACTCTAAAATGTCTACGACACACAGTGGTTTTAAACTGAGAGAAGTGGTAATACATACACAACTTCTAAACTAATCGTCCGATTTGGGCAAAGTTTATAGAATATAGTAGAGTAGGAATAAGGCTTTTGGTCAACCTGTTTTATTAATAGGGCATTTATTTAGCACCAGCGTGCAAAGTAGACCACCTCGAGTGATAACAAGCTTTCGGAACCCTTGGCTTCTTAAATTGTCGGTCGATTTCAATGAATTTAGACTTTTTGAATTATACTTAGGGCAAGTAACGTTTTTCCAATGTAACCATGGTTAAACGTTAACCCCAGATATTTTCATATAAATTTGAGATTCAAAACTATGGTTAAGCACTAAACTCTGTTTATTTTGGGATAAGTTAGCAGGTCTTAATAACAATTTTTCAACAAAACTTTTCGTTAATTTCAGCAGGATAGAATATTATTGGCATTTAACTAAGTTTAACTTTTAACAAAAAATTTATATAAATAACAGTTTTTTTATTGTGTTTTGTCTACTATTGAGATAATTGTTTTGCTAATATGAGAAGGGTAGTTTTATCTAACTAAAATTTACTAAGCAGTTATTTTCTGCAGGGCCATTTTTATCCATATTATCTGCTATTTGCACAGATTTATTTCTATCAGTGTATTAGTATTACTGGAGTAAGTCATAAAATCAAAGTGAAATTTAAACAAAATGTAAGCCTTGACTTTGATCTCACTTAAATTTTTGTAGCGCTTATTGGGTAAAGCTTAAAGCAGAACTTGTCAGAATAGGTATCTGCCGATAGCACTGATGATCATAATGAAAACAGAGGAACCAAAAATTTAAAAGGCTATAGCCCCCCTAGAAAAATGGTCTACCTACGACGGTGTATGCAATCTACGCTCATCATTTGTTGAAAGCGAGAAAATTTTTGAACTTAATTTTAAGTTTTCACAGGTGCGTAAAATATAGCTCCCCAATTTTTTTAGACAGAGAAATTATTGTAAATACTTGATTACAATTAATCCAACATTTTAACCTACATCGTTTAAACATGCTTTTTTTGTCAGTTAATAAATTAACTGGACAGTTAAAAGTTTAACTCTGCCAGCTTAAAATACCAAAGTGATGCTCAAAAAACTAAAAGAACACTAACACTGTCTATAGAAGGGGCTCCAAAGCCCAAAAATGCAGTTTTATGCATCAAGTAGGGGTTTTTATTAAAAAAAACTGGTATGTTGCCATATGGCTACACCATGCATTTAAATGTATAAGAATAAGAAGGTAATTTTCTAAAACACTTCGGTGAAGTGTTGCGTTATTTCTATAGAAATTGTTTTTGTTACAAAAACAATTTACATTGAAAGTTCCCTTCACTTCACCCAAGTGTTTTACGAAATTAGGTAGTTAAATAAGCCTTAATGTATATAAGTTTTGTGCTACATTTTATGTTTAGAACCACTGTGCGATGATAAAAAACAAGTAAAAATTTTATTTTATATGCATAAAAGTCGAATTTATGCTCATTATCAACAAGTTGCAATTCTACGTTTCGAATCTAGTTAACTGACCCCCAAATAAGCTAAAAAATATGATTTTTTGCTATTTAGAAATTTTCATATAAAAAGTCGATTAATCGCCTTTTACCTATAAAAAGTCGGAAAGTCGACTTTTCAAAATTTGAAAAAAGTCAAAAAGTCGATTAATCGACTTTTACCTATAAAAAGTCGGAAAGTCGAAAAGTCGACTTTTCAAAATTTGAAAAAAGTCGAAAAGTCGACTTTTTGTTGCAACTATATAACCCTACCACAATGTGCGGATTATTGATGCGATTTTCAACGTTGGCCAGTACCAATTGCTTTGCAAGTTTATATAAAAATATGCGTCTTCTTTCTTTTCTTGTATTTTCATCATTTAGCTTACATATAATGTAACTTGCCAATGCCATCACATCAATCATGTTGCAGAAAAACGCGTATGTCCAGCGTCTGGTTGACCGTTTTGTTGTGTAATGAGTTAGCATTTGATCCATCGTATCGACTCCGGCTTTAGTTGAATTATAAAATAAAATTGCTTCCGGTTTCATGGCTACGCCTTCAACATGTTTCGTGTAATGCACGGTTGAAATTAAATTGACTGCCTTATTTTTTTTGGGCACGTAGCTGCAAAGTGCAACAAGATTTTCATGAAAACCAAACACACTTGAAAGAATTGGTCGTCTGGTGCTCTTCATAACTTCCTTAGGAAGACATCTTTTGTTTGCTCGAATGGTGCCAACAAATGCCAGTCCCATAGCAGCAAGTCGTTTAGCGCCGTTCAATGAGGTGAAAAAATTATCAGAAATAATTGTTCTGCCGCTGTTTGCGTAACAATTTGCGAAATACATTAGAACGTTTTCACCTTGATTTATCTCCCGATTGTCTCCTTCCTTTCCAGTGTATAGTTTTCCTTTCAATGGAAATTTAGTCTTAGCATCGCATGCCCACCAAACTTTGATCCCATACCTTGCAGGTTTTGATGGGATATATTGGGTGAACATTGTGCGCCCACGATACGGAAACAACTGCTCATCGATGGTGATATTTTCATAAGGTTCATAATAATTTTGCAGATTTTCATTGAGAAAATTCCAAAGGTCCCGGATAGGATCTGCTTTATCTGTTTGCTGTCGGAATGCCCGCGTACGACTATTATCGAAACGAATATATCTGGACAGAGTAATGAATCGTTTGTGCGACATAGCCGCACGGAATATGGGCAGCGAATCAGAACACCACAATATACTGGAGTCTTGCATATTATTATGGCTGAGACCAGAAGCCAACAAAATCCCAATGAATGCATCTAGCTCAGAGCTTGTCAAATCAATCCATTTTCTTTGGGTAGACTCTGGATGTTCTTCATTCCATTTTCTAATTGATTCTCGCCCATGCCGATTTGTTTCACTAATGATGACGAACGTAATATTGGTTGAGAAAAATAGCTTGAATACCTCAACTGGATTGGTGAGCCTTGTTTTTGTTCCAGATTGAAAACGTATGATATTATGCTGGCGCAAACGAGATGCAGGGGGTTCAGTTTCTTTCCATTTAGTACCGTCTTTACCATAAAAACAGCCTGAGTCGACTTCATTTGCTGCTTCAGCATCATTTCCACTTTCTTCTTCTTCATCTACGTCTTCATCACTATCATAAAGTTCGTTAGGTTCAATTTCCAAATCATTTTCTATGTCTGATGCATCATCTTCTGGCACATAATCAGCAGTGTCGTCACCATCGTTTTCAAAAACATCATCATTTTCATCAGCTTCTACCTAACTTTGAAAATCACGCACTAATTCCTCTGACAATTGGGGTTGCAAATTCGCGCTACGCAAGCGTGTATTATAAATAAATTCCAGTTCATCAGCCATAATATACTAACAACGCAACAAATCTACCTGCGTAAAATTATTCACAAGTTCAAAATTACCGCACAAAAACTAGATTACTTCTTCACTGTTCAACGTTCAATGAATAACTAACTCACAAACAAAATCAGAAGAAAGAAAGAAGCATAAAAGAATAAAGTAAATACAAATTTCCAACTCGTGCCATGTGCTTTGCCTATGCGTTCATACAAAATGCATAGGGGTCTGGCCAGACACCATGTACCAAAAGTAAGGTGAAAATGAAATATGTCTGGCCAGAACCATGTGCCACTTCGAGGGTTAAAACGGGTATTTGTAAAAAATCACCGGGTACGAGAAGGAAAAAAGCACCAAAAAATACCCGAAAAGCACTGAAATGGCAACACTACTAGAAAGTATAAAGATACACACCATGGTTGTATTGGGCAAACAGTTTAACTTCCCTGGTGTGTTACAAACTCACAAAATAATTATATATTTGTAGTTACACATTGTAATGAATAAAACAATATTAATATAAACTTTTTTTTATAAAATTTGTGCACATTAATGCCCTTTATTGACAATAAAGAAAACTTATACAGTACTATTAAACATAACACAACATACAACAAACTCTCACATCCATATGTTCTGTGAAATGTATAAAAAAAAACACAAACACACTCACAAAACAGATTTATATTATTTATTATTATTCGACAACATAAAATATTCACTTTATAACACTATCTATTTTTAATTTTTATTATTCAATCATTATTTGAGCTATATAATTTTATTTTGTTACACAAACAATGCCTTGAAGAAAATTCATTAAACAAACTAAAAAAAAAGCACAACATAGCTTAGTATTGGTTTGGTCGATATGCCAAAAAGTCTTTATCCAGAAAAACGATAAAGAGATTTACATCTTTTTAATTTGTGTATGCGCTAGGTATCTCAGATATGATCAGAGCTTTGAAGAATTAATTCCTTAATTCAATTTTTCAATTCTGAATTAAAAATTCGATGAATTAATTCACTAAGCAATATTTATTGAATGGAATTAATTCATATTTGCTTTCGTTCGATTTATTTTGTTACGAATTAATTCAATTGCAATAGTTCTTTTTATTAAATCAAATGAATTAATTCACTGGTGAATTAATTCCTTACTGAATTAATTCACTACTGAATTCGTTCAATTTGATTTTCGTTCAGTGAATTAAAAAAAATAAAATTACGTTCAGTGAATTAAAAAAAAATAAAATTACGTTCAGTGAATTAATTAAAAAAAAAATAATAAGTTCACTGAATTGAAAAAAAAATAAAATAAGTTCACTGAATTGAAAAAAAATAAAATAAGTTCACTGAATTCAAAGCCTGTTTTCTGCCGTTCAGTAGAAGAAAACAATAATCTACAAATAAATTTTTTGAATAAGCAATTTTACAGCGTGTGCTAGTAAAAATAAACAAAATAGAAACCGGATGCTGTTTATCAACCTACATCATTCAAAAATAAAGCCTTTTACTATTAAAAATAAAAACTTTAAAGATATAGATAAATTTGGAAAAAAATATAACTATTAATTTTTCAAACTACCCAGTCAGAAAAATACAAACGGGAAAGCGGTGGCAAAGCACTTTAACATGTGGTACAAGTACTGGCAAAAAGTGCTTTCCCATTCCCAAAATGATAACATCATTAGACAAAAGGACCGGCTGTTCAAAAAGCGCCGGAAAAGCACTGGAGGAACAAAATTTTTAAACGTTGGCAAAACGCTGGCAAAACCAATAAATAGGTGGTCTGGAAATATATGTTCCAAAATAAAATTAAAAAAAAGTTCATATGTATTTTTTTTGGTCCTGCCGTGATTTGAACCCAGGCCGTCAGATTGGCAGACGATTTCTCTACCCACTGAGCTAACGAGACATATAATATTTAATGGCTAAACACATAAATGAGTGATAATAGCTGGACAACTACTGGCTGTGCCAAAATGCTAGTACTGGCAAACAATTTTTAGTAACTAGAATGCCAGTGTTGGGAGGGCAAAATAAAAGTTGGTCTAGAAGGAGCTCTCCCACAAACAAAAAAATTGATTTTATAAAACAAAAAAAATTTTAAATTAAAAAAATCCAAACAAAATTTTTTGCTTGCAACCGGATTTGAACTCGGGACCTTTTGACTACAAACCTTCCGACTACGAAGCGTCAGCATTTTTATAAAATCATTGGTTTTCCAGTGAATTGGTTTTTGTACGCCTGGTAGCACTGGATAACCACTGGTTGCAAACCTTGGCATATCACTCTAAGCCTATTCTTTGCCAGTGGTTTTTTTTATAAACCACCGAAATTTTTGTAAAAGAAATACTGGTAAAACACTTTTCGCAAACGCTGGCAAAGCGTCCCAAATGAGTGTTCTTCCAGTCATTTATTTTTAATACCGTGGTTACCCAGTGGTATGCCAGTGCTTGATTTTTTGTACCACTGGCGATTTCTGACTGGGTAGTTATATAGTTATATTTTTTTTTCCAAATTTATCTATATCTGTAAAGTTTTTATTTTTAACAGTAAAAGGCTTTATTTTTGAATCAAGTAGGTTGATAAACAGTATCCGGTTTCTAATTTGTTCATTTTTACTAGCACACGCTGTAAAATTGATTATTTAAGAATTTTATTTGTACATTATTGTTTTCTTCTACTGAACGGCAGAAAACAGGCTTCGAATTCAGTGAACTTATTTTATTTTTTTTCAATTCAGTGAACTTATTATTTTTTTTTTTTTAATTCACTGAACGTAATTTTTTTTTTTTTTTAATTCACTGAACGAAAATGAAATTGAACGAATTCAGTAGTGAATTAATTCAGTAAGGAATTAATTCACTTTTTTTCCGTTCGATTTATAAAATTGAACGCGTTCACCGGTGAATTAATTCATTTGATTTAATAAAAAGAACTATTGCAATTGAATTAATTCTTTGAATTTGTTGTTTGATGAACGCATTCAGCTGAACGAATTCAGTGAATTACTTAAGAAAAGGAATTCATTCAATTGTAGAGAAAATTGAATTCGATTGGTAGTGAATTCATTCAAAAAGGAATTAATTCTTCAAAGCTCTGGATATGATACATTATAGCAAGAAACTGTATCAAAATCTGAATGAAAATATGTACTTAATAAATTTTCTAACTCGATATTTTCAAAAATGGCCAGTGGGCCGAACCAATAATAATGCGACGAATTGGAAAACTTTTGGGAAAGAGAGACAGAACTAGTTGTAATATATTTGTTTCTTTCGCACTTACGTTTTTGGTGCAGCTCTGCTAGTTAGTTGCAGAGTTGCAAATTTCGGTAGTTCCACAAACGTCCGCCCGCAGCGCTAGTGCGTGTCTTCACTGGTATACCCTGTGATGCTACTAAATTCAATATTTTTATTTGTTATGCTCTTAGTTGAGAGTTTTGTTGCCATTCGTGTTCAGGGCTGCCAGAATTGCCGATTTTTTATCAAAAAATATGCAAAATGCCGATTTGCCGATTTTTGGTCGAAAAATGCCGATTTTTTGTTAAAACTCAAAAACACGAAATTTGAATTTTTGGTGATTTACAATGCATTAATAAATAAGAAAATAATTCTATCTTTGACATTTCGAAAGTTCATGTAAATTCATGTTTGTTATCGTTAGCGGAAATAGAATGTTACCCAGCAAAACTTTCTATTACCTGGTAATAAGGTTTGTAAGAAGAAATTAAGGTATGTAACCTCTTACTTTGCTATTCCAACAGCTATTATTTTAACAAGGGCATGTCATTGGAGGTATGTACTTTCCAAAAGAGGGTTAGGTAACAACATACGAACATGTTACTTTAATGTTACATGTTAGGAGTTACGTAACCACTTACATAACCGATACTGAGCACAATACTACTTACATAACAGCTTAAAGTAAGGCCAAAAAAATGTGTTACAAACAGGTCTGAAATAACACATTAAAATTATGCGCTTACTTACTGTATAAAAATATATACTTACTTCTTACAAAAAAAAAATTAAAATAAGATGTTATCGTGTTGGTTTTTTATAAATGCTAAAACGAAGCATATTCATATTTAATTAATATTTACTCAGATTAATATAAAGTTAACAAAAAACATAAAAAATATTTCAGTCAATATGTATAAAACATATAAATTATTTGTATCGAATATTTTAAATAGAAAATAACACTCATGTATCGCATTACAAATAACTCCTTATTTTGAGGTATTTGAATACACCATCGGTAATAAGTGGCTATTTCTATTAAGTGATCACGTATCACATTAAAAGTAACTCCTTATTTTACGGTTTTAAAATATCCCATCTATTACTACCCAGTAGTTATGCAGCACATTATACGTAAGTAATGTCTTAGTTATTTTAGTTATGAAATAATGCAATGGTAAGGGGTATGGTATTACCAGGTAATGTGTTCTGTAATACCAACATATTACCAAGGTTTTGCTAGGTAATAAAATATCTTTGCGATCAACAAATTTTCAGCAAAATGGCATAAATTTTTTTGCATTATTTGCTAAAAACGAATATTTTTTAGCATACTTTTTGGTATTTACTTTAAAATTGTGTTTTTGCCTATACTCTGTACAAAAAAAAAATATTTTAAAAATTTCTAAATATCATTATAGGATTTGCACTTTAGGTAAAACAATATTCTATTCTGATTTCTAAATATTTTTCAAAATTTTTTTAATCCCGAATACAAAAGGAAAAATCAATAATAAATGCATATTTTCATATATTTAGTTAGAAAAAACAATTTTTGTATTTTTTAATGCAAAAATTAAAATATTGTTATAAATGCATATTTTTAAAATTTTAAATGCATATTTTTATAATTTTAAGAGCATATTTTTCGGTTTTAATTATACATACATCTTATGTACATAAAACACGTTTATAAATGCAGGAATACACAAGCCCTAGTAATAATAGGCCTTTTTTTAATCACTGGATTTATTTTATTTTGTTAGAAAATCACATTTTGTTTTTTAATTTTCAAAATTTAATATTTTTATCCAAATTCTACACTTATTCGCTAAGATAATGGAAAGAAAAAATTTTAATTTTTCGAAAACGAAATTTCTGGAATTAAATTAAGCTAAATCCAAAACGGATTTATTTTATTTATAAATCTATTTTGGATTTAGCCTAATTCAATTAAATAAAACTAAATCCAAAACGGATTTATTTTATTTATAAATCTATTTTGGATTTAGCCTAATTCAATTATTTGAATTAGGCTAAATACAACCGCCCTTAAGAGATAAGGGCGGTGCGCCCTTCTCCAGAGAAAAGGTTGTCATGTCTGTCTACATTCCTTAATTTGTAGAGCCCAAAAAAAAATCCGAAAATAAAAAAAATTAAATGATAATAAAAAAAATTTTAGTTGTAATTATATGAATATTTTTATGATACATATTCAGATATTAATCTGACCAATAATATATATGTACATAAATTAATTTTACAGCTTTTAAAAATAGTTCTTCTCCAAATATGGGTCCTTTTTTTAATCACTGGATTTATTTTATTTCGTTAAAACATTCACATTTTGTTTTCTAATTTTCAAAATTTAATATATATATAATGTGAAAGAAAATCATTAAATTTTGTAAAAATGTGAACACCGGGATTGACTATTTAATTATTATATATATGTGACCTTCTCCGACAAAAGGAACCTAGTGTGTGAAAATGAAGTTTTGAGAAGAACGCATTTAAATATAAAATTTTAATGTTTTTCTCATTTTTTTTCAGAAATCTAACTCATTTCATCTTATTCTACACCCTTTTAGGTACCAGAATCCACTCTTAAGTCCAAACCCGTTTTTTTGACACACTAGGTCCCTTTTCTCGGAGAAGGTCACATATATTAAATTTTGAAAATTAAAAAACAAAATGTGAATGTTTTAACCAGAGATGGGAGTAATTATTTACTTTGTATGACCATTGCGGGTTTTCATTACCATTAAATCTATAAAATGAAAATTAAAAAAAAATTCATTACCATTACAAAATGTAATTGCAATGAAAAAAATGTTAATTTCATTTGTTTTCTTTACATGTAATGAAACGTTTTTATAATTTTCATTACAATACGCAATGGTAGTAAAAACAAAAAATCATTTTTTCTACACTAGGTAGACAAATGAAATTTCATTACCATTACTTAACATAATGATGTAAAGAACGTTTTGTTCTTTGTTCTACACTAAAAAATGTTCCTTTATGGAAATTTTTTTTCGCAATTTTTTTTTGGCAACTAGCCACCAAACTTTGATGTATGTCTCTAGATTATAAATTTTAAAAAACCGCAATTAAAAAATAGCAAAATTATGGCGGAACGCGAAAAAAGAATTTATGGCAGAAAAATTCAGCGATTACATTCTTCAAACAAATATACTGATGCAAAAAATTTGAAAAAACCGCACTTAAGAAATTGCAAAATAATGATGGAACACGAAAAAAGACTTTATGGTACAAAAACTGAATTACAAAACCTAATCAGCGATTAACATTCTGCAAACAAATATATTAATGCAAAAATTTTCCTATTTGTAAATTTCGCGATTTTTTCTCAGTTTTTTTTTAACTAGCTCCCAAACTTTCTTGTATGAAACGGGTATTATAGTCACTAGAATATAAATTTAAAAAAACCGCACTTCAAAAATAATGGTGGGACGCGAAAAAAGACTTTATGGTAAAAAAATTTAATTAAAACACTTATTCAGCGATTTACATCCTGCAAACAAATCTATTGATGTAAGAATTTTCCTTTTTGTAAATTTTTTTCGCAGTTTTTTTTTAACTAGCTCCCTAACTTTCTTGTATGAAACGGGTATTATAGTCACTAGAATATAAATTTTAAGAAACCGCACTTAAAATACTCCAAAATAACGGGGGGACGCGAAAAAAGACTTTAAGGTAAAAAAATTTAATTAAAACACTTAATCAGCGACTTACATTCTGCAAACAAATCTATTGATGTAAGAATTTTCCTTTCTGGAAATTTTTTTTTCGCGGTTTTTTTTTTACTAGCTCCCTAACTTTCTTGTACGAAACGGGTATTATAGTCACAAACCGCACTTAAAAAACTCCAAAATAATGGCGGGACGCGAAAAAAGACTTTATGGTAAAAGAATTGAATAAAACACTTAATCTGCGATTTACATTCTGCAAGCAAATTTATTAATGCAAAAATTTTCCTTTTTGGTTTTTTTTTGTTTGCGATTTTTTCGCAAATTTTTTTTTGTCAACTAGCCACCAAACTTTGTTGTACGAAATGAGTATTATAGTCCTTAGATTATAAATTAAAACGAGTAAAAAGGTTAAAGTCGGGCATGCCGACTATACAATACCCTACACCAGTCTGGTGTATTGTTTGGATCCGAAATTCGAATGGGTTAAAATGGGGCTTGTGTCAAATTTCATTAAAATATCTTAATATTTGCGACCTGCAGTTTGTAACCAAGCCAATTTTGGGGGGACCCTTATATGGGCACTAGTTCTAAACATGGACCGATGTTCACCAAAATCAATAGGCTTCGTCCTTGGGCCAACATAGGTCTATGTACCAAATTTCATCAAAATATCTTAATATTTGCGACCTGCAGCGTATAAACAATATAATTTTGGTGGGACCCTTATATGGGCACTAGGTCTAAACATGGACCGATGTTCACCAAAATCAATAGGCTGCGTTATTGGGCCAACATAGGTCTGTGTACCAAATTTCATCAAAATATCTTAATATTTGTGACCTGCAGCGTATAAACAGTATAATTTTGGTAGGACCCTTATATGGGCACTAGGTCTAAACATGGACCGATGTTCACGAAAATCAATAGGCTGCGTTATTGGGCCAATATAGGTCTGTGTACCAAATTTCATCATAATATCTTAATATTTGCGACCTGCAGCGTATAAACAGTATAATTTTGGTAGGACCCTTATATGGGCACTAGGTCTAAACATGGACCGATGTTCACCAAAATCAATAGGCTGCGTTATTGGGCCAATATAGGTCTGTGTACCAAATTTCATCAAAATATCTTAATATTCACGACCTGCAGCGTATAAACAGTATAATTTTGGTAGGACCCTTATATGGGCACTAGGGCTAAACATGGACCGATGTTCACCAAAATCAATAGGCTGCGTTATTGGGCCAATATAGGTCTGTGTACCAAATTTCATCAAAATATCTTAATATTTACGACCTGCAGCGTATAAACAGTATAATTTTGGTAGGACCCTTATATGGGCACTAGGTCTAAACATGGACCGATATTCACCAAAATCAATAGGCTACGTTATTGGGCTAACATAGGTCTGTGTACCAAATTTCGTCAAAATATCTTAATATTTACGACCTGCAGCGTATAAACAATATAATTTTGGTAGGACCCTTATATGGGCACTAGGTCTCAACATGGACCGATGTTCACCAAAATCAAACTTGTTCGTCCTTGGGCCAACATAGGTCTGCGTACCAAATTTCATCAAAATATCTTAATATTTGCGACCTGTAGAGTGCGCACAAGATTGCATGGACAGACAGACAGACGGACATCGTTAAATCGAAATAAAAAAAAATTCTGAGCCGATCGGTATACTATAAGGTGGATCTACGACCAATATTTTTTGGTGTTACAAACATCAGCACAAACTTATAATATCCTGACCACATAGTGGTGTAGGGTATAAAAAACTGCACTTACAAAATTGCAAAATAATGGCGGATCGCGAAAGAAGACTATGGTACTATAATTTTTTTTTGCAATTAGCCACCAAAACTTGGTATCAAATATGGATACCATAGGCCTCGGATTATGAACTAAAAAATGCTTTTAGTAATTTGTAAACCTCATATTTTTAAAATAAAAAACTTCGACAAAAACGGCATGTAATGAAAAACAAATGGGTGTTTCATTACTATGTAATGAAACATTACATTAGGTAAAAGTAATGAAAATTAAAAAAAAGGTTCATTTTAATTTTCAAAACAAATGAAAATTAAAAAATATATTCATTACCATTTTTTAACGCAATGGTAATAAACCATTTCTTCAAAAAATGGTAATGATAAAAAAAGCTCCATTACCATTACATCAAGTAATGGTAATGATTTTAGCCCATCTCTGGTTTTAACGAAATAAAATAAATACAGTGATTAAAAGAAGGGCTCATATTTGGAGAACTATTTTTAAAAGCTGTAAAATTAATTTATGTACATATCATTGGTCAGATAATATCTGAATATGTATCATAAAAATATTCATAAAATTATAACTAACATTTTTTTATTATCATTTCATTTTTTTATTTTCGGATTTTTTTTTTTTTTGGGCTTTACAAATTAGGGAATGTAGACAGACATGACAACCTTTTCTCTGGAGAGGGGCGCATCGCCCTTATCTCTTAAGCCTTTACTTTTATTTAATTGTTAAACTTAAAACATATTGTTTAACACGAAATGTCTTTTTCACATATTTTTTTATGTAAAGTAACCTAAATATTACATAAATGAGTATTCTTGCAAGTGCCGATTTTTCATCAAAATCATCTGACAGCCCTGCCACCAATTCTAATTGGTATCTTAATCATTTCCAGTGTTGCCATTTCAGTGCTTTTCGGGTATTTTTTGGTGCTTTTTTCCTACCTGTACCCGGTAATTTTTTACAAATACCCGTTTAAAAAAAGCGGGTATTTACGGTGCTTTTTCAGATTTTTGGCAGTGCTTTTAGTGCTTTTTTACAGTTTATATTTTTGGTATTTGCTCTGGTTTTTTTTACATTTTTCTTGAATTTTCTGTCAAAATTTAAAAAATAATATGAACTATACAAGAACTACATTTTTGCACAATATTTGTAGTACAATTTTAAATAGCAACTTCGATACATTTAAACTTCAAAATATTGAAATATTAGTTTGGTGCTTTTTTACCCCTTTTTAGGTAATTTTCTGAACCTTTTTTACACGATTTTTCAAAGTTAAAATGTGTTTTTGAATTCTTGATTTAAATTTTTAAAAAAATTAATATCGTGCTTTTTTACCCCCTTTTTGGTAAATTTTCACCCTTTTTACCCGTTTTCATAATGCTCACGGTGCTTTCCTGCCTTCAGGAGTTGGCAACACTGATCATTTCATATCACTCTGAGAGCTTAAGCTGAATGGTGTGCTCATTTCTTTTTACAAACGCAGTGAGTTTATTTTAACTAGATAATTTGATGTTTGTTATTAACCCTACAAACGGGATCAATTCTTTTATTGTATATTGGACAAAAAAGGTACTACTACACCTTTTGCAATTGTAATTCAGAAAATATCAATTGAAATTCAGAAAATATCATTTGAAATTCAGAATTTCCATTTGAAATTCAGAAAATATCAATTGAAATTCAGAATTTCCATTTGAAATTCAGAAAACATCAATTGAAATTCAGATTTTCCATTTGAAATTCAGAAAATATCAATTGAAATTCAGAAAATATCATTTGAAATTCAGAAAATATCAATTGAAATTCAGAAAATATCATTTGAAATTCAGAAAATATCATTTGAAATTCAGAAAATATCAATTATTATTCAGAAAACATCAATTGAAATTCAGAAAATATCAATTGAAATTCAGAAAATATCAATTGAAATTCAGAAATCGTCATTTGAAATTCAGAAAATATCAATTGAAATTCAGAAACCGTCATTTGAAATTCAGAAAATATCAATTGAAATTCAGAAAATATCATTTGAAATTCAGAAAATGTCAATTGAAATTCAGAAAATATCATTTGAAATTCAGAAAATATCATTTAAAATTCAGAAAATATCAATTGATGTTCAGAAAACATCAATTGAAATTCAGAAAATATCAATTCAGCAAACTCGTTTTGCTGAAAATCAGCGTGTTTATCAGCACAATTTTGGTACACTAAAAAAAATCAGTAAATTCAGAAAAAATGTTGCAGTGTCAACAATTTTTTAGTCAGGAGCGTGCTTGGAAAAAAGTTGGTAATTTCAGCAAAAGTGGTTTGATGAAAATCAGCGAGCTGATTTTTACAAAAAAAAAATATGTAGAAAAATATGTTCATACTTATAAAATCCAGCTTCATCCCCTGTTATAATTTTAATGAAGGCGCTAGCTAGACGCTACCATGGTTTAATTATAAAAGGTTAGCTACATCAATGTTTTTTTCGGTTGCCCTAGACCATTTTGACAACAATGAAAACAATAACATTTACGAATTTTCAAAAAGGAATAAGAAAATAAAATTCGGCATAAATGACAAATGTTTTTACTAAAATTTTTTTGTTTAAAAAATGTGAAAGAATTTCGAATATTCTGCTTTGCGATTGCGAGAACTTCAATTGTAATTCAATTTATAGGCTGAAATCTATTTTTTCTGAATCGCAAAGGGCATATATTAATCTTAAGTGACGCAAGTCCTGTACTGGACATGAAAGTCGACCATGGTAATATTTCTGAATTTTGAAATGTTAATGTTCTGGTTAACGTCACAAAGAAGTAGCCTGGTACGAGGGTTACTATTTATATTTCGGGAACTGGCAACACTAATGTCAATAGCTAATATCTGGCAACACCATAATAACATTTGACATTTTTTAGCATAAACGTACTCACAAGGTTTTGATGTACAAGTGCTATTTGTTTTGTTTACAGTGAGTTAAGAAAATCAATTTGGTCAAAAAATGGGAATTTCAAGAGAAGCTTTTCGTTGGATTATTTTTCACAACTTTCGACGTGGATTATCTCAACAAGAATGTGTCGATGAACTCAGTTCTTTGTATGGCGATAAAGCAGCATCAAAAACCACAGTATATAAAACCATTTCAATTGACATTTTCTGAATTTCAAATGATATTTTCTGAATTTCAAGTGATATTTTCTGAATTTCAAATGACGGTTTCTGAATTTCAATTGATATTTTCTGAATTTCAAATAACGATTTCTGAATTTCAATTGATATTTTCTGAATTTCTATTGATATTTTCTGAATTTCAAATGACAATTTCTGAATTTCAATTAACATTTTCTGAATTTCAAATGACGATTTCTGAATTTCAATTGATATGTTCTGAATTTCAATTGATATTTTCTGAATTTCAATTGATATTTTCTGAATTTCAAATGATATTTTCTGAATTTCAAATGATATTTTCTGAATTTCAATTGATATTTTCTGAATTTCAAATGATATTTTCTGAATTTCAAATGGAAATTCTGAATTTCAATTGATCTTTTCTGAATTTCAAATGGAAATTCTGAATTTCAATTGATATTTTCTGAATTTCAAATGGAAATTCTGAATTTCAATTGATATTTTCTGAATTACAGTTGCAAAAGGTGTAGTTGGTTTATTATTTTTGAATATTAGATATTTAAATTTTATTAAATTTGGAGATAATTGAAACAAAAATTATAGATTAAATGAATTATGTGTATTTTAAACTAACACTACTAATCACTTCTAGAAGTATAAGGAAAAAGAAAAAAAGGCAATGTGAATTTTATAACTAATAAATTTGGATATGGATAATTAACTGAATAATTGTGTGTGTGTTGGGGAAGCAAACCGGGCGAAATAGACGGACGGTCATGGGCGGAATAATGTAGGGTGAAGCACGATAAATGGACGGAACATTTTGGATTTGGGGCTATGGCGATTTAAGTATTCTGACGGCTATGGCGTGGTTGGGAGGGATAGCTCAGAGCTGTCAATTACATCTATGACAGCATTTTCAGGGGCAAATCGGTAAATAAAAGGGAAAATCAAATTATAAGAGGGGGTACGATCTTCGTTCTACGACGGACCGTATTTTATCTGGCCACAAAGAATCCACCCACTTCCGACGAGCTAGGTCGAGCTTAAATGCAAACGTAACCGAGTGGCTGGGTTAACACAAGTTTCCATATTGGTCCGCGCGTAACACCTCAATTTCATGAAATTTATTTACATTAGTCGGTGATAAAATAGCATTATCATAAAGTTGTGACCAAAGAACATCTTTAGGATTAAAATCACCCATAATACAAAAGCGAGAATTTACTGACAAGTTCTCTTCCATTGATAAAATATTGGAAACATGTGCGGAATAAATTGAGTCTGAGCTATTAGGAGGAATATATGATACACATAAATGCAGTATAATATTAAAGCCGGAAATTGATACTATAAGTTGATCAAGCAAACCATTATTATCATCAATATTAACAAGAAAAGATTTATAATGACTTCTAACGGCCACTAAAACACCACCACCTTTAGAATGACCAGTACGCTCAGCATTCCTATCCTTACGATATATATTGTACAGCTTAGTATCAAAATATTCAGCATTACAAAGATCAGCATTCAACCAAGTTTCCACCAAGCCAATGACATCATGTTGACATTGAGAAGAAAAATCATATATACTTCTGTTGTTGTTTTTTCTTTGATATTTTAAATGTTTAATAACGCTCCTAGACGAGAACAAAAAATTCTCATTGAGTTTGTAATTTAACTTAACAAATATTTCCAGAAATTCTAAAAACGTCGTCCCCTGACGATTTCCTTAGTCAAGAATGAAATCCGGATAGGGACATGCCTGCAGCGGATTATTTTTCACAATTTGTTAAATACGTTTGGGATTTTTAGCATATTTAATTCCTTTGATATACTTTTAGATTTTGTTCGCATTCCAGATAAGTTCTGGTAATAAATTTGAAAGCCAGTTTTCACCGAGTCTAAAGTTTTTCCGCAGGCGCTGGTTTCCTTGGAAAATTTACAAATTGGCGAACCTTAATATTTGATGGCCAAAGATCAGGTTTTAATATTTCATTATAAGCACTGGGAGAAACACCGAGCTTAAAGTTGACTCTTTTGAGTTGCTTAAGATCAGTATCTTTTTTAACTAATAAATAGCACTCAATATGCTGTTTACCAATACCAGCATTTTTTTCCACATAACTTATTATTTGATCAGTCGTAACAGTTGGCTTGAATGATGAAAGATGCACCCATTTCTTTTTGATTACAACTTCCAGATCGTTAGAAGTATTAACCCTAAATACTACAGGCCCCTTTCGTCGTCTACGCCTATGCACTTCAACCCAATCATGTGTTTTCTGTGATTGTTGTATGTTGTCATCAAACATGGCATTATTCATTTGAGCATCAGACTCAGTAGGTAATGAAGCTACAGATGAAGCAGCAGACAAAAGAGGTTGGCTATTTGTTATAGCAGCAGCAGCTCGTGCACTTGTACTTGGCTTAACAACAACACTAGTACACTCATACAAATAAGTCCGTAAAAATAGCAGAAAAAGTTACTAAAAATTAGTTAAAAATGATGCTGCAGAAAAAACTGCTAATATTAACAGAATCAGTTTGCTAAATATTAATAAAATGAAAACAGCAAAAAAAACTGTTAAATTTATAGAATTTTAGTAATATTTGAGCTAAATTGTTTTTAATTGCAAATAACAATTTAACCTGGTAAAATTAGCAAAAGAAATTGCTGAATAGTAGTTTAATAAAAATAGCAAAAAAAACTTTTAAATTTACAGAATTTTAGTAATATTTGAGCTAAATTTTTGATAATTGCAAATAACAATTTAACTTTCTGAAATCAGCAAAAAAATTGCTAAATAATAGTAGAATGAAAATAGCAAAAAAAATTGTTAAATCTACAAAATTTTTGCTAAAATTTTCTGAAATCAACAAAACTTTTGCAGATTACTAGTGGACTGGAAAAAGTTACAAAAGGAGCAAATGAAATGAAAATTAATAAATAAAAAATAAATGTGTATTTAAAAACATACTTGGGACCAGTTTATTGAATGTGTCAATTAATTGAAATTTGTTCAATTGGCATTGTTCAATGCCTAAATGCCCATTTATAATTGATGAAAGAAGTATATGTTTTCATGTTTTAATAAAAGAATAAATTAAGAAAAAAATTTAAAAATTCTAGTATTTCTTATATTTTTAATATTACAATGCTTTTTCTTCAATTATGTGTACATTTCATTACCATTGTTTTCATCAATGCAAATTGAAAAAATTTCATTGGCATTGAATGGTGATGAAATTTGTTGGCATTGAAATTGAGATAAAGTAATGCCAATTATATTTCAATGCCAATGAAAATTTCCCAAGAATGATTTTTTTAACAGTGGTAATATTTATAGACAATAATATGTTAACCATAAAAAAATGTATTTCAGAGACCCTTCTTTTGATTTTCATTGTTTGCTGATCGGATATGTACTTCCGAATTTATTTGAGTTTCCATTTTCACCTCTAAAGCTCCACCCACAGGAAAGAAGGTGTGGCCGATTAAAAATATCGTTTTCTTTAAATAAGCTTAAAAAGTATATTGGGGGGAAAAAATTAGGGTAATCCCCTAAACTCCACTTGCTCCCCAGAGATACTTTTAATCACAATTTTCAAATTAAAATGGTTCGTCCAAAATAAACCTTGATCTTTAAAAATTAATGTATTAGGATAAATAGAAACTTTTCTCATAAATTTTAATAATTTATATATTTTATGAGTAGGACAAATTTTCAACCATTTCAATTTAGTTTTATTTAAAAAACTTTTTGCATTATTTTTGGCGAGTTAAAAATATGCAGTAATTTTTATGAGTCATTTAACATTCTGTTTATAAGCGCTCCAAAATTGGTGGTTTAGTTTACAAAAAATTTGTAATATTAGCAAATCTTCTGTTAAAAATTAGTAACTAAAATTCAGCAAAATACTGTAAAGTTAGCAAATTTATTGTTAAAAATTAGTAACTAAATTCAGCAAAAAAATTTGTAAGTTAGTAATGTGGAGGTAGCAAAAAAATTAACTAAAAATTAGTTAAAAATTTGTTAAGTTGAAGTACTAACAGTTTTACTAACTTTTCTACAAACTTTTTTCTATGAGTGTAGCATCAATTGCATTAGTATTAAGTACATTAATGTTGTTTTTTCCTTTTTGTTTATTTTTTGGCAGTTTCACTTTATCTTTATTTTTTGAGAAGTCACTAAACTGTTGCTTTAAACCACGTAGTTCAAGATTTAAAGAGTTTTTAACCTCTCTTACTTCATTAGAGAGAGATGAGATCTGTGCAATTAAATTTCATGAAACACCCAAACAATCATTATAATTATACACAATGTTTTTATTATTATTGAAGTATTCAATTAATTTATGACTAATATTGGCACAAATTAAATGGTATTTGGCCCTGCAAATATGGCAGACGATGAAGTTTCTTTTTGCCGAATTGTATAGTATACAATCAACTAAGGCAACTTATACGCTTATTTTAGATAAAAATACTATTGTTTTTCTTTGCGTGTAAAAGAACTAAAATAAAACTGTAAAAATACGATACAAAGTAGTAATATTCATTATACATATATTGATTGCTGGGTATATATATGGCTTAGGTGTAAAGTAAAGAAAATATATAAATAATGGCTGTTAAAAATTAATTTGTTGTAAATATTAAATCAATATATCGTTATAATTTCATGCGGCAATCCTTTGACAATATTGGCACGTTCTCTTAAACCTAAATCACCACCTATACCACCAGGTGGTATTAAAAAATCACAATCTGGATAACCTTTAGGTTGAGCAAATTCAACTAAATTTGAATTACTATCACTTAATGATTGTAAAGACCAAACGGCAAGATTTTTGGCTTTACCATGGCGGGCTAAAACATGAAACTAAAATAAAAAACGGTTAATTCATAAGTTTGTAATAAATATAAAACACAAACCTCATTCTTATCTGTGATTAAATAACCAACAATTAAAGCCCAGTGAGCTTTATGACCATATTTTAAACAAGGTGAGTGATTGAAATCAGGATCATAGCTAATTTATATATTAACGAGTTAAGGATAACATTTGTAAACTTTTAATTATGTGTAAAATAAATTTTTAATACTAAAGACACAAATTTGTTTTATTAAACCTTTATTCACTAAGTTAATTATGTAAGTAATTTTAAATTTATTAAACTTCTATCCTACTCTCATAGGTGGTGATACTAAAATAACACCATCTCCTCTTACAAATAACATCGGTATAGTACGTTTTGTTGTTTTATAGACTTCTTCATAAGTTTCTTCATCAATTTCTACGGTAGTCACGGTTTCTTCCGCATCTCCCAAAACCATATTTAAATGTTGATCAAATGCCTGAAATATCAATTTTACATAGTTAGCATAATGGAAAATGTTTCAGTTTAAATTTGTAGTGATGTAATTAAAAATAAAAATGGCATCGTAATTTTAGTATATTATCCCAGTTGGGTCGGTGTTCAAGACATGTTGGTGACAGTCCATACAAAATGGCGACATTTCAGTACAAATGTCCGCAAAATAGTGCACGACCAACTGAGATACACTTTCGCTGAAATTGCAATATACTTTTGTTTTTTCGTCAACAATTTGCTCCACTTTGTCGTTGTCGACGAAATAGATGACATTGTTCGCAATGTTAATGTTTTTGGTTTTAGAGTTTTTAAATATAGGCTCAGCTGAAACTGCTACTAAATATTTGCTCAGGTAACACTAAATTTCAGCGCCCTCTACCGGTGAGTAGTGTAAGTTTTGATTTCCTATCTATAATTAATAGTCTGTGTATAGAAAAGCAGTATTTAAAACTTGTTTTAAGAAAATTTTGTTACATTGATAATTATAATTAAAACATCTGTATATTGCAAGAAAAAAATAAAACATGTCACCAAAACTACGCCGTAGCTTAAAAAACAAAAATTATTTTTGGTCAGTGCAAATTACAAGTAGAAGAAGAAGATTACACAATAGAATGTGATAAATGCGCCAAGACCTATCATGCATTATGTACTACACTAGACAAATGACAGTACAAACATTTGTTGGAAAATAAAAAAGAAGAATACGTTTGCCATTTGTGTAATGAATCTGAGGGGAGTCTAAGAGATGAATTAAATGTAATAAAAACTAAATAAGCTTGATCAGCTGGATGTGTTGCAAGAGAGCATTCAGTTTATAGCTCTGTTTCTTTACTTTTTGGGTAAAGTTCGGTAAAATGAGAGTTAACAAGAAATACTCTCCAGAAATAACAAAAATGCACAAAAGTAAACGAACGCGAAAAACCACATTTGAAGCCCGAAAAACAAATGTCAATAGATTTGTGCATTATAGTTCGGTTTGGTGAGCGCTCTTTCTAGTTCTTGTTCAATTTGTTGTAAAAATCTAGATAGCTTTTCTAGTTAAACCCCTTTTTAAATCAAAAATTTAATAAAAATTTCCTTTTTAGGCATTTCTATTTACAAAAAGGAATACATAGTTTATTAAATTTGGAAAAGATTTAAATATTAAACAATAGCTTCGATTTATTTAAATATTTAACTCTTTTACACATTTAAACAAGCGTCTTCACAAAATTGTCGGTAATTTTATGGAGTTGTAAAATCACCGATAGGCTTTTGCAACTATTATACTAATTTTTGTAAATGATAAACATATTTTCTGAATGAATGAAATGATCGATTGAACTAAAAGAGCTATTAGTTGTGAACTAGGTCTTTGGTTCAAATCAGTGAAGAGTTCAATTGAACTAGTTGCACCCAACTGATGATATAACAGCTGATTAAAACAATTTACCCAAATTTACACGAAAAAAAAGTCTGGGCTTTCTCGTGCAAGAAGAACAAGAATATTACTCTCTCATGACAGCTCTCATTTGGTAAAAAATTGGGATCCCGCGGGATCCCAATGTTGAGTACCCGAACAAATCTTATGTCAGAACAATTTGATGGTATCATAAGAGGAGTAGCTAATAATAAATTGGAGGCTATGCAGAAAGAAAACGAAAAACTTTAAATGGAAATAGAAGAATTAAAAAGTTCTGTAAAACTTTTGAATGGTATTGAAGTTAAAGATGATGCTGAGGAGACAGTACAAAATATAATGAAAGATTTCGGAGTAAAATCGCAATCTAATGAAATTGATGAGGCTTATTTTCTAAAAAATATAAATTCTGAAAGTAAAAAGCAGTCAATGGTTATAAAATTCACAAACAAAAAATCTAAAAAAGTAGTGATGTCAACCAAACCCAAATTGATGCGGAATAAGGATACAAAGACAATTATTAATTAATGCATTTTTGAGCAAAGAGACCTTAAGTTTACTAAATTATGCAAAAATTTTAAAGACGGTTGGAAATCGTAGAATATATCCTGTTGCAGGCAGAGAATTCACAAAGAAAAGTGAGCTTTCAAGACCTAAGTTAATAAACAATTTTGAAGAAGTAGATCAACTCTTGTTAGATGCAACCCAAAACAGATGATCTTTACACAGAAAAAATTTACAAAATTCTGTTTGTAATGTAAACACCTTTTTTGCATAAACAAACAAAAATTTTTTTAAAAAGGCACCAACAATGGAATTTGTATATACAAATCCCTTTTTGTAACTTTTTTGTAATTTGTTAAAAATAAAATCAATTTTTTTTTAACAATGTGTTTTGTAAATACAATAATTTTTTTTTGTAACTTATTTGTATTTTTTAAAAATAAAAAAATAAAATTCAACAACGAGTTTGTTATATTAAAACAATTATTCGCTTTATGTTGTCGTATTGACAAAAAAAAATACTTTTTTGAAATTTTTGTTACAATTTACAAACATTTGAGCAATTGAAAACAAAAAATAAATGATTTGTTGTTTTTTTGTTTCAAAAAATTCTAAGGCTATTTTTTTGATATTTTTGATACAATTTACAAACATTTAATAAAAAAATTGTTAGATATCTAAGTAAAAAGCCAACAATTTTTTTTAATTACTTAAAATTTTGTGATACTTTTTTCTGTGTACGTCGTGGTATAGTTACTACAGATGATCCTAGTGCGAGTGAAGACGAATCTCTGGAATCGTACTTGTTGACTGCTTAAGAGTGTTTTTTACTTGTATAGTTTAACTAAGATCTTAGGTCGACCAAAATAAAATAAATAATTATGAATTGTTATTAAAATTTACTTTTCAACAAATTTTTAAAATAAGAATTGTACATATTATTAATAACCCTTTAGAAAAACGTGTAAGGCCACACAATGTAATCGATTTGGTGTACTTCATTTTGTGCGTACTTACGATATGGGATACCTGTGTATAACAATTGTATATGAAATACAACATTTTTGAAAATTTTCAAAAATTTTGTCTAACTTACATGCCACTATACTTGTGTGTACTTACGAAGTATATTGGCTTGTGGGCCATTACAATGCGGCCATACCCTGGGTAAAGTAAGCCAGCTTGTGTGTAGAGTTTGAAAGTACTCGGAGATACTTGTGTGTACTTACTGTGTGTTTGGGGTCATTATCTTGCATGAATTTCCATTTTATTGGCATGGAGTTGAAGGCATATGGCTCCATATGGTTTTTTAAAATATCTAAATACCGAAACTTGTCTATTTTTCCATTGATTTTTATAAGCGGACCTATGCCATGCCAAGAAAATGCACCCCAAACCATAATACTGCCACCTCTATGTTTTACCGTCTTCTGAGTGAACCGAGGATTAAACTATTGGCCTTCAGGACGACGAACAAAGATTCTGCCATCTGGTCCTATCTTGTTAATTTTTGTTTCGTCACTCCATAACACGTTTTTCCAAAAACTGATGGGATTTTCCTTATGGGTTCTGGCGAAGGTTAGTCGTTTTGAAATATTTTTTTTTGAGAGCAGGGGCTTTTTTCTGGAAATGCGCCCAAACAAATTTGCCTAGTTTAGTCTTCTTCTGACAATTCTGCTTGATATTTCCATGTTAAAATTTTCATTAATATCCGATGCTATCTGCCTTGATGACTTGAATTAGGGTTGCCATATCGCAAAAGTCTAATAACTTGACACTTTATTTATTTAATTGATTCCATTTCCTGTACAACAAGACTGAGTCTTATATTTATAGTACAGGAGCGTATTACGTTTAAAAAAAATAATTTTCATATTATTAATTAATTATAAATTATTAACATAACAAACTTATTACAAATATAACAATATTGATAATCAAAAAGAGAAAAAAAATAAAAATTATTTGAAAAAATTAAATAAAAATGTTTTGAAACTATTAGCATTGCTATTTACTTGTTGACTTAGTGGAAGATTATTCCAAAGACGAGCGGCATGTACATAAAATTGCCATTCAGACATTAGGAATTGATGGCGAGGTATTACAATATTTCAGTTTCGTGGCGATTGGAAAAAACGTATTTTGTCAAATAAATACCTGGGGGTTTGACTGTTTATTAATTTATGCAAGAACATCAGGGTGCGAATTTTTAGCAGCTTTTCGAAAGAGACTCCGTAAAGGTTATTTGAAACAGAGGAAACATGATCAAACCTTTTCAATCCATACACATATCTAATAATATTGTTGAATAAGACATTTAGTGTTCTATAGCTAACTGAATCACAGCTTCCAAATAATTCACAACCATACATCAGGGAGGGAATCAAGTACGTCTTGGCAAGTAATGCCCTAATTCTTAACGGGGTGAAATATTGTGTTGACCAGACGCTCGTAGCTTTACATAGGTTTGACCAACCAGTGAATTGACATGATCAGTCCATGTCAAATTGCTATTGAAAATTATCCCAAGATTCTTCGCTGTGTTAACAATTTCAATCTTCTCACCATTTAAAACAATATCCTCAGAAATCGATGGAATTAAAATTTTCTTGCGTATTACAATGCATTTAGATTTACGCGGGTCCATTTGCAGAAGCCCAAAGGTAGATTCTGTTTAAGTCATCATTTAGATAAGCTATACCTGAAGCAATATTTTGAACTGGGCTACTTAAAGTTAGCTGCACGTCATCTGCGTATAAATGTACTTTACATTTAGTCAGTTGCTCTGGCAAATCATTTGCGTATAAGGACAATAAAAGTGGACCTAAAATAGAACCTTGAGGCACTCCCCTAATAAGGGATAAGCTATCTGAATATACATCGTTTACAAATACCGATTGTGTGCGGTTCGAAAGATATGATGATATAAGTTTAGTAGATGTATCGTTAAATCTAAAAAAGTATTTCAGTTTTTTAATGAGTATATCATGGTCTATCGAAGCACTAAAAAATTAATGTTCCCATTTTCCAGTCCTTGCCTTATATTCTCACTTACTTCCGCAAGAGCCGTAACGCAGCTATGATTCTGACGAAAACCAGATTGCATACTGTTAAGCAAATTATGAGTATTGACATATGTAATCATTTGTTTATACAAAAGTTTTTCTAAAACTTTCGATAGGAAACACAAGATGGCTATAGGTCTGTATTCTCCATTCGACTTAGGAAATAGCAAAATTTTTGCATGTTTCCAGTTTAACGGATACATACATGACATTATAATAGTATTAAACAGATGAGTAACATACGGCAAAATCAAGGGCAAAAGTAATCTTATGAATTTTGGGTGTAAGTTATCACTACCCACTGCGTTTGATTTGATCAAAAAGGCATGTTGTAATAACGTGATATTGAGTAACGCAAGAAAATTGAAAATGTTCGCCGATTATCTCTTATCAGTATCTAACGTGTCTGAGGAAAAATTAAAAAAAAGTGGGATTTGCTTGGGTTACAGGGGTGTTAGTAAACGTTCTGTTAAGCATATTTGCATCCATTTGGCAGTCAATATTGTTGTTTGCATTGCCAATTCCTATTTCACGAATAGTGTTCCAAGTTTGTTGAGTATTGATTGCAGTACTAAACCGTTTGGAATAATATTCTGATACGTTTATTAACATCTTTTCTGGCAGCGGAATATTGTATTTTAAGCTCGGAAGTTTTAAATCTTTTCCACCTGGCATATGCAAAATCTCTTTGGTGTATAGCATTCTCAACAGCATTTGAAAACCAGGGTTTTTGTTTTCTTATGTTTCAGAGGTACAGTTAAATCAAAAAGATGTTGAATATTGTGCTCCAAAAATAAAGATTGCTCATCAACGGAGGACATAAAATAGATTTCACTCCAGGCAATGTAAGAGGAATATTCATATAAACGATTAAAATCTAGGTGTTTAAAGCAGTGGTGTTCAGTCCATAGGACAATTGTCCCTGCTCAATTCACATGTATTCTTACGCTCTTGCTTTTAGTCGTCACTGAAACAGCGACGAATGAACATGAGTACGGATATATGCTAATTTTTTTTAATGTACTGAAAAAAAAAAATTAATAACAATGTACGACAAATATTTTATGATTATAAATGCAGATTAAATATATTTTATAAATATGTAAATACAATGAAATTACTGATATTGATTTAAAAAAATCGAAAACCTTTTGTTTTACATAGAATGAAAGAAGCCACCCTTATGTATGTATGTATTTCTTTTTCTTTCAAAAATTGTATTTTGTTTATTTTTACATCTTTAAAACAGTGTAGTATTTATTTATATTTTCCGAAAGTACCTACTTCGCTTTTTACACAAATTATTTTCATATTTTTAATAAAAAATAAATGCATACAGATTCTATTAACCCATTCAACATTTCTTACAGTGCAATTCTCATTTTCTCACCAACACAACTACATTTTTACTTTTGAACACCACTGGCTTAAAGTCACGATAACTGAAACACTGTTTAGCTTGTTGAACTTGAAAGTTATAAGTTAGAAAAATAAGGTCATGCTTACAAACACATGGCACACAAGGAAAAGGTCAATCAGCGTGCTTGTTGTGGACGTATGGTGTGTTGGGTTTGTCATGTTAACTGGAAAAAGGCCAAGCGATAACATATTCTCAGGGAGTGCCGTCTCCATTAAGACATTTGAATTAAAATCTCCAGTAATGACTATATCATCATACTCTGAGGCAAGACACTTCGCAAAAAATAACTTGATTTAAAAAAAAAACTTGACAATAAAAAAAATTGAATGTGCATATGTGTGCAGTAGGGTGATTCTTAATACAAACATTTATAATTTTTGAATACACTCGCCATTTTATTAAGATTCATAAAAAAAATAAAAAAAAATCAGTTTTTTTTGAATTTTTGGGGACAAACTCGATAGTGCTACCAGCCATTGAAGTTTGGACATAAATATGGGTTAAATGGACCAAACAAAAAAAAAAACACGTAAAATTACAAAACTGACGAAATTGATTAGTGTTTTTTTTTTGTAACATTTATTCCTGTATAATAAGAAGAAAAAGATGAAGTCTGCAAGAAGTCGTTGACATTTTCAATCTTTAGGCCAAAAAATATATAAACTTTCCATAGTTTTCGAATCGTCAATTTGAAATTTTAACATATTTTTTTTTCTGAAAAACCCAAAACTTTTTTTTTATAAATTTATTAAATGGATAATATATAATCAAAATAAAATAGCACTTAAGGCTTTTCTTCTCCCAGTAAAATTATTGTTTACCGATTTTTAAGGAAAACCGTCTTTCGTAAATCTCTACTCATGCTCTCAAAACCAAAGATATACCTTAACCGCCATTTTATTTTGATAATATATCAACAATTTAATAAATTTATGAAAAAAAGTTTTGGTTTTTACGTTTCAGAAAAGAAAATATGCTAAAATTTTCAAATGGCGTTGCAAGAATTATGAAAAATTTATATATTTTTTTGGGCCTAAGTTTGAAAATTTCAACGACTTCCTGCAGACTTCATCTTTCTTTTCTTATTGTTTAGAAATAAATGATACTCAAAAAAATTAAAACACTGATAAATTTCATCAGTTTTGTAATTTTGCATGTTTTTTTTTTTAACTACTAATACGACAAAAATTCAATTTAACTTGACAATATAAATTTGACCTTGGCACTTGACAAGACCTAAATTAACTTGACAATCAAGGCCATTCAAGGCCATGTGGCAACCCTAACTTGAATGGATCAATTTTCACCATTTGTACTATAGCTGCATCCGTACGCTCATCTGTTTTTCGTGGCCTTGGCTTCCGAATTTTACCCTTAGTCAATATATCGGGATCCTCAACACAAGAATTAGTTGCATTGTAGCCTTTTTTGCGAGAAATTTGCATTATCTCAGCAATTTCCGCTAATTTTTCCATCTTCATACATTTTCCATATGATCCGCCTTTCCTCACCTGTGGTATGTTTTCCTGATCCCATTTTAAAATTTTTTTTACTTTTTATATTTATTTTTGAACTACGAAAAATATTTATTGCTTTGAATTAAATCTACACGACTACTGCCTATTTTAAATAAATTGTGCCATTTATATGTCCACTTTAAATCAGCATTGTTAACGCAAAAATGATAACGGTAAATAATAAGCAAAACATAACGAAACATTTGAGCACTATTAAGACAAACATTGTTTTCAACAATAAACAGAAGAGATAAAACTTGCATTTTAAAATATATTTAGTTGGAAAATACTTAAATTTATGCGCAATATAAATTTGTGCCAATTATATGTCCATAGCTGTATGTATGTATGTATGTATGATTTCAAAATATATAAAAGGCGTACTCATTATAACTCCTAAATTCCTTGTAAACCTTGTATAAATACAAGCCATATTTTTTATGTATGGAATTTGACATTAAACCAGTGGTGCGCATTTCAAAGCACAATTGTGAATTTACTTATTCACATATATTTGTATGCTCTTTAATTTAGTCATCAATGAGACAGCGACGAGTGCACATGCTTAGCGGGTGTTTTGATATTTTTTTCAAGTGCACTGAAAACAAATATTTATGACATTCCGAAAATATTTGATTAAAAATGTTTTTGATATCCTGCAATGCCTTTTACGTTATAAAACATTTAAGGAATCTAGGGAATATGTTATTAAAAGATATTATGATTATTTTCATAGTAATATCTTTCGTACACAGAAAAAATTTTACAAAATTCTGTTTGTAATGTTAAACACCTTTTTTACATAAACAAACAAAAATTTTTTTAAAAAGGCACCAACAATGGAATTTGTATATACAAATCCCTTTTTGTAACTTTTTTGTAATTTGTTAAAAATAATATCAATTTTTTTTTAACAATGTGTTTTGTAAATACAATAATTTTTTTTTGTAAATTGTTTGTATTTGTTAAAAATAAAAAAATAAAATTCAACAACGAGTTTGTTATATTAAAACAATTATTCGCTTTATGTTGTCGTATTGACAAAAAAAATACTTTTTTGAAATTTTTGTTACAATTTAAAAACATTTGAGCAATTGAAAACAAAAAATAAATGATTTGTTTTTTTTTTGTTTCAAAAAATTCTAAGGCTATTTTTTTGATATTTTTGATACAATTTACAAACATTTAATAAAAAAATTGTTAGATATCTAAGTAAAAAGCCAACAATTTTTTTTAATTACTTAAAATTTTGTGATACTTTTTTCTGTGTAGTAGATCTTTAATAGAAATAAAAAAAAAAAACAAAATATAAAAAAATGCCATAAAAGTTTAATATAGAACCTTTTGTCTAAAATCTAAATATGTTGCTGAAAATTTCATTAAGATTGTATAAACAATATGGAGATTGATAAATATGTAAAAAGACATATTTTTTAATTCGCTCAATTTTTTCCCTAATACAATTGCAAATCAATTTTGCGCATCACTGCATTAAACTCATAAACATATTAGGTTTACACAACGGGTAGAATACAAGTTTATATGAGAAGTAGGGTTTGGGATTTCCCGGACTTTTTTATTTCCCGGGAAACGGGAATGAACAAATTTGGTTCCCGGGATTCCCGGGAAATATTTTTGAACAAAATTGTTAATGAAAACCACCTATATAAGTAATTTTTGTTAAAAAAAAACACTATTTCAGTACAAATGCAGTCTGTGTAGTGAGAATTCAAAGTAAAAAATATCAGAATGTTGAACATTTGATTTCACATAAATTACACCCAGCACTGCCAAATGAATTGCATGATTCCAGCAGGCAGGCAAGACTACTGGACTGTCGGAAAGAAACCGTTTCATCACACGTGGCCCAATAGATATGGTGGCCACAATGTTATTTTCCAAAGACAAATAAAACACTTCTAGTCTTATTTCTACAATTCTTCTTATTTCATCAGCATTACATCTTCCTTATATATATAACAAACCCCAGGTTATAAAATGAATTATTTCCGTTTATACATATGTTCAAATATCTCTTTTGCAAGGTTGGTTACCGTTATCGTTATAATACCGTTATCGCTAAAATACCGTTTCAAATTGAATACCGTTACCGTTATCGATACCTCTAAAAAAATTTCTAAATACCGTTATCGTTACCGATACCGTTATTTTTATGGGTAGTTACCGGTATTTTACCGGTATTTATTATTTTATATAAAAATTACAATTTTTTTATTTTTTATATTCTTGAGTGTTTTTTTTTACAAAAAATGTATAGATAATAATTTTACTTATTAAAACTACCAGTATTTATAGCTTAAAATATGTATTTGCAGTACTTAAAATTAAAAATATGCCATGTTTTTACTTGTTTTTATATGTTTTTAACATAATTTTTAATACCGGTACGTACCGGTATTGCTGTTTCGATAACGGTATACCGTTACCGAAACATTCCTAAATACCGTTACCTTTACCGTTACCTAAACAAACGAAATCTGATACCGTTACCCTTACCGTTATTCGTTTCGGTAACCAACCTTGCTCTTTTGTGATATTCTTGTCCATTCATCTAAGATTATAGTAAATCTCCTATTGTTAGAAATGTTGTTCGATATTTCCTTTATCATGATATCTTTTACATTATTGTAGTAATTTAATATAATGTTCTTTACATCGGTTTAATTTTTTTGCAATGCCAGGTTTTTATTATAAAAACTTTCTCGAATAAACCAAGATCTAGTTATGGTGCGGATTGACTGCAGCTAATTTGGATACCATTTCAGGAAATGTTTGCCCTACCATAAAACCTTTAATGCCTATTCAGCTTACACTTTTTTCTTCAGGTACTTTGCTAATTTTAGCTGAAACGTTATTCTTGTTGTTTTCTTCAAGAGAAGTTGCATGACCATCAATTTTTTTTTCTGAACCAAATTTAGATGTCGGATAACCAAATTTAGATACCACCGTTAACCATTAGTCTTTTCTTTTCACATTTATTAATGAAAACGTTACTTATAAAATTATTGACCCTTAATATAGAGGCGTATTTTAAATTCGACTTTATTTTTAATCAAACGGATTTGTTCATTTTGTGTATGAAAACCTTACAAAAATATTTATATTTTCAAATATTTTGACTGGTTGAAAATAAATTAACCAATCAGAATGCTCCATTAACCAATCAGAATGCCACCCAATATTTTAACTAAAGTCGACTTTACCTAAATTATACATTTGAAAAATTTAGATAGTAAGGGCGATTATTTGTAAGAAACAAAGCTTTTTTTCATATTTCTTTTAAACATTTTACCAAGTTTTTAGGTTTTACTACTTAAATTTTGAATAAGTTATGCGAAAAATCTTTATTAGTTGAAATGCTCCTTATTAAAGATTTTATTTGTGTGTCAAATAAATGTATTCCCTTTTAAAAGATTTTAACAATGACAATTTTTTTTTGGTATTTAAAATGTTCTTTATGACTAAAATTAAAAAATCCTATTCGAAACAAAAACAATATAAAAAATTTAATATTTTTAAAATTTTCCTTTTTCCCGGGAAAAATATATTATTTTCCCGGGAATTCCCGTCAAATTTTTCCCGGGATTTCCCGGGAATTCCCGAACCCCAAACCCTAATGAGAAGGCTTAAAATGCTTGGTTACAATTATGTATGTACAACTACTTCTAAATACTTATGTGTAAATTCATAAATGCTTTATAAAGTTATAGGAGGCTTATGAAACAAATTCTGTATGAAAAATTTGTTTTGTGAACCTCTTATAATTTTATAAAACATTAATTAGAAATTTATTAATTCAGTTCGGGGCCAATTTCCTTATTATGAGTTAACATAATTTCTAATTAATCAATTAAAAAGGTCAAAAAAAAAAACAATTTTTATTTTTTAAATAAAAATAAAAAACCAACATTTTATAAAACATTTATGAATTTACACATTAAAGTTTTATTTAAATTTTGAATTCTTAACTTAAGGGTGTTATTTTTTAGTAATTTTTAAAGTTTTTGTTTTGATCCTGAAATATAATGCGTTATATAATTATGTCTTTCTACATCAAATTAGATATGATTATATCGGGTCAAAATCTGGATAAGATTCTATATGATTTAATATATTTAGATCTTATCCGATATAATTTTATCCACCATTTTTCGGATCATAGCATATCTCCAATTATATTAAATTAGATATCATTACATATGACATCATATTATTTTTTTTACTCGGGATGTCAGAATACAGTAGTTTTGATTTAACTGCCTTTTTCTTAAGTGCGCATTTGCTATAGCTGCACAAAGTTTTGATTTCGTTTCTATTTTACCAAATTATATACGCAATTGCCTTCTTTAAGTGTACTTTTTGTATCTGCGCATTTAAGATAACTGCCTCATATTTCTGGCAGTTTTACATTATTTTCATCAAAAAGATCTCCGTTAGCTGCCTCTTGTGTTCTGCTTTGTTTTTCAATTCTAGGAAAAAAAACACATATAATAAATGTGTTGTCAACTACAAAAATATCCTACTTTAGTCATTTTTTAACCATAAAAATCGCAAGATCTGGTGCAAAGCACAAAGTTGTCATCATTAGCTTCATTTGTTTTGTTTGTTTTCAGTCTGTATTGGTATACCTGCACATTAAGGCAGGTAAACAATTTGACTTAGCTGCGTTTTTGGCTTACCTGCACAAACATTCTTGCAAAAGTTGGTTGTGCAGCTAAGTCAAAATTACTGTAGTACAAAATTGCCACCTAGCCTCAATAATGCCCAAGCGGCGCTGAGGCACAATTTTTATGTATAGAAAACTAAATAAATAAAACAATAAGGGTTTTCACAAGGGGTGTGCTATTTGTTGTATCGTTGTATCGTCCTAACAAAAAACAGAGTTGTTAAAAATTAAATTGAAAAAATACAACATTTGAGAATAGCCACGATACAACATTTTTACGTATGTTTAGTGTCCTATGTTTGAGTGTGCTAACAGATAGACAACTGAATAAAAAATCGTTGTTAAACACAAATAAAAATTTTAACAACTCTGTTTTTTGTTAGGACGATACAACGATACAACAGATAGCACACCCCTTATGAACAACCTAAATAAAATAAAAAAAATCAATTGCCCATATAGCACTTGCTTTGAGACATTTTTTATAAAATAAATGCGAAAAAATTCCAATTTTCGCAAAACTCTCAGAGTCGCCAAAATTTTTGCGTTTTAAAAATTTTCAACGCTTTTTTGACTCGGAAGTGCTATTTACTACAAAATTGAGTTTACGCAATACTTGATTCAATTTTAAAAATAATTGTGAATGACAACCGCGGAAAAACAAACGTTTTCAAAAAGTTTACGCTAATTCTACAAAAGTATGTGATGGTATTAGATTAAACGAATTGAAATGGTTTAAATTATATTTCACAAATCGAAGACAAATTACAAAAGTTAACGGAATTAAATCATAAAAAATTGATAATGAAAATGGGGTACCACAAGGTTCAATATTAGGAGCATTACTGTTTTTAATATAACATACATAAACGATATGCCAAATATTTTATATAAATGCGAAATAGTTTTATATGTTGATGATACATTGATTTACGCTGAAGGAGATACAGAAGAACAATCTAAAGATAATCTTACGCATGATATCAACACATAAACAACTGGCTGAAAATGAACAAACTAAATGAAAGTATTCCCGGTTCCCGCAGTCGTAAACGTTCGAAATTGTTAAAAAATCACGTTTTTAAAGTGCAAATAAAAGAACACGTACAACTTTAACTCATATTTGTAATAAAGGAATTAAATTCTTCTCCTCTAACCTAGTTTTAATCTTTGTAATGTTTTAAGTAACAATAAAGCCCCGTTTAGATTATCACACAAGTGTGTTATACATGCCAAAAATGTGTTGTATAAAGAAAATGTATAATAGTGTGAACACAATTCGTTACACACATGTCAAAATGGGTTAATTTTTAAATGTGTGTGTAACACATTTTAAAAAGAGATCACACTTTTTTGACCAGCTTTATTTTTTGAAATATTTCATAAAGTTACAAGTGTTGTGTTATTCACAAATAAGTATATATAAAGATTCTAAACAACTAATAGTGAAAAAATTAATGATTGGAAGAAAAAATTAACAGTTTTTATTTATTTGTTGTGTGTGTCGGCAACAGTCTGAACACTGAGAAGATTTTCTTTTATACTTTTTTGACAACCAGACAATTTCAGCATACTTTTTGTCCAACTTATGTGAAGAAAAGTATAAACACTTGTGTGATAATGTGAACTGGGCTTAATTGATATTGAATAACACTCGATCACGACTGCGTTAATTTGCCCCATAATCGACAAAGACCTTAAATTTAAACAACACGTTGAATGTATGTAAAAAAATTGGCAAAAATATCGGATTTTTTAAACGATTTCGGAATAAAGTATCGGTAATAACGACAATAAAAATGTATAACACAATGATAAAACCACACATTGAATTTGGCTCCACAATCTTATACACTTGCTGGACAACAACACAATTAGAAAGATAACAAAAACTTCAAAATAAGGCTTTGCCTGGGGGGGAGGGGGGGGGGGATTTTTGAAAAAAATTTTTTTTTTTAAATTTTCACAAAAAATATTTTTTAACTCCTTTTGATTTGGCCATACACTACTTGTTGGACGTTTTTGGACTCCGCAGCGCAAGGTTAACAATTTTATGAGCGACGCTTTAGGTATAAAAGACAATATAAAGTCCAACGGAAAATTCTAAGTTATATTTTTCATCAAAAACTTTAATATTTGATACGTATTTGACATCCAACAAGGATGGGTTAGTAATGCCTAAGAAAGTTTATATTAAATAGCATATAAAATCAACAATTGAAATTTCCGCACTCTATTTGAATTGTATGAAACTTGCTACAACTTGGAATACTTTGTATAGCTAAAATTGGTGTTCAATTTGGGGAAAATTATCAAATTTGCTATAGACTTTCCGTACATATTTGGGTCTACTTTTGTATTATTTTAGCTATGTGACTGGTTAATATATCACTTTAAAGCTTCTGAAAGCGTGCCTGAAGTTGGTCTGCAACTCATTCTTTAATTTGATAATTTCTGATTTATTAAAAAAAATTTAAATTTTTGAGAATTTTACTACAATTAATTAATTGTTTCTATCCATTTATAATTGAAGCCATGATTGAGCCACGTGAATAGTTACTATTTTGAAATGAACTTTAACCATTTATCGTTATCAAAGGTCTAAAGCCATTTTATCTTAATACGCGGTTCGGGATACTTTATCGTAGCCTTGTAATATTTTTGTATTAGTTCTTAGTTTTTATCAATGACACTGTCAAATATCAGTTTGGAACTCCTTTTGGTTCCTGAGTTATAGTATAGTATTAAATAAAAAAAACAGTTTGATTTTTCAGCATTTGTATGAAATAAGACCCAATAAGAGTGCCAGTATAAGATATCGTAAAGGCAAAAATAAAGTAATGAGGAACAACATAAGCGTGTTCGTTTACTTACTACAAGTTACTACTTTTACTACAGCTGCAAAATTTCAATATAAAAAGTAAACAAGACTTTCCAATTGTAGTAAAAGTAGTAAGAATTTCGACTAATCGAACACACCGCATATATTTTTTCAGAAATTTTAAAGAATCCATTTTTCGATATACATATGAGGATTTAAATCGCGGGATTTCATTAAATTAAACTTTGAAAATTTTACGAAAAACGTCGCCGGAGTCTGAAAAGTCCTCAAAATTTGATTGAGATTACAAGGATTTAACTCAGAGATTACTTTTTAACAACAATACAAAAAGTTAATATTTCCTGAAAAGTTTTGAAATTATTTTCATTATTTTTATATTCACTTTATTTATTGGAAGCTGATTTTTTATACTTCAGTTATAAATTTTAACTAAAAACTTCTAATATTTATAAAATTCTTGTTTTTTAATTATTTTTTCGGAATGTTTCGCAGACCTCCTAGGATGCGATTAGGGACGCTCAGGGGTTCGTGATCAACATTTGGAAAACTTTGTATAATTAAATTTTCATATCGGTTTGGTATAGCTGTGGGAGTCAGATGTCGTTATTAACAAAAAGAATTACTGTCCAATTTTGCTTTGACGCAACACCAACATTCCGTATTTTAAAGTTAAAACACTTTGCAGGTTGGGAGGAAGTGCAGGGTCTAACGCTAGTCAATTACTCGCAGGCAATCAAAAATTGAGTATTTCAAAAGAAATTATTTCAGGAACATAACTACGATATATGATATAAACAGGATTTCCGAAAGACAGACTGGAATAAATTTAATATGATCCTTTAGAAAGACCTAAAAAAGAACTCCACCATATCTTTCCGAATGAAATTTGGAGAATTTCAAGTGAAATTAATTGTGAATTCTATTTGGAATTTGTCAAATTTGATCTTAAATCTGAACAAAAATAACGGTAATTGTTTTCTTACAATATTGAGAAAATTTTAAGAGAAATTTCGATTTTTTATTTCGAAATGAAAAAATTCTAAAATATAGTAGCATTTACCACTTCAAATTTAGAAAATTCCATTAGAAGTTCAGTTCTGCAATTTTAATGAAAAAAATTCAAAATAAAAATTAGTCTTTTTCCCAAAAGCACCGTAAGTGGTTTTTCACGTGGAAAAATTTTACTCGAACTTTAATTTTACTCAAATTTTAATTTAAATTATAAAAATGAACAATTTTTCAATTTTATATCAAAGACACAATCACAATATACAAAAAATTTGATTTTTCCCCAAGAAAAATAATAGTCTTGTACATTAAATTTGCGTGAAAACAATCTCTACTCAGTTTTCACGTGAAATTCATTGTCGTGGAAAATTATCATTTTTTTTATATGGAGGAGTATAACAATTTGTTCACGTGAAATCCGAACAACTTACGGTGCTTTACTATCAAACAGTATTTTACTTTTAAAGTCGACTTTATATTTAAACGGCTTTGTTCATTTTGTGTATGAAAATCCTAAAGAAATATTTACATTTTTTGGTTGAAAATAAATTAACCAATCAGAATGCTCCAAAAATAAACTAGGTAAAAGCATGCTGCCACCCAAAATTTTAACTAAAGTCAACAAAAATATACATTTGGAAAATTTAAATAGTAAGGGCGTTTTTTATTTAAAAAATTTTCAATTAAAATTGGAATTTTGTATTAAAAAATGCGAAATTTTAAAATGAAATTTCTTTTTGTCATTTGAAATTAGAAAAATTTCAAACGAAATTGATCTACATACAATTTTGAAAATCTAATTTGAAATTTAGATCTTTTAACTACATTTCTCCACAAACTTTAATTTTTTTATAATCAAAATGCTCAGTTTTTTAATGAATTTGTTAAAATATTTATTGAGATTTGGGGGGTGGGATTTTCCTATCCCCCCTGGAGCCGCGCATGATATATAAGAAAAATTCCCTGCAAACATTTGGAAGATATATCTTCCACTGGGTTGTTATGGTAATGCAGCAAAAAGTAATGGAGTATATTTTTTCGTTGTATGCGAAATTTGCTGCATATTCCAAATGCAGCATAACAATTTTGAAGTATTTTTTATTTTTGCTGTATACTAGGGGTGGGTTAGTGTCGTATGGGGAACCTTAGTAACAACATTTGGATACGCTAGAACCCTTTATTTTATGAGATTCGTAAAAAAGGCATGAGTCAAAAAATGGGAAATTTTCGGTGATGGCATCTGGCCCCTCATCGGGGTCAACGTTGGGACGGCAGGTAAAAAAATCCACAAAAATGCCCAAAACTGCCCCGGAGTCGCTCCTAAGTGGTTAAAATGTAAGGCTGACCCCCATTAATTTTTCATACCCAACATTTTTTCCGAACATACCTACCCCCTATCTTCATCCCTTAAACACAGACTGGAAAAAAGGGCTGAAAAAAACACAAATAGCCCAACAACTTCCCCGGAGTTGCCCCTAGAGGGGAAAAATGTAAGATCGACCCCCATTATTTTCGCCCTCCGAAAATTTTTTTCAAACCAGAGAACGGTTTGAGTGCCTTATTTTATGCTTTTGAACACAATCACAAAAAATGAGGATATTGTTGTCAATACACATCATTTCAGTAAAGCAATAGAGACACAATTGAAAAAAAGTGAGTATGACGAAAGCCATGCATTGCACTGCATGTCTTCTGTTAATCTTACCTAACACTCACAAAAGCAACGAATACAAAACGATTGGTATTAATACAAAACGATTGTTACGAATGGTCTCAATGTTGGTTGTATAAAAATTTAAAAATTTTTTCTGTCAAATATTTTAGTATATTTTTGGTGCTTATTTTTTTCACTTAAACATTAACAAAATGAGAAAATATATTCATATTTCATATTTAAATAAAAAAACACATGCATTTTACAAATGCATTTTTCAAAATACTGCAACAGGTCAACGAATACTAAATGAATGTTGTGATTGATTTTATTTTTTTAATGCGTCATCACTTCATTTCGTTGCTTGACATGTAGTGGCATTATAAAAATAATGCATAAAAACCACTCATCAAAAACAATGAATGTATATAATAGCAATAGCATTAGGTATTGTTGTTGCATGAATACATGGCAAAAGCAATGAATGATATGAATGCACAATAAAAACGAATGTACTCAAACCGTTCTCTGTTGTATACCATATTTCGCGAACACTTTAGTATTTTAGCAATTTCAGTTGGAGATTTCATCTCGTTTAGAATTGAGATACAAGCCTTCGTTTTTCTGGATTACAATGTTTTCCACGTCCCATATTGTTACAATTAGAAAAGAATTTACTTATTTCAAACGCAAATTATGAAAAGAAAATTATTACTAAGTGCATCGAGTAAAATTTTGACAATTATTGACGTGGGAACCGGGTTATACCGCCCATACTCGGTCGTCAGAGTCTCGGCAGCGTTAACAGGGGACCAGAGATACAAGCCAGCCGACTTCAGCCGGTTATCCGCCGCCAGTCGACACCTTTGCCAAGCCGATTCAGCCGCCGACAATAATCGGCTAAGCCAATTTTCGGCTAAAGCCGGTAGAAAAATGCAAAAATATTTTTTTTTTTTTTTTAATTTATAAAATTTGTTTAAATAAACATAATTATTTGAAAAGTTAAATTTTCTTGTTTTTAGATATCATTGATTTTTAAAATGTTTTGCATCAAACTGCCGGAAGCACAACCAGGCGGTTTTGTTGATACAACCATTCTACAGGTTTCCGCATTATAAGGACTGCGTTTGAAAAAAATTTCCATCACAAAGTCCAAAAAAATTAATGAAACAGTCATGCAATTTTAAAAATAGAAGCTATTTTATAACCGTAATTTTTAACATTATTATAAAACTACTACCTCCGTTCCGAAATGAGGTTAACATTTCTATATTTTTGTTGGGATTATGGAGGTTTTTTAAAAAAACTAATTTTTTTTTTGGATAGTTAGGATATATCAGTGATTCTGAATTTATAGATAGCTTTCCAATTTTTTTTTTAATTTATTTTTAATTCGATGTCAAAATTGAAAATTAGAATTAAAATAACTCATTGATTTTGTGTGAAAAAATTAACAGAATTCAGATAAATCAGAAAACATATTTTTGACATTACAAACATGTTAAGAATCTATAATGATTAACTAAGATGGTAATAATTACAAAATTCGCCAAGATGGGCTTTTACTGGTTTCTATTAATTGCAGCGAAGAGACATTAGCAACAGCTCGTCAAAATATTGTTCATTAATTTTATTACAATACAATATTATTTTTTCTACCACAATAGTGGCACATGAACTGTTATTTTAACTTATTTTCTTTTATTTGAATAAAAACACTTTGCTTAGTAAAATGTTAACAAAAAAAAAATTAATAGAAATGTCAACTTTTTTTCGGAACAGAGGTAGTATGATGTGCGTCGCTATAAACTGTAACACATCAAAAGTCAAATAAAAACTGACTGGAGTAAGCTAGAGTTAAAAATAAAACAGTTTTATTTTGCATTTTTATTACAGATTTATATTCTGTATTATTTTATTTAAAAATTAATTTAATTTTATAAAATTTTTTATTTTATTCGATCACCTTTTGGACGACCCCTCTCCGATTCTAAAATAAATAGTCTCAATCGATTGCCCAGCAAAAAATAATGTACCTACATATTATTTTTTTTTTTTATAGTGACTGGTTTAGTGGTGGTGTACACCACTGTCATGTGACAAAATTGAAGAATTCTTCATAAGGGACCTCATTGAAAGTTGATACTAAAGCGATCGCAACGAGTGATAGCTCGTTGGAAAGGTATTGAATCAGGCTTTAATTGAAAAATAAAATTTTCCTAATTTTTCTCAGAAATTTACCTTTTTTCCCATGAAAATTAAATTTTCCCATGAAAATTAAATTTTCCGATTTTCCACAGAAGCTCCTAAATTTTCCGGCTAATTTTTTTTTTTTTGGATTCCTCATCATTTTTGCTTTAAGAATCAGCAATAAAAAAATGGGCCCCGACTCCTTGTTTGGACAGGAGAGGAGCATTTAAGAGACCACCTTGTTCTCATTGTTTTTATATTTTTTATAATTGAATTATTTGTAATTATTTAACATTGTTTTATTTTATTATTAAAAATACATTTTAAAAATTATTTTATAGTTAAAAATACATTTATGAAGAAAAAATCTTTCTTATTTTGCTGCTTATACTTAATTACAATATTTATTAAAAATTTCAATTGTCTTGGCATCATTATAAAATTAAAGTAACTTTAAATTTAGCACGTCGGCAGACGAAGAGTACCGCTTTACATTAATTGACATATCAGAAATATTTGGTATGAAGCAATGAAACTTTTGCGTTCCAGTTATAGTTTTGACATTATTATATCTGTTTTGAATTCGTCGCTCCATGGCACCGTGTTCTTTTTGAGTGCATAAAACTGTGTTAATGGCAATTTCCTTGCTTTGAATCCACGAAAACAAATGTTGTACATTTAAGATCTGGTCAGTATATGGCCTTTGCAAACTTGCCTTAGTCGCCATGCGTTTTAGGGTTCCCCCTAACGCATCGCATGGGCCCTTACCGTGTGACGTCGCAAAAAAGTGCCACTCGACCTTGCAGTTTTGTTCTTCTTCAATTATGCAAAGATTGTAAAAAATTTTTTTATTCTTGTACTGAGAAGCCGCGCCGTCTGAGAAAAACGTTACTTTGTCGATTGCATCGAATTTTGATCTTAAGAATTCAAACAGTTTCATTTGAAATAAATAAACGGACACATAATTATGAGCTAAACTCTCCGCGACATCAACAAGGCTTACGGTCTGTAGTTCGTTATCTTCGTTTTTGAAATAAATGCAAAAAGGATGCACCGTGCACTGGTCGTTTGCCCAGTGATAAGCCTGAATTTCATCCTGAACGAGAAAAGTGTAATTCTCGGCAAAGTCGCTTATCACAATGAATTCATTTTGGGCTAATTTCTCCTTACTTTCCTTTAGAAATTTCGATTGCATCTCGGATATGAAATGGTGCGCCTTCAGTTCATTCAACTTGAATCCGAATTCCTCGATGAATTCCGGAATCTGCTTTACCACGGTCTCAAGGGAACATCTGCCGCTGCTAATTATCCACTGTTTGAAATGCACCTCCTGAATTAACAGCTGTTCAAACTTTTCCGCCAAATATTGCTCTAGCTCGTCAATCTTCGGACAATTGTCGCATTTGGACAGATGACAATTTTCCGTGGGGTATGCGCACAACGACTTCGACAGGAGGTCCCTATATGTTTCAATTTCACCGTGAAATACTTTCAATTTCTTGCATGAAAAGAACATTAATTTGATGTTTTGATGAAACATGCAAACGCAGACTGAATGCGTTCCGTGCCTGTCTAATGCCAGCACGCATTCTTTTGGTCGTAGGATGGCAAACTTAGAAAATCCCACTTTTTCTGCTGGGTATTTCTCTTTGAACTGATGGTATGCTTCGGATAGATTACATAATAATAATCTGCGCTGCTTGTGTACTTTTTCTCCATCTTCACGTGTGATAACATAGTCACGTGTACCTGGGCAGGCGCGGCTGTTGTCATCATTGCAGTAAAAATCTTGAATCAATTTCACCGTTGCTTCGCTGAGGGTCCTTGAGCCAAATTTCTTGGTGGGAGTCGCCAATATGCCCTTCTGTCGAACTAATTCTTTGCTTCTTCTCGCGATGTAAAAAGATGTTTGAAACTGTTCAGAAATCTTGCGTATAGACCATGATTGAGGCAGCACAGATAAAATGAGATATTTCTCCGGAAAAGTGGTCGCTAAATTGAATTTTCTTTTCAACTGCTCAATCATTTGTTTGCCGTCATCAACGTCATCTGCTTGACTGCATTCGTTATCGGAGCCTTCATCAAATATTGTCGCGATTGCACTCATAACCTTGCCATTTTTCTATTTCCTGTATTTTTCACTTCGCAACTTTCTTTTTGTAATAGGCGATTCACCTAAAGTGGTAATAGCCTCATTCAAAGGACTCAAAGACATATTGACCATCGGAATGTCTGCCTCACTATCAGATGAAACATTTTGTTCAATTGTCATTTCACTCTCGGATTGTGGTTGCATTTGTTTCAATGCATTTGCTTGTTGAGACAAATCGATTTTACACTTGGGGCAAATAAATTCTGCTTCTTCACCGTATTGTATATTTAATTTATTCATGTATCGCTTCGAAACACCAGTTAATTTTAATACTTTTATCTTTTTCGAACGATGTCCACTCTTGTTAAACGGATTGCAGCAAAATTTATTCATTTTACTTTAAATTGTCTTTACAGCTTCACTCTTTACTTTACAAAAAAAACACTTTAACACTTTCACGTTTAGTATTCAACTAAAATTTGACTCAGAGTGTGTGAAGTATTTATATTTATTTTTTGGTAAAAAATAGGTAAAAAAAAATAAGCGATATTTGCTTTTCTTTAATAGGAAAATTTGCGTGAACTACTGGTCATAAAATGTTTTTTAAAGAGGGACTTAATTGGTTACTGCCAATAAGCCGACCACAGGTCATAAAATGTTTTGTAAATTTTTTAAATTACCAGGTAATAAATATTTCCCCATATTTATGGAAAATCCGTGTTTTATGACTTGTTTCTGCACGTGTCATTTTAGGCGAAATATTTATTACCTGGTAATTTAAAAAATTTACAAAACATTTTATGACCTGTAGCCTCAGTCGGGTTTGGTGTGCCATTACATCCCACTGCTGCTATTATCCATGGATTTATGGCCGATCTTGTGAAGGCAGGCAGACCATATTCACTACACACTCAACTTGGGGCTCTTAAAAAAAATTGATTTTTTCTTCATAAATGTATTTTTAACTGTAAAATAATTTTTAAAATGTATTTTTAATAATAAAATAAAATAATGTTAAATAATTACAAATAATTCAATTATAAAAAATATAAAAACAATGAGAACAAGGTGGTCTCTTAAATGCTCCTCTCCTGTCCAAACAAGGAGTCGGGGCCCATTTTTTTATTGCTGATTCTTAAAGCAAAAATTATGAGGAATCCAAAAAAAAAAATTAGCCGGAAAATTTAGGAGCTTCTGTGGAAAATCGGAAAATTTAATTTTCATGGGAAAATTTAATTTTCATGGGAAAAAAGGTAAATTTCTGAGAAAAATTAGGAAAATTTTATTTTTCAATTAAAGCCTGATTCAATACCTTTCCAACGAGATATCACTCGTTGCGATCGCTTTAGTAGTTTTTTTAAAACAACTTTCAATGAGGTCCCTTATGAAGAATTCTTCAATTTTGTCACATGACAGTGGTGTACACCACCACTAAACCAGTCACTATAAAAAAAAAAAATATGTAGGTACATTATTTTTTGCTGGGCAATCGATTAAGACTATTTATTTTAAAATCGGAGAGGGGTCGTCCAAAAATTTGCCAATTTTGATCGTTTTCATATGGAATTGCTCCTCAACCTTTTTGGCGTTCGCGTCGTTCGTTACCAGTTTTGCTTTACCTGTTCCAGGCTTTCTTTCAATTTTTAGGTCTTTGTTGAACTTTTTGACCACTCTGGAAACACATTGCCTGGTCACGTGGACTTCCCTAGCAACTTTTGTATAACTCCAATATGGTTTTTTTTGAATTATTTGAATAATTTTTGTATGCACTTGTCTTTGATTATCTATTGTGAACTAACTAACAAGTCAAATTTGACAAACTGATACATTTTAAAATCTGACACATTTTTCAAAGATATTGTGATTAAGAAAAATAATTTTGATTAAAGGTGAAAAAAGTTATTAAGAAAAATGGGTGTTACACTTTATAGTGACGCACATCTTATATACAAATTTTTATTATTTTTATTTTACAAAATTTTTTTAATTTCTCTGATGCCTTTCATCAACGTTTTTATGGTATTATTAAATAAATACCTTTCGAGCTGCTAAATACCACTTTCGTCGGAAATCTTTGACATCGTTGGCGACTTTTTTGTTACCTTAGTTGCTTTTTTAACGAAGCCCAGAATTAACGAATTAACTCTTCAAAGCTCTGTTAATTAATTCGTAACAAAAAAAAAATCGAACGAAAACAAATATGAATTAATTCCGTTCAATATATAGCCTTTTGTGAATTAATTCATTGAATTTTAAATTCAGAATTCAAAAACTGAATTAAAGAATTCATTTTTCAAAGCTCTGTGTGAGGTAAAGCTAGGAATAGTCGTATTTAATTTTCATTTTGGTCTACTTCTCTTGGTTTAATAGATATGTACCATTTCAAAAAACCGGGAGGGAAAGAAATAGGGATATCTTTAAAACATCGGATATATTGATGGGGCCATCTAATAGGTGATGGCAGAGAGTTGAAAATCTTATATTTTAACAATAAATTGTGTAAAATTTAACAATTGTGTGTATAATTTTATATACATTGTGAAATATAAACTCAATTTTTATAAATTCGGAAAACTACACTTAAAATAATAAGTCTGTTGGCTGAACCGAAAAATTTGTTACTTTAACAAAATTTATTCCTGTTTTTGGCTTAAAATAAAATTTGTTGATTTTAACACTTTTTTTGTTAAATTTAACAAATCAATTTAAGTAAAAAATTTGTAAAACTTTAGTTTTATCTGCAATTATACTAAGTCGTAGAATTTATTCAAATTTAGGGTCTCGGGACCCTCCCCGCGGCTAATCCATATCATGTGAGGGCATATAAGGACACTCCAATGGAGCAAACATTTTGTCCGCTTTGCTTTATCTCGCTTAGTTTTCGAGATATGGGCCATTTTATGCAGTGGAAAATTTTTATTTAAAATTTCCGGGGGCCAAGGCCCCACCAAGGTCCATTTTTTGATAGAGATAGCCCCTTTCTCTGGGTTATTACATGGTTAGAGGTAGTCGAAATTTTCATAAATTTTGCTCTATCTCTCTTAGTTTTCGAGATATGAGCCATTTTAAAAAATCGGGGCGGAAAGATATGGCGCCATCTTTAAAACTTCGGATACATTGGTGGCGTCCAGAGATACAAGCCAGCCGACTTTAGCCGGTCAGCCGCCGCCAGCCGACACCTTTGCCAAGCCGATTCAGCCGCCGACAATAATCGGCTAAGCCAATTTTCGGCTAAAGCCGATAGAAAAATGCAAAAATATTAATTTTTTGAAAATTTATAAAATTTGTTTAAATATACATAATTATTTGAAAAGCAAAATTTTTTTGTTTTGAAATATCGTTGATTTTTAAAATGTTTTGCATCAAACAGGCGGTAGCACAACCAGGCGGTTTTGTTGATACTACAATTCTGCAGGTTTCCGCATTATTAGGACTGGGTTTAAAAAAATGTCCATCACTAAATCCAAAAAAAAAACTGATGAAACAGTCATTCAATTTTAAAAATAAAAACTATTTTATAACCGTATTTTTTAAGATTAAGATTCCCAACTAAAAATCGACATATATGGATCCATACAGGTTAAATGTATGTGCGTGCATGCTCATAAACATGCATTCATGACCATACATGGATACATAAATCTCCATACATGAATCATATATGACCATACGTGTGCATTAACGAAATTTGAGGTAATATCTAAATGTATGTACACGCATGAGCATGCATGATCATTCCGAGAAAATATTGCGGTTCAAAAAATATTGGGGGTCAATCATACATTTACTCCTCTAGGAGCACCCTTGGGACAGTTAGAGCGGTGGGAGGAAATTTTATAAAAATGTCATAGTTGTATGGGATCCCTCCTACGGATTAGAAATAGGGGCTAGGTATGTTCGGAAAAAATGTTTGAGGGGAAAAATTAATGGGAGTCGATCTTACATTCCACCCCTCTAGGAGGCACCATGGGACCGGTAAGAGCTGGTTTCATAAAAAAAAAATTATAGAAAAATAAAAAAATGTATGGGGACCGCCTTAAGGGTTAAAGATAGATGGTAGATATGTTCCCAGAAAATGTTGAAACTAAAAAAATATTGGGGATCAGTCATACATTTGACTTCTCTAGGGGCACCCTTAGGACAGTTAAAGCGGTGAGAGTAAATTTTATAAAAATGTCATTTGTATGGGAGCCCTCTTACAGAGTGGAGATAGGGGATAGGTATGTTCGGAAAAAATGCTGAAAAAGTCAAATCAATCGGGGTCGATACATTTTACCGCTCATGGGGGGACTCCGGGGAAGTTGTGGTGCTTTTTTGTGGATTTTTAACCCTTCACCACCAGCTTTGACCCCGATGAATGAGGAGCCATTTGTCCGCACTCCACCTCCCCCATTTTTTGCTTATGCTTTTTTTCACACCTCACAAAATTAGGGGTTCTAGCGTGTCCAAATCTTGTTACTAAGGGTTTCCATACAACATATACCCAGTAGAAAATGGTAGAACTAGTTCTAAAAAGTACTAGTTTTTTGACTAGAAACTACAAAACTAGTTCTCAAAAAAACCATTTTGAACCAGTTGTGTACTAGTTAAATACGAGCTATGTAGGGACTGTAAAAGAAATTAAAATGCGAGATTCGCAATTCTCATTTCGTTTATATTTGTATTTAGAGTTTGCAAATAAACACCCAAATTTTTTTACTGTAAATTGCTTTTAGGTGCAAATCAACTGGTACAGTACTGGTACCGAAGAGTCACTCCGGAACTAGTTTGGTAAATTTCGTATAAGTACCAGTACAGCTCCCTGTTTTTATCCTTAAAACAATTTTGAACCATTTGTGTACCTATTATTTTCATTGAAACAGTGCGAGCCTATTTCGAAAGATTAAAACCCTTATTCTAAACTTTATAACAATAACAAAATTGTGACAAAACTGAATGAATGGAAATTGTAATTATTTTGGTATTCTAAAAAAAATTGTCACAGAAAAATATTGACAAAATAGTCATGTAATGAGAAGCACATAACAAGCAAAAATTTTTATTTGTAAACAATTCAAAATAAAAAAATATTAGTGGTATTCATCTAATTGCATTTATGCCCTCGTAAACCGTGTATTTTTGTAATCGCGTATATTTGTAACTTTATCTGTTTATTTGAGTGAGCTTAAAAAGAAAGGCCTGATAAAAACTGCTTACACTATACGTGGTTTAGTATACTTGAGGTTCAATGTGAACGAGGAACCAGTCATGTCAGTTATGTAACTCCTCCTGACAGTATGGAGGAGTTACATAATTTTTTTCCTGAGTTTTATGATACTGCTAATAATTAATGGCGTTTTATATATTATGATGCAGCTACTATATCATTATTTTTTATATTTCTTATTTTATTTTTTATTTTAAATTAGTACTTTAAACTTTAATTCAAAATTAGATCATGTATCACTGATAATGCTTTTTAATTTTTATAAACTACTTGTTCTTGTATTTGATTTTTTTACTATTTTTGCAATTCTATTACATAATTTCTTTTATTTTTCTTGCGTTGCTTTATTATATAATTTTTTAACTTTCTATGATATTAAACGGCGATAGCTTTTTAGTTAGTTCCAGAGACACAACTTTTAACCTCATTCGTATATTGTCCAAACAGAGGTCTGGCATAAATATATGCCACATTAATGCACAAAGTCTGAAAATCAAGATTGATGAATTTCGGTACATTTTTGAGAACTCGGGTGTTGACATAATATGTGTTTCGGAGACTTGGTTCAAGGACAAAGTTTCTAATAGTATGGTTGATTTACATGGCTTTAAAATGTTTCGCCGTGACAGGCGTACTCCATGTGGAGGTGTGGCTATATATGTGCGAAAAGGTATCACAAGTAAATTTTATAGTGAGTCGGAAGCGGATGAAAAAGTTGAACATCTGTTTGTTGAAATTGTTTCCTGTGGGAGGAAAATACTGATTGGATGTGTCTATCGACCCCACCGAAGAATCAAGCTCGACACCTTTATTAATAAACTTGAAACTATAACCGTAAATTTTGATGATATTGTAGTATGTGGCGATTTTAATTCAAATGTTCTCTGTGAAACCTACCTAATAGCTGTAATGCAATCCATTGGTCTTACACCAATAAACACTGAGCTCCCTACGCATTTTACTTCTACAAATAGTTCTTTACTCGACCTTTTCTTTGTTAGCAGGGAATCGAAAGCTCTACTTTTTGATCAGCTCTCAGCGCCATGTTTTTCCAAGCATGATTTAATTTTTCTCACATATGACTTTAAACTTAAGAAATCGCTTGATATGGTCACGTACTATGACTTTAAACGGATGAATAATAACACTATCACGGGAGATATCTGAAATCGATTGGAATTCCATCTATTATATGCTATCTGTTGATGACCAGGTTAGTTTTTTAGAGCAAAATTTGGCAAACATATTCAACAAATCTGTACCATTGAAGACAATAAGTTATAATAACAAAAGGAAACCTTGGTTTAATGATCAAATAAAAGTAAAAATAATTTATCGGGATATAGTTTTTAAACGTTGGAAACGCTTTAAGACTGATGCACTACATGAGGAGTTTTGTCTGGCAAGAAGAGATGTGAATAAGATGATCAAAGGTGCGAAATCTGAACATTATTCGAGTTTATTTCGATCTGCTGCGGACACAAATAAAACTTGGAAAACTATTCGAGAAATAGGTGTTGGTAAAGCTAGGTCAACAGTTAACATTGATATTAATGTTGATAGGCTTAATGAATCTTTTGTAAATCTCCCCAATATTACATTAAACGACAGTTTCTATACCCAGAATTTAAGCTCTACTTTACTAGAAAATCATAGTCAATTTAGTTTCCAATGTGTATGCCCGCCTGAAGTACTGTCTGCTTGCTATGCTGTTAAATCGAATGCTGTTGGTTCTGATAATATCCACCCCAGATTTCTGAAGACAATTATGTCTCACATTATACCTCATATTACACACATTTTTAACACCATCATCACAAAAAGTGTTTTCCCCAAAAGTTGTAAATGCGCAAAAATACTACCCATTCCGAAACCAAATAAAGAACATCGTCCCATTGCTATTTTGCCCTATTTGTCCAAAGTACTTGAAAGGTTACTGCATCTACAAATAAGGCAATATTTAAAGGATAATAATTTTCTTACGGACAGGCAATCTGGGTTTCGTCCTAAACATAGTTGTGTAACTGCCCTTATTGATGTGTCGGAGGAAATTCGTGAGTATATTGATGATGAGAACATTGCCTTTCTTATACTTTTGGACCATTCAAAAGCATTCGATACTGTGAATCATGAAATACTCTGTATGAAACTGGAGACAATGTTTAATTTTTCTTCTCCTGCAAATCGTCTAATAGCGTCATACTTAACTGATCGTCAACAATATGTGCACGCAAACAATAAAAATTCTAGGGCACTACCGGTGCTTAAAGGCGTTCCACAAGGTTCGATTCTTGGTCCTCTACTGTTTACAATTTATGTAAATGATCTTCCCAATCAACTTTCCTTTTGTAAATCACATATGTATGCTGATGATGTGCAATTATATATATGCAGTCAAAAGGATGAACTTAATAATTGCATAGATAAAATAAATTCTGATCTCTCGAAAATTTATATATGGGCAACAGCAAATGGTTTATGTCTTAATCCCGCTAAGTCCAAATGCCTTATAATAACCAAAAAATCAATTAAGCCACCTAATGTCTTAGATATAACTCTTAACAATCAAAGAATTGAAATAGTGACGAAAACTAAAAATCTTGGTATAATTTTTAATAAAACTCTAACATGGATTGATCATGTAAATGCTGCTGCCGGTAAAACTTATTCTCTGTTACGGTCATTGTGGAGTACCCAACATTTAACACCAGACCATATACGAGCACTACTTGCGAAAACTTACCTTATTCCAACACTATTATACGGATGCGAAGTATTTGCGTGCTGCGATTCTGAAAGCTTAAACAAATTAACCTCAACATATAATGCTATATTGAGATATGTTTATAATTTGAGACGATTTTCCCATATTACACCCTATGAGAAAAAACTATATGGAGTAAGACTGTGACCTTATGAAAATAAGGGCCCTTACGCTTATGCATAAGATCGTGAACACACGTGAACCTAAATATCTTTATAATCGATTATCCTTTTCACAATCGGAAAGAAATAATAATATAGTTCCCGTTTTGTATGAGTTTCTGGTCTCTGAATGGCAATTTTATACAGAATCTATTCGTCTTTGGAACTCGCTACCGCCAAACATACAATTTTTAAGCAACGCAGGGCAGTTTAAGAAATCAATTTACGAATTTTACAGTTAACATATAAATTTTGTTTAATTAAGTGTAAACATTTATAAACTTTGCTCTGTTTAACTTTGATAAATTTCAATTGTAATAATTTTTAATTTTTAATGTTAAATCTTAATTTTAATGATGTACTTTTTTATTTTTTTTTTTTCTAAAAATTTCAATGTTGTACTTTCTATTTATTTATATATATGTTCTTTTTTTTTATTGTACATATATACTAATAATTACATATAATAATCCTGTACTTTAACTATAAGACTTTTTGTCTTGTTGTACAGGACATCAAATAAAATAAATTAAATTCAAATTCAAAAAAAAAAAACGCACCTTTTAAAACAATTCACATTTCAATTTTGCATTTAGCCATTTTTTTGATCTTTTCATAAATAAAACGCAGAATTTTTTTAAATTTGTTTAATTTAAGAACAAATAAAACAGAAATTATAAAACAAAATAATTTTATTTTTGACAATATTCAAATGTGTGTAAAAATACGAAAAAGTTTACACACAAAAATGTAAGCGTATATTTACGAGGGCTCGTAAACTAGTTTTGACATTAATCGAGTAAACTTACAACATATACCAGAGAAACAAGCCGACCAAAATAATCGGCGGCGGCGGCGCAAGCAAATAATTGGCGGCGGCGGCAGCTTGATCGGCTAGGTAGAACGTTATACTTGTAATTTAAAGATGTTTAAGGTTTTTTTTCCAAAAAAGTTAGAATTATCAGATAAAAGAGAATTTAAAGTTAAATTCATCGATAAAATTTACAATTTTTAGTTTTTGAACAGATCTAGAAGGAGTGATAGTTGGGCTTTCCAAATATATACACCTACAAAAAAAATTTGTAGTCCCAACCGAATCGTTCGGTTGCTGCAACCGAAAATTCGGTTGTTTCAACCCTATTTCGGTTATAACAACCCTATTTCAGTTGGAGCAACAGAAATGGGGCTATGATAACCGATTTATCGGTTGGAGCAACCGAACGATTCGGTTGGATCCAAATTCGGTTGGGATAACAAACATTTTTTGTAGGTGTAGGTACATATGTTTATATGTTCAACAAAATTGTGTGAAAATATTTTCAAATAAAACTGATTTTCCTAATTTTTTCTAATTTTTTTTATTTCGACGGCTTTTAATTGCAACATTTTGTATAAAAAAATTAATTTTTATCTAATTCATTCTTAAACTGGGTTTAATTCAGAGTAAAATGAAGTTTTTTTATTTTAATGGCTTTAAAATTGCTAAAGTTATAAATTTTTTTATAAACATGGAATCTCTGCATTTATAAGAAAATTGATGTTAACCTTAATGAGTGTGGAAACAAGAACATCGAGTTGTCTGATAACAGCTGAAATTAATTGTATAGAAAAAATGCGATAACTTTCTCAGGTAATTTAAACAAAATAATCTCATTTTACTAAGCAATAACCCATTTTTAAAATAAATTACAATAGTAAAGAAATGCTTTAAAAAAAATGTTTTTTAATTTCAATATTTTTAAAAAAAATGTCAACATATTTCAGCTACAAATAAATAATTCTATACATATTTGAAAAGCTAAAAAATTTCAAAACTTGCTGAAATGATGAAATAGAAAATTTGTTTTAAAAATGGCATTAGTTTTTTATTTTGGAAAATTGATACTCCCAGCCGAAATGAGCTGAAAAAAATCGGCGGCGGCGGCTGAGGCAAAACTGACCGGCGGCTTAAACGGCTCACGGCGGCTGGCTTGTTTCTCTGACATATACACAGTATACAAGGCGTAAATACTTTAAATGAATACCTTTATTATATTTTTAAAGAATTTTATAATTTATGATAACAAAATTGAACTGAAAGATGTACTAATGTTATTGTAAATAAAATAGAAAAGAAAATAAAAATCGGGAAGAGATACTAGAAAAAATTTGAATTTTTATCCCGTACTGAATGCGGTAGCCCTATTTAGCCCAAAAATTTCCCGTACTCAAGTTGTGGAATCTGTTGTTTTGTGATATTTGCGGTTATCGTGGGTAACGAGCGGGGGTACACTCAACTGAAAGGTGTGGGAATTCACTCAACTATTGCCTTTATTGTTGGCTATTATTTAAGAATTGTCCCTTTTTTAATTTTCCTTTTAAATTTTATTTTTAAATATTTTATCTGTTTGACAGGAGAAGCTTTCACCATAGTATGGTGAAATTCAAAAACTTTTTCTTGTTATAAAAAAAATAGAATATCATAACAAATTTTTAAAAAATTCCTATAACAAGAAACATAACAAATTTGATAACAACACAAATTGTCACATTTTCCTAGAATAACGGTGGGTCTCATACTGTAGGTTTAACTTAACTATAAACAAAAGAAAATGTCAAAAAAATGTACACAAAACAACAACAAATTTTTGGGTTAACTATTAACTAAATTTTAAACCTGCAGTATGAGACCCACCGTAATAGTATATTTAGACTGGGCAAAAACTAGTAGTTTTTGGCCATTTTTGGTTTTTGAGCCGAAAACTACAAAATTACTTTAGTTTTTCCATACAATTTTCATACAAACTGAAACCCACATTCTACCTGGTTTTTGCCAAAAACCAAGAAAAAATATCTGAATTTTGCATTTTTGATACACTCGGTTTCTTTTATAAGTAATTTTCAATACACCCTGTTACAACGAATATAGAAGTAAAGCAAGTGTCAAAAATATATTTTTATATTTTTTTTAAACATTTCGGTTTTAATTTTAAATTGTCTGTTTTTATCCATTTTAAAATGTGTTAATAATTTTTTTAATTTAATTTAACAATAAAAACATAAAGAAAAGTGTTTAATAAAAAAGTGATGTGACAAAGAAAAACTAAATGCCCGGGTAAAAAAAATAATATGATGTTATATGTAATGATATCTTATTTAATATAATTGGAGATATGCTATGATCCGAAAAATGGTGGATAAAATTATATCGGATAAGATCTAAATACATTGAATCATATAGAATCTTATCCGGATTTTGACCCGATATAATTATATCTAATTTGATGTAGAAAGACATAATTATATAACGCTTCATACTTCAAGATCAAAACAAAAACTATTAAAAAGTACTGAAAAATAACACTCTTAAGTTAAGAATTAAAAATTTAAATAAAAATTTAGAAGAAGTTGTACATAATTGTAACCAAGCCTTCTCATATAAACTTGTATTCTACCCGTAAACTGTGTAAACCTGGTATGTTTATGAGTTTAATGTCAAATTCCATACATAAAAATATGGCTTGTATTTATACAAGGTTTACAAGGAATTTAGGAGTTATAATGAGTACGCCTTTTATATTTTGAAATCATTAATGTCCGACCGAACAGTTCGGCCTGAAAATGTATTTGGTTGTTATTTGGTATGTTGAAGCATAAGGGATAAATTTTGCTTATGGAAAAATGTTTGCTGGGCCGATTAGAGTGCATTTTGAGTGTTAAATTTAAGGAAGTCTGAGGTTAAGCTACAAATTCACTGTTCGGCCGGCGAAAGTTCGGCCAAATTGAAAAAAGTTCGGCGGCCGAACAGTTAACTTTACGGCTAAACTACCGTGTTTTTAGCAGTATGAAAGTTTCTCCCTAATGCTTTCAAATAACAGAAAATCGACGAATTTTCACTTTTTGGCCGAACTGTTCGGTAGGATACTAGAAATCATACATAGTACATAGCAGAGCTTCGAAAAACTTAATTCAATTTAAGCTTAATTCACTAAAAATTAAATTCAGATTTTAAAAAGATTCATGTACCATTCCCTTAAACCATTCGTAAAGAATTCATTCATAAGCTTCATTCCCAAAGCTTTAATATGAATTGAATGAATTCCTAACTTGAATCATTCAAATCGCATGTTCATTCACCATTTTACTAATTGAATGAAGAAATTTTATTACCATTCACTTAGTGCAGTGTAGTTTGAAACTAACATATAATCAAAACCAAAGCATACAGCTGTAACAAAGCATACGATACTATTTATTTCTGTTAGATGAATTTTAAACGTTTTTCATTGTATTATGCTAATATTTCAGCAATTACATACAAATTAAAATTTTTCATTTGATTAAGTGAATGAAAACAAATAATTTTTCATTCACTTTTTTATTAAATGAATTCAGGTAAATTTTGTTTCATTCAGTTAGAATTCAATCAAAATAGAATGAATTCATATTATTTTAAGCTATAGGGAATTAAGCTATCGAATTAATTCCATAAGAATGCTATTAGGGAATGAAATTTAACCCAAATTTCATTAATTTTTAAAAAGTGAATGCAAGAATTAAGCCTTTTAAACCTTTGGTACATACATACATACGTAAATATATCTCAGAAAAACATAGAATTTTTTTTTACATTGCGCCATTTTTAATTATATATGACGCTGTATTAAAATTGTCATAGCATATGTAACTAAATATGGTATATATTAATATATATGGGGACATGTATATTTATACTGATCTATATATGACATCATATAAGAAATTTTTGAAAAACTCAAAGCTATATATAATTATATCCACAAAGATATAGTGCCACATTTGACTATATATAAACATATTAGTCCATATTAATTTATATAATTTCCTATATAATTTTTTTTACTCGGGTGACCAGTGTAAATGACTTGGCTTTTGTAATTTAGTTTTGTACAAAAACCACCTGGTTTTTGCTTGGTCTAAATTCAGTATAAGGGTGTAAAATTAAATAGGAGTTTTGAAATTCTAATTTTGTTTACATTTATTGTTGGTAATACAGTCTGAAGTTGCGAATAAACACTACAATTTTTTATTGTGATTAGAAATCATAAAAACAAAATATTTTAGATTTCGTTTGTTAAATGGACCTATTTATTTCAGTAAGGAAACTATCGGTCTAATCCACATTTCATCAAAGAAAAAGTGTTAGTTTTTTATCTAAGTATATAATTTAGATCTTTACCAACTGGTACAGTACTATTTCCAAAGAGTCATTTCGGAACTGGTTCCGCGAGTGTAACATTAGTACCAGTTTTGCTCCCTATTTTTCGTCCCTAAATTGTTATTTTCAAACTAGTTCTACAACTAGTACCAAAGTGGGAGTTTGGCGACAATTGTCCCCATCCCTATGACATCTCCATGTTAAATTCTACAGTTGTTTGTATGGAGAGGCGGTAGAACTCGTACTAGTTGCCTGGTTCAAATAAACTAGTACATAACTGGTTCTGAACTAGTATTTTTTGCTACTGGGTATGTATAATAAACCGATACTTCAAAGTAAAATTTTGGTCAATTTGTCACGGAATAACCGATATTTGTTAAAAATGTAATTACTTTATGAAAACTATATATATTACTACACAAAATAATGAAAACCAATCTTCAGTGTCTCTGTCGAAATTTTAACGAGGGTCGTTTAAAATGAAGTCTTCAGACAAATTTTGCCTTTTCCCCTTAAAACTTCACTATACATCATACTTATAGTATAGCATGAAGGAACTGTTAGTCTTGTTATTATACATAAAATTTTTGAAAAAACGTCAAATTTAGAAGTTATGGCGCAAAAAAGCTTTAAAGTGTTTTTAGGTAATTTTTAGGGTCAAAAGTTCAAACTGACTGGCCTGTATGCCCCCGAGAGATCCAATTTTTGTACACATATTATTTTTTATGCCCAATCTATCGGAAACTGCCGCTGGAGCGAACAGAAAAAGCACTTTTGAAAATCACATACATTTCATGGGTAATCTAATGTACATGTTGTGAGAGTTGGCATCTTCCATTAAAATTTAGAGTCTATCTTTCGATTTTATCCAGAACAAATTCGAAGCCAGGGAGACTATGTAGGCGTCGGGTGGAATAGTGCCATGGTAGTTTAAACATCATTTTAAGTAGCTTATTTTGTGCTACTTGGAGTTTTTTTTATTTATATGACATTTTGCAGACGTGTACCAGACTGGAGCACAGTAATACATTATGGGGTGGAATATAGATTTGATGATGAGTTTTTTATTGTCTATGTTCATTTCCGACTTTCTGTTTATAATTGGGTACATTATTCTAATAATTTTGTTAATTTTGTCCACTACATAGGGAATATGATTATTAAAATTAAGCTTTGTATCAAGCATTACGCCCAAGTATTTGACGTTGTTTTCCCATGGAATATCATGGTTCATGAAACGAGGTAAACTCTGGGGTATAAAACAAGACTTACGTTTTCTTGTAAAATAAATTGCCTGGGTTTTTGCAGGGTTAACCAAAATCTTCCATTTATCAAAATAATTACTCAACCCAGTAAGAGCAGACTGCAAGTTTGTAATAATATCAGCTGAATATACATCGGAACTAAGAATTGATGTATCATCTGCAAATATAGACGTAATGCAATTGGAAAATGTTGGAATGTCAGCAGTAAAGATGTTGTAAAGAACTGGCGACAGGCAAGAACCTTGTAGACATCCTGCAATGATATTTACTTGTTGTGAACAGGTTTTACCCAAGTAAACGCTGAACGATCTATTTTGAAGAAAGTTTTGAATAATTTTTATGAGTTCAATTGGAAAGTTGAATTTTTTTAATTTGAAAATAAGTCCATTATGCCAAACGGAGTCAAACGCAGCTTTTATGTCTAGCAAAATCATTCCAGTTGATTTGCCGTTTTGAAAATTATTTTTAACTAATTTTCTGATTTTTAGTACTGTGTAATATTTTAAATAATTCAAAATCCTGATTAAAATAATTTTTATGTTCCTTTATTTTTGGGTAATTTTGTCATTTTGTGAGAGGATTTTTTGCTTACTCTCATTTTACCGAACTTTACCCAAAAAGTAAAGGAACGCAATTAATAGGTCTGTTTCTTTACTTTTTGGGTAAAGTTCGGTAAAATGAGAGTTAACAAGAAATACTCTCACGAAGTGACAAAAATGCCCAAAAGTAAACGAACGCGAAAAACCATATTTGAAGCCCGAAAAACAAACGTCAATAGATTTGTGCATTATAGTTCGTTTTGGTGAGCGCTCTTTCTAGTTCTCGTTTAATTTGTTGTAAAAATCTAGATAGCTTTTCTAGTTAAACCCCTATTTAAATCAAAATTTTTAATAAACATTTCCTTTTTAGGCATTTCTATTTACAAAAAGGAATACGTACTTTATTAAATTTGTTTACATATTTATCTCTTTAACACATTTAAACAAGCGTCTTCAAAAAATTGTCGGTAATTTTATGGAGTTGTAACATAGCCGATAAAATTTTGCAACTTTTATACTAATTTTTGTAAATGATAAACATATTTTCTGAATGAATGAAATGAGCGATTGAACTAAAAGAGCTATTAGTTGTGAACTAGGTCATTGGTTCAAATTAATGAATAGTTCAATTGAACTATTTTAACCCAACTGATGATATAACAGCTGATAAAAACCATTTACCCAAATTTACACGAAAAAAAGTCTGGGCTTTTTCGTGCAAGAAGAACAAGAATATTACTCTCTCATGACAGCTCTAATTTACCCAATTGTGCAGTAAGAAGACGCTTTTTGGTAAAATTGGGATCCCGCGGGATCCCAATGTTGAGTACCCGAACAGACCTAATATGTGCGTTCCCGTACGTTACCACGGCTACACGCGGGAAAACCAAAACAGCTAAAACAACAACAATTTACAGGTGGTCAAGGGAAATTATTTCCCAATGCCAACCAAACCCACAGTCCACCTTGGACATGGTGTCCCCTGTTAACGCTGCCGAGGCTCTGACGACCGAGTATGGGCGGTATAACCCGGTTCCCACGGCAATCGGACTATGTGCCAGAACGATTCGGATGCATTCTAATTTTTTAATATATCCGAACGAGGATTGCCACTCCGGCTTTAAATGAGAATTATTAAAGACTCTTTAAAGCGGTTACAATAACAATTTACACGCAATTTTGAGTACGGGAACGCATTTGGGCTAGTTTGGGCAACCTGGATAAAGTACAGGAACAGACATATTATCACATAATATGTGCGTTCCCGTACGTTACCGCGGGAACCCAAAATAGCCCAAACAACAACAATTTACACGCAATTTTGAGTACGGGAACGCCTTTGGACTAGTTTGAGTAACTTCGGTAAAGTACTGGAACAGACATAATATGAACACTTTTTATTTTGGGAAGTATACAGAAACAACCCAACAAACATCGATTCAAAACTTTGAGAAATTTCGATTTTTTTTTTTTGATATCAAGCGTATTTTTCATTCTCCATACAACAAATCCAACTTTTGAATTCAATTTGAGAAACATTCAAAAATAATTTTAAAAATACATTAGAAATTAATTGGAAAATTTTCAAATTATTGTGTTAACCTAAAATGTGTTTCTCAAGTGTTTTTTTAATTCAAAATATGGTTTGAGATTTTACGTATATATCGAGTTTTTATCAAATGTATTTCTTAGAAGAAAAGTATTTTATAATAACATTTGATAAAGGTTTAAGATAATAAATGTTTTTCAACAGTTTTTTAATAACAAAAATCAAATATAAACTATGAAAAAATATTTTAGACGTAAATTTGTAAAAAACCCGCTAAAAAACACATGTACATAGAGGACTTTATTTTTTTTAGAATCGTAAGTAAATATTTAAATCTCCTAAGATACAAAGAATATAAAGTAAGATTTATTTTGGTTTAAGAATATAATAGCCGTTTGAAGAAGCGCAAATAATGGATGATACATTCATGGGAAGCAAATTTACTTCAAACACAGGGAATTACAAGGTAAGTACATTTTCCAAGAATCATTGACATATTTTGGAGAATAATTTTACACACTTTATTGTATAAATGTGTAGTGCCTAGACAACAAAACAGTCACTCCTCTAATCTGACATAGAAATGTTTCGCTCATGCCTACAATTTCTTATACATATCTAAAAGTTTTGCCTATTGAAATTACCGCGGTTTTTTTCCTGTCAAAACTTTTTATTGAGCGAGAACATTTTATTTTTTCAAATATTTAGCTGTAATTGTCTATAATGAAGAAACTAATCCCGATATGAACATTTTAAAATCCTGATATCATTATGAGCTATTGTCTTCATGTTACCGTTTAAAATTACTGCTTCGGTTATAAATATTAAAACCAAAATATAAACGGTACTATATATGGACAAATCCTCCAAATGAGATCGTATAAAAACGTTAATATCGGATCTGGTGTCAGCACCGTACACAATAATCATTAGTTTACAACGGAAGCGGAATTTAACATAGATTTTTTATTTTTTAAAACACTCGGATTACAACGATTTTTCATGTCAAAATCAGCAATTGAAAACATTTAAAATGTGAATGAAAAACCTCTCTAATATTATTTTATATTGCCAATGTTATTTTTTATTTTATTAACGTATATTCTTTCTTTGTAAATGCAGAAATCTTGTCTGAATTTGTAGCATGAAGAAGGTCATCAAGTAATTGTCTTACGATGTAATTTCTCTAAAGGCTCACTGAAATTTAACTCTTTATACCTGCGGAATATATATAATATCAAAAATTAGGACATTGATCAGTAATTATTACCAAAATTTCCAAAAAATATTATTTTTATTAAAATATTTATGTATTTACGTTACTTATTTTTTAATATGTTTTGTATACGTATTATCTTTTGTACTTTACATTCTAAAAGCAATGAATTTTTTTAAGTGTAAATAAAGAAAATATATAAAAAATTAAAATAACTACATTTGAAAATTAAAAAAAAAATGGATATGAGAATGATTTGAAATCTACACCCTAAAAAATACGTAGTTCCTATTATTTCAACTATGTCATAGGTGAAATAACCCTCACTATGTCATAGTGGTTATGAAATAGTGAAAGATAACTAGGTTTAATTTAAATGTAAAATTCAACTATGTAAAAAGTTGCTAGTAACGATGATCTTGAAGTTTTGGTTGTAGTAAAAATTAACCATGTCTAAAAGATCACTGGAAACTATATATATATCTTATTTTATGTTGTTTATTTAAATAAAGACAACTTAAGCCGGATTCACAATGCTGGAGTACTCCAATCTGCAGAGTGGATTTTGTTGCTTTCTTTTTCGCGCTTACAAGTTTTTTTGTATCATGAAATCTCTATTTAGTACTCTCCATCACTGTTGGTAAAAGTGGCACAAAAGTGCCATTTGTGGCACTATTGAATGTTCAATGGCACCTTGGCACTCCATAGAATTTTGGCACTTTTTACGAAAATTTCTATATAATTTGATAAAAGGTCGATATCGCTGGTTTTTCATTAAAAGCCACGCCTATTAAGAAGGGGTAGCAAAATTAAAAAACAAATGCTACACTAAAAATATCTACAAATTTTTGGACCACCTTCCAGTTCTTCGGGGACAATTTAATCATTATTTTGATATTTAAAAATAAAAGCAACGGGGATAAAATTAGAAAAACCTTAATTGATTCTATTGTATTGTCAAATTTAATTGTAAAATTTTTTGAAAGTCTTGGACCTGCTAACTTATCTTAAAATAACGTAAGTTTAGTGCTTTACTATAGCTAAGAATGGCATTTTTATATGAAAATATTTGTGGTAGGTAATGTTAAACTCGGGTTACTTTTTAGATAAGTTGCCCGCCTTTTTTTTTGTCTTTTACTTAACCCTTAAATGCATGATCTCTACAATTTTAACCATTTCTTTATATATGATTTCTAAAGGCGTGTACATTTCAAGAAAAATACCAAAAAAATTGCCAAATAGCTAAATTGTGATTATTTTAACGTGTATGAAAAAAAGAAACAAAAAAAAATATATGAAATATTAATTATACATTTATTGTTGCCAAAATTAATTTTATTGCGAGAATACCACTTTAAATATTTAAACAAACATTTTTGAATATTGCACTTTTTGTAAAAAAAAACGCGTGTTTTACATTTTTCAGAAACATACGAAGCAAAACCAAGATTTTTCCTATAACTGTTTAAAAAATCTGAGTTATAGTTTATAAGAGCACTTTGTGCAGAAGGGCCCCAATGCCCAAAAATTGAGTTTTATGCATCAAGTGGCGTTTTTTATTAAGAAACTGGTATGTTGCCAAATGGCTACACCATGCATTTAAGGGTTAAAGTAACAAATGTATAAATATTTGAAATAAAAGCTGAACATTTTTTTTTTTGAAACATTAAATGTTGCTTAATTTTTTTTTTTTGGCACTTTTAAAGCTTTTGTGGCACTTTTTTGGCATCATTGAGGCACCAAACGAAAATTCTCAAATACCATCACTGCTCTCCATTCTGCATAATGGAGTACTCCATCATTGCGAATGTGGTTTTAAACATCTCAGTTTTATACTTTTATTAACAATTACAATCCCAATGTTATAATTGTCAGATGTATGGACACGGTGCCAGCAGATGCAATGTTAAAACATTTTGTGCCCATTGCGCCGGGAATCACAAAACTGAAGAATGCAAGTCAACCATTGTAAAATGTGCTAATTGTAAAGGCCCCCATAAGGCTATGTTCCCTGACTGCCCTAATAGGGAAACATATAAGCAAATAAGGCAACGTGCTCAACCAAAGAGTACCAGACAAAGAAGCCAACAATTCAACAACCAATCAAATTACAATGTTAATTTTCCAAAACACCAAATCCATCTAGAACGGGTTATAGCCAACCATTCACCCAAAATAACGATAATAATAATTTGTTCTCTTTAGAAGAATTAAAAAATCTTACCTTTGAATTAATTTCAAATTTAAAAAAATGCAGGTCTCGTGAAGAGCAATTCGAGGTTGTTACAAACCTTGCATGCAAATTTTTGTACCAATGAACAGCAACATAACGTTATTACAATGGAATGCTCGTAGCATTCGCACTAAAAAAGACGAATTATTCCATTTCTTGGAAAAAACCAATATTGACATTTGTTTACTTTGTGAAACCTGGCTAAATAAAAAAATTACAATAAAACATCAGAACTTCTACTGCTACAGATACGATCGACAACGTGGTGGTGGAGGTGGAGTAGCTATTTTAATTAAAAAACACATTCAGCATCACTTATACCTCATATTAACACAGAACTGATTGAAAACATAGGTATTAAGGTAAAATCTGGTAATGACTTTATAAATATTTATTCTTGCTATTATCCTGGTGGGTCAACAAACAGGGACCCTAGAAGAAAACAAACATTTGCGACAGATATTCGTAAACTAACGAACTCAAATAAATACATATTAGGAGGAGATTTTAATTGCAGACATAGTTATTGGGGATGTCAAAGAAGTAATGGCTGGGGTAACATACTATATGAGAAACTCCAACTAAACCAAACACAAATAGTATTTCCCCATGAATATACTTATATTCCCGCTGACCCAAGTAAACAACCGTCAACTCTAGATTTTTTTCTAACTAACATATCTCAAAATATGGCCGCAGTAAAAGTTATAAATGACTTGAGTTCTGACCACCTACCAATCATTAGTACAATTAATTTAAATTATGAAATGGTAGACAATTTATGCTACGCTTTCAGCAAGGCAAACTGGCCGCATTTTATGAAATTCATAAACAGGAATCTTCCTATGGCGGATAGCGTTAATGAAATAAACAACAGCTCTCAAATTGACAACATGATAAATGTTTTCAATAATGTAGTAAAAATGGGAATAGATGAAAGTGTGCCCAAACGTAGAATTGCACCAACCTCTAAACCCTTACCAAACAACATAAAAATTATGATACAATTAAGGAACGTATTTAAAAGGAACTGGAAGCGTTACAGAGATGTTAATGATCGTCGAGCTATGACACGTTTAAATAAAAATATTACGAATGAAATAAACCACTTCAGAAACCAAACTTGGAATAACATGTTGTCCAATTTGGACAAAGCATCTTCCCCTTTTTGGAAAGTTTCAAAAATGTTAAAGAAGAAATCTAGCAATATTCCAATTTTAAAACACAACAATGTAGTATGTTTCACCCGGCAAGAAAAGGCTGAAATTTTGGCTCACAACTTTAATTTGAACCACTGTATTTCATCAAATTTAAGTGATACTACTACGATTACTGAGGTTAATGGTGTTGCAAACCTTATTCGTAATATTGACCCAAGCCCACAAAACTGTTACTTCACTACTACTGAAAAAGTTGGTGTAATTATAAAAAAATTGAAAAACAAAAAAACTCCAGGTTTAGACGGTATTAATAATAAATGTCTAAAAAATTTACCTAATAAAGGTATCAACTATCTAACGAACATCTTTAATGCTTGCCTTAAATTATGCTACTTTCCCAGTGATTGGAAAATCTCAAAAACCATACCAATACTCAAGCCAAATAAACCTCCTGATTCTCCACTTTCTTATAGACCAATAAGTCTGCTCTCTTCTATAAGGAAAATCTTGGAAAAAATTATTAAGGAAAAGCTTATTAATTTTATCGATGCAAACAATATACTTCCATCGCAACAATTCGGGTTCAGAAGTGAACATAATACGTCTCAACCCCTACTAAAAATCAGAAAATTAGTTAAAAATAATTTTCAAAACGGCAAATCAACTGGAATGATATTGCTAGACATAAAAGCTGCGTTTGACTCCGTTTGGCATAATGGACTTATTTTTAAAGTGAAAAAATTCAGCTTTCCAATTGAACTCATAAAAATTATTCAAAACTTTCTTCAAAATAGATCGTTGAGCGTTTACTTGGGTAAAACCTGTTCACAACAAGTTAATATTATTGCAGGATGTCCACAAGGTTCTTGCCTGTCGCCAGTTCTTTACAACATCTTTACTGCTGACATTCCAACATTTTCCAATTGCATTACGTCTATATTTGCAGATGATACATCAATTCTTAGTTCTGATGTTTATTCAGCTGATATTATTACAAACTTGCAGTCTGCTCTTACTGGGTTGAGTAATTATTTTGATAAATGGAAGATTTTGGTTAACCCTGAAAAAACGCAGGCTATTTATTTTACAAGAAAACGTAAGTCCTGTTTTATACCCCAGAGTTTACCTCGTTTCATGAACCATGATATTCCATGGGAAAACAACGTCAAATACTTGGGCGTTATGCTTTATACAAAGCTTAATTTTAATAATCATATTCCCTATGTAGTGGACAAAATTAACAAAATTATTAGAATAATGTACCCAATTATAAACAGAAAGTTGGAAATGAACATAGACAATAAAAAACTCATCATCAAATCTATATTCCACCCCATAATGTTTTACTGTGCTCCAGTTTGGTACACGTCTGCAAAATGTCATATAAAAAAACTCCAAGTAGCACAAAATAAGCTACTCAAAATGATATTTAAACTACCATGGCACTATTCCACCCGACGCCTACATAGTCTCGCTGGCTTCGAACTCGTTCTGGATAAAATCGAAAGATTGACTCTAAATTTTAATGGAAGATGCCAACTCTCACAACATGTACATATCAATGAACTCATCTCATCATAATTTTATCTACTTTATTTTTTTTTCTAATTTTTATCTTATACCTCTGCTTCATAAAGGTTTTTGTAAATTTTTTCCTTCCGTTTAATAATAATGTACATAAATTTCATAAATTAAAAAAATATATTTATATATCTAAGTAGAAAAGTAACGAAGTTCCTAAACTCTTTGCTTCTAAGTCAAATGTAAATAATATAAATATTATAAGAAATAAATTGAAATTGAAAGCAGCCTATTTCCCAACTTGAGAAATACATTTATTATCAATGAAATCTCAAACTTCATTTTATAGTTCAAAACAATTTGAAAAATATGCTTGAGAACTAACAAGCCCTTTTTATTGAGAATGCTATAGTTTTGCTATCGATAAATAGGCTTTTCTCGAAGGTATGTTTTGAAAATTAAATTTGGTATCAAATCGATATTAAATGTTTTTCAATGGTTATTGCTTGTTGGGAAGTAGGCACCAACAATGAAAGTTGTAAATACAAACACCTTTTTTTGATTTAAATCCAAAATCCAACCATTTTTTTGTTTGTAAATTGTAATTATTTTGGTAACTTCTAATTTTGTAATGTAGCAGGTAAGCAGGTGCACAAATTTTGTGCGTTTTTCATGCAGCCAATACGGACTACTTCAAAAAAGACCTTGTCGAATAAAAATATTGAGTTTTAACACTGAATTATATGTAGTAGACCCAAATTATACTGCTTATTATTTAGATATTGGTAATGAGTACTCATTACCAAGGTTGGTTACCGTTATCGTTATAATACCGTTATCGCTAAAATACCGTTTCAAAATGAATACCGTTACCAATACCTCTACAAAAAAATTTCCAATACCGTTATCGATACCGTTATTTTTATGGGTAGTTACCGGTATTTTACCGGTATTTATTAATTTATATAAAAAATGCCAATTTTTAACTTTTTTGTTTTATAATTTTGAGTTATTTTTACAAAAAAAATTATAGATAATAATTTTAATTTTTAAAACTACCAGCATTGAATTTGTAGGATATAATCTGTATTTTTTAGACTTAAATATAAAAATATGCTGTTTTTACTCGTTTTTATGTTTTTAACGCATTTTTTAATACCGGTACGTACCGGTATGGCCGTTTCGATAACGGTATACCGTTACCGAAACAGTCTTAAATAGCGTTACCTTTACCGTTACCGAAACAAGCATTACTGAGATTTTGTTGGGCTACTGCCTATTATTTACAACCATTACTGAGGTTTTGCTGAGACATATCCAAATTTTATCCACATCAGAACAGTGATGGTATTTGAGAATTTTCGTTTGGTGCCTCAATGATGCCAAAAAAGTGCCACAAAAGCTTTAAAAGTGCCAAAAAAAAAAAAATTAAGCAACATTTAATGTTTCAAAAAAAAAAATGTTCAGCTTTTATTTCAAATATTTATACATTTGTTACTTTAACCCTTAAATGCATGGTGTAGCCATTTGGCAACATACCAGTTTCTTAATAAAAAACGCCACTTGATGCATAAACCTCAATTTTTGGGCATTGGGGCCCTTCTGCACAAAGTGCTCTTATAAACTATAACTCAGATTTTTTAAACAGTTATAGGAAAAATCTTGGTTTTGCTTCGTATGTTTCTGAAAAATGTAAAACACGCGTTTTTTTTACAAAAAGTGCAATATTCAAAAATGTTTGTTTAAATATTTAAAGTGGTATTCTCGCAATAAAATTAATTTTGGCAACAATAAATGTATAATTAATATTTCATATATTTTTTTTTTGTTTCTTTTTTTCATACACGTTAAAATAATCACAATTTAGCTATTTGGCAATTTTTTTGGTATTTTTCTTGAAATGTACACGCCTTTAGAAATCATATATAAAGAAATGGTTAAAATTGTAGAGATCATGCATTTAAGGGTTAAGTAAAAGACAAAAAAAAAAAGGCGGGCAACTTATCTAAAAAGTAACCCGAGTTTAACATTACCTACCACAAATATTTTCATATAAAAATGCCATTCTTAGCTATAGTAAAGCACTAAACTTACGTTATTTTAAGATAAGTTAGCAGGTCCAAGACTTTCAAAAAATTTTACAATTAAATTTGACAATACAATAGAATCAATTAAGGTTTTTCTAATTTTATCCCCGTTGCTTTTATTTTTAAATATCAAAATAATGATTAAATTGTCCCCGAAGAACTGGAAGGTGGTCCAAAAATTTGTAGATATTTTTAGTGTAGCATTTGTTTTTTAATTTTGCTACCCCTTCTTAATAGGCGTGGCTTTTAATGAAAAACCAGCGATATCGACCTTTTATCAAATTATATAGAAATTTTCGTAAAAAGTGCCAAAATTCTATGGAGTGCCAAGGTGCCATTGAACATTCAATAGTGCCACAAATGGCACTTTTGTGCCACTTTTACCAACAGTGCATCAGAATGTGTTCGCTTATCTTTAACATAGAGGTTCCCGCAACATACACATATATTTAGTGAGCGCGTTTTCCAAACACCTTTTTGTAATTTGGTAGTTTATATTTAAATTTTTTATAAAAATACACACTTACATGTAGACGTCCGCGTAATTCTCTTTCATTACGCATTTTAACGTAAACTTTTTCATCCAAACTGAGACGTATCAAATCTAAAGGCTCCTTTACCGGCAAAACAACTTGCGTCTGTAAATAAAATACAAATTACAAATTAAGCACAAAACTTCTTGCACAAACCTTATATTAATTAACTTACTTGGTCCTCCTCGGTTGCCATTGAATTCGAATTAAAATTAAAATAAATTATTAAATAAATTCTAAATGAATATTGCAATAAAAAAATATTGGTTTACTATAGACTTGTGTCGTTAATGAAAGAACTAGTTCAATTGAACTAGTCACTCAATTATTCGAAAGACCTAGTTCACCTCTAATCGCTCTTCTAGTTCAATCGTTCATTTTATTACCTTTGGCCGCAGATAATTTTATTTCTTTTTACCCCCTGTTTTTATAAAGCGAACGGAATTATTCCTCCAGAGGAATGTGTGTATTTTGTTTTTGTTACAATAACAAAATACACACATTCCTCATGCGGAATCATTCCGCTCGCTTTTTAAAAACAGGGGGTTAATAATTAAAAATATTTTCTGTACTAAACATTTTTCTTAAAATTCTTAATTTGTCTGATATTTTATATTTTTTTTAACTAACCTAGTGTCTACAAATGCAATGAAATGTGCTAAGAAGTTTGAAAATAACACACATAGCAACAACAAAATTATTTTCGTTGTTCCGTTCCGATATCTTTTATACAATTTTTGTATATAAAGTACTATTTGAGGCCTGTTGTCACCAAAGTGGGGATATGAACTAAAACTTTTCTGGCAACACTTGTGCGTAATTGGGGATTTAAATTTTGGGGGTAATTTTCTAAAACACTTCGGTGAAGTGTTGCGTTATTTCTATAGAAATTGTTTTTGTTACAAAAACAATTTACATTGAAAGTTCCCTTCACTTCACCCAAGTGTTTTACGAAATTAGGTACTTTTTGTGGAGAATTTTTGGGATTTCAACTTGCAAAATGGGGATATGAACAAAAACTTTTCTGGCAGTACTGCTCTTCACAAAAAGGTTGAGTTAAGGGCGGATTATGGGACCGTAAACGGATCATTCTGTTAAAATCATAATGTTCTATCCGGCATCGAAACAGCTGAATGATTTTAGTCAGAAAAAATATGAAATGAATAAAGAAAATTGATTCAAACATCAAATAAGGAATAAAAATTAACAAATAAATGGAAAAATTTAGAATAAAATATAAAACTACATGAAATAGATGCTAAATAGTAATGTCGTTTACGGTAATCTATAAGTGTACTTTTTAGCTACGGCACGGTACAGTTACATCAAATTTACGTTTACGGTCCCATAATCCGCCCTTGATTTACCCAACCGTAAACGTAACTGTAACGAATCAGCTGTTTCGAAACCACAAGAAGTGTATACGAATGGTTACTAATACGTAAATGTAAACGTACTTGCCGGATCATTCTATTAAAATCAGAATTTTCTATCCGTCATCGAAACAGCTGAATGATTTTAGCCAGAAAAATATAAAATGAATAAAGAAAACTGATTCAAACAACAAATAAGGAATAAAAATTAACAAATAAATTGAAAAATTTAGAATAGAATAAAAAAACACACGAAATAGATGCTAAATAGTAATGTCGTTTACGGTTTTCTATAAGTGTACTTTTTAGCTACGGCACGGTACAGTTACATCACATTTACTACGGTCTAGAGATGAGCGATATTTTCATACCGGTGATTTAATCACAGTTATTGATAAATCACTGGTAACGGCAGTGATCAAATATTTCAAGTCGCAGTTACTCGGAATGTCGTTCTTTTAATATGTGTGTACTATTCTTTCTTGCAAACTTCATTGTGCAGAGTAATACATGTTTTTTTTCAATAACAGTGACTTGCTTTCACACTCTTCTGAATAAAATGTCTCCTTCTATCATGTCTTTGTTACCGGTCGCAACTATTCTTCTTTTAAGGCCCAGTTTTTAGGAAGTGGATTATTTTTAAACTTAGTTTAACGCAGTTTGTAACTGGAATACTGCTTTTAAAATGTGGTTTATTTTTTTTATTTCAATAAAGAAATAAATTATACTCAAGAAAAAGTTTTTCCGGCAAATTTTTGTTAATAAACTTTGAAATGGCTGACAAAATTCGTTTTCGGTTTAACTGACATCTTAAAAACTCGCCATAAATATTATTTCCTTTATTTATCAGAAAATCGCAGTCTTTTCCATAGAAAAACCGTGATCACGACCACAGTTTAAAAGAACAGCGATTTGCAAATCACATTCACTGAGAACAATGTTACTGAAAAATCGCCGGACCGCCCATATCTATTACAAACCCGTGATCACGGTCACTGTTTAAAAGAACAGTGATTTGAAAATCACGATCACTGGTAGCAGCGTTATTCAAAAATCAGCGGATCGCTCATCTCTACTACGGTCCCATAATCCGCCTTTAAGATTTAGGGATTGCACAATTTTTGTGGGGATTTTTGGGGAATTCAACTTATATTTTTTTTGGCAACACTCGAATAGATTTATAAAATTTAAATTTACAAGAAATCTGGTAACTTTGGAAATACAATGAGGTTGTTGTCACGGATAACTCAATGTGGCCAGATTACACTAAAAACAGAAGTTTTAAAACAGCTTCCACATTTTGGTATTTATCTTTCATTATTTGTGGTGACAGCGTTGCCAGAACAGTCTTATCACATCTCCCCATTTGGTAACCTAGCGTCTTCAAATGCAATAAAAAAGGCCAGAAAATTTACGAATTACAACAGAGCTTTGAAGAATTAATTTCCTTAATTCAATTTTTCAATTCTGAATTAAAAATTCGATGAATTAATTCACTAAGCACCATATATTGAATGGAATTAATTCATATTTGCTTTCGTTCGATTTATTTTGTTACGAATTAATTCAATTGCAATAGTTCTTTTTATTAAATCAAATGAATTAATTCACTGGTGAACACGTTCAATTTTATAAATCGAACGGAAAAAAGTGAATTAATTCCTTACTGAATTAATTCACCACTGAATTCATTCAATTTCATTTTCATTCAGAGAATTAAAAAAAATAAAATTACATTCAGTGAATTAAAAAAAAAATAATAAGTTCACTGAATTGAAAAAAAAAAAAATCAAACAAGTTCACTGAATTAAAAAAAAATAAAATAAGTTCACTGAATTCAAAGCCTGTTTTCTGCCGTTCAGTAGAAGAAAACAATAATGTACAAATAAAATTTTTAAATAAGCAATTTTACAGCGTGTGCTAGTAAGTAACAAATTAGAAACCGGATGCTGTTTATCAACCTACATGATTCAAAAATAAAGCCTTTTACTATTAAAAATAAAAACTTTACATATATAGATAAATTTGAAAAAAAATATAACTATTAATTTTTCAAACTAGTTATATAGTTATATTTTTTTTTCCAAATTTATCTATATCTGTAAAATTGCTTATTAAAAAATTTTATTTGTACATTATTGTTTTCTTTGAATTCAGTGAACTTATTTTATTTTTTTTAATTCAGTGAACTTATTTTATTTTTTTTCAATTCAGTGAACTTATTATTTTTTTTTAATTCACTGAATGTAATTTTATTTTTTTTTAATTCACTGAATGAAAATGAAATTGAATGAATTCAGTGGTGAATTAATTCAGTAAGGAATTAATTCACTTTTTTTTCCGTTCGATTTATAAAATTGAACCCGTTCACCGGTGAATTAATTCATTTGATTTAATAAAAAGAACTATTGCAATTGAATTAATTCATTGAATTTGTTGTTTGATGAACGCATTCAGTTGAACGAATTCAGTGAATTACTTAAGAAAAGGAATTCATTCAATTCTAGAGAAAATTGAATTCGATTGGTGGTGAATTCATTCAAAAAGGAATTAATTCTTCAAAGCTCTGCCTGCAACCAAAGCTGTATAGTTACTTAAAAATATTTACTTAAATTAACAATTTGAAATATTTTTAGTAATTATATTTGAAAGTTCAAGTATAAGTATTTTATTAGTTTCTTGAAAAGGTTTTTAAGTAACCAAATATTTATACTTGAGTTTTGAAATATTAATAGTGGTATTCATCTAAATGTATTTATGCCCTCGTAAACCGTGTATTTTTGTAATCGCGTATATTTGTAACTTTACCTGTTTATTTGAATGAACGCACCTTTTGAAACTATTCACATTTCAATTTTGCATTCAGCCACTTTTTTGATCTTTTCATAAATTAAATACAGAATTTTTTAAATTTGTATCATTTAAAAACAAATAAAACAGAAAATAAAAAACAACAAGCAAAACAATACAAAATAATTTTATTTTTGACAATATTCAAATGTGTGTATAAATTAGTGTTTCCAATTCGGTTAATCGATTAACCGATTCCTCGATTAATCGCCTCTATTTCGGTTAATGTCGAAACAAATAATTTAAAACGCAAATAATTATTCGACCCGAATAATCGGTTAAAATAGCTCGATTAGGCGGTTAAATTTTTAATATGTAATTTTTTGCTTTATTTTTTCCCGAAACTTCATAATTTTCTTAACTTTAGCTAAAAAATTGTAAGGAACGCTTAAACAAACAAATACTAACTAAAATACAATCAAATTGTTTTAAAATCGATTGAAAGAGAAACCTTTAGATACCATTTTTTGAGCAACTCCAAGCAAGTCGACATTGAACCAGCGAGACACGTCATGGGTTTTAAGAGACTCTTAAAACGGATTTGTTTTTACATTATCGAAATTAATTTTTAATAAAATTTTTTTGAATTTTTTAAACAAAATAACAAAGTTTCTATTTGTAAAAAAAAAAATGCTTTAACACTATGTGTCTCGCTGGAGCAGGCTTTAGGAAATACAATAGACAATTTTTCATTTCTGTTTTAATTCTTTTAAAGTGTAAAATTAATTTTCAAAAGTGAGAGCAGTTTTTCAGCCTCTAGTCGATGTTTTTATTTATATTTATGTTAACAAAAACAGTGCGTAGTAATTTTTAAAATTTTATTATTGCAAACATAGAATTTTTAAAGACTGAAAAACTGCCCTCACTTTCGAAAATCTGTGATAAAGTTCGAACAAACAAATCTGTTTGAGATTTGACATCTGTTACTGCACACTGAGGGAATTGTCAACATGGTTTTTTTTAATTTTTATATTGATTCAATGAAATTTCGCTGAAATTCGTCCATTGAAACACGGAGGAGATTGGAAGATAAACAAAAATCTAAAAACAGAATGTTTGTGTGTTTGTATTGATCACTTCTGAGTAAAAACAATAACAGAAAGCCTAATAGGAAAGAAAACAACGAAGTAGTTACATGGCATTCAAGGCCTTACTTGGGTGACGGGTTGTTGAAAAAAATTATCATATAGAGACAATCTAACTATAAAAACATAAATAATTAATACAATTTAATGCAAAATCACTGACGACGCCTGTCCATACAAAAAAATGCACCAACTAGATCTAATCCGATCTGAAAATTATAATGTGTTTATAATTTTTAGAGAAAAAGGTTTAAGGCTCCATTAGTCTGGTAGTATCGTAAAGTATCGTGTCAGCTGTTTACTTTTAGTTAATGATAGTATACACAACTACTTAGTTTGGAAGTACATTTGAGGTAAGAAAATCTATTGAAAATAGATTTATACTTTACGATACCTCATTTCGCCGCACTGTACTTCCAAACTAATTTGAGCTTTATTCTTCTTCTTAACCTCAAATCTATTTATTAATTAAAATTGATAAAATTGCATATTAATTACAATATTAATTGCAGCTTTCTATAGGACGTTAAAACAACATTGTACTAAACTTTTCATTGAATTGATGCAGTTTTATGAAAAATTTCGTATTATTTATTGAAAATTAGATATACCCAATGAAAAAGCTTTTTCGTAAAATTTGTTTTGCATTAACTTTGTGAAGAAAATTTCATTAGTTTAGTGAAAACTTTCATTAAAACTCGTCCAATTAAATTTTCTCTGCGTAAATTAGCATAAAATTTGTTATTGTTAATGGCCCTTTAAAACCGAAAAGACTTAGTGGGTTATTTTGTAAAACGCAACGCCTTGCGTTGCGTTGATTCATGTGTAAATTGTTATTGTTACAAAAACAATTTGTATGGAAAACAACGCAACGCAAGGCGTTGCGTATTACAAAATAACCCCCTTAGAATTTAAAAATTATTTATGATATTCTCAGACTACTAATATTCAACAAAAATTTTTGCAGAGTAAATTGGTATATTCAAATAGAGTTTAACATTTTTTGTATTGATGGCTCAATGTCAAAGGCTCTTCTTCTTCTAGTTTTTATTGTTATCGTTGTGTTTTTATTGATATAAGTTAAGAAAATACGTTAATTTTGCATTAAACGATTTCTCGATTTTCTCGATTAACCGTCCCGAATAACAGGTTAATTAATTTTATTGATTTTTCGAATAATGCATTAACCGGTTAACCGCCTATGTCGAATAATTGGAAACACTAGTATAAATACGAAAAAGTTTACACATGCAAATGTAAGCGTATATTTACGAGGGCTCGTAAACTAGTTTTGACATTAATCGAGTAAACTTACAACATATACACAGTATACGAGGTGTAAATACTTTAAATGAATACCTTTAATATTTTTATATTTATTTCAAATAATTTGAAGTAAGTAAATAAATATTAATAGCTGTATTCGTGCGGCAAGCTATCAACGTTGACATAAGCCAACGTTAATAGATTGCCGCACAAACACAGCTAATATTTCAAAGCAGAAATATAAATATTTTGAAATAATGAAATATGTACACCGAAAAAATTCCTCAGTTGCTCAGTTAAAAATATCCTCATTTAATTTAAAATAAATAAAAATTAACTGAGCAACTAATATTTGGTTCACAAAAACTTTTTTTAGTCAACCTGTAAATTTTCAAAGATTCAATTGTTAATAAATTTACAATATTTAAAAATAAGTCACACAAACGGGAAACATTGAAAAATTTTTTGGATTTTTGGTAAGTTCTTGTTTTTTATGGAAATTAATATGAACATTAATAATTTAAATTTTTTTTAATTGTTTACAGGAAATTTTTGGGTAAAACAAGATATAAAAACTTTATCCATGGGATAAATTTTTAAAATCTGAGTGTTTCCAATACGGTTAATCGATTAACCGATTCCTCGATTAATCGCCTCTCTTTCGGTTAATGTCGAAACAAATAATCTAAAACGCAAATAATTATTCGACGCGAATAATCGGTTAAAATAGATCGATTAACCGGTTAAATTTTTAATATAGAACTTTTCTTTGTTTTTTCCCAAAACTTCATAGTTTTCTTAATTTTGGCTAAAAAATTGCAAGAAAAGCTTAAAAAAATAAATACTTACTAAAATACCATCAAATTCTTTTCAACTCGTGTGAAAGAGGTTCTTAAGCCTTTAGATACCTTTTTTTGAGCAACTCCAAACAAGTCAAGCAAGTGCACCTTGCGAGACACGTCATGTGTTTTAAGAAACTCTTATAAACGGCGTTGTTTTAACTTGCTGCAATTAATTTTTAATAAATTTTTTTGCAGATTATTTAACAAAAAATAAAAATTTCTATAAAAAAAGCTTCAAAAAACATCGCGAAAGGCCAAAAAAGGAGTTTTTTTAAACTTCTCAAAACACACGACATGTCTGGCTAGAGCAGCGTCAAGGCGCTATATAGGCTTTAGGAAATGTAATACAGATTTTTCCATTTCTGTTTTAATTCTTTTAATAACTAAAACTAATGCAAATTATATTTCAATGTCCTTCAAGACAAAGTTTCATAGGAAATCTAAATTTTCTTACATCTCCCAAGAAAGTGTGTTTAAACCACATAAATTCTACAACATATTCCAATCCATGGAGCCCGAACCCATTTCACTGAATTTAAATCAGATTTGGCAACCGAAAAGAATTAGGGTCGATTTTATAGTTCATAGTTTAATGCAGTTAGCGCCATACTATCAACATTGAAGCCGATTTGAATGGATGAAGAGTATTTATTTAAGTGCTGTATATTCTTAAATATATAGAAAATCTGCCACTAAAAAGTTAATGTAGACTGAAAAATCGTCCATTATTTGTTTCGGTTGCCATCCATGTTTTAAATTTGTATTCGCATTGGTTTCATTAACAATAAACAAATAACCTTAAGTTAACACAAAATGAAGTTAAAGAATTCAAATTTGTATGGAATTTGACATCTGTAGCTGTACTCTGAGAGAATTGTCTACACCCAGAAAACAGATTCGGCGCTGAAACCCAATTTGTTGCCAATCGAATGGTTCAGTTACATTAAATGAATTTTTCGGTTGGGACTACCGAATTATTCTTGATACAACTGAAATTCTTTGTGATAGTTAAACTAGTCCTGTCTCAGTTGGTTTTCTATTGTCACAACTGATAACGTCCGCTACCGCAGCTGAATCATGCGATTGGCTACAAATCCGGTTGTCAGCACAGAATCTGTTTTCTGGGTGTACATGCTATTTATGACTTTTTCATTGATTCAATGAATATTCGATGAAAGTCGTCCATTGAAAACTTTAATTATATTGATGAAGTTTTATATAAAACTTTATGAAAAGAAACATTAATTTACCAAAATAAGAGATCAACTAAACATTCCCCTCATTCATCTTAAAAAAAAAACATTGACACGGTGCAAAATATAAATAACATGCATTTAAATTTAAAGGTTCGTTGTAATTCAAAAATCTGTGGTTATCATACACAGAGTTGAATAGAATCAGCTGAGATACCTTAAGAATTAAAGTTGAAAGAAAAAAATAGTAATAATAACAAAGGATAAAATAGCATTGTTAGATTTCGTTGATATTAGTCTAAGTTGAGTTATTGTTTACAAATTCGATTTGCTTTCATCTTTCACATAATTAGACGATCATCAATTATTAACCCATTCAAGGCAAACGACACTGATGATGGCTTTGTAGCGAAAGCCGAAAATACGTATTCTGTCTTGCTGGCCTTCGAATTCTTTCAAAAAAAAAAGAAAAAAAAATTTAACATTGAGCCATCGAGTCATTAGTCAATTGAAAATACCAATTTACTCTGCAAAAATCAGCAAAAAATTTTGCTGAAGGATATCGTAAAGAATTGTTAAATTCTCAGTCTTTTTCGGTTTTTTAAGGGACATTAAAAATAAACAAAATAACTTAAAGTGTGAAGTATATTGGTCGAGGTTTAATAAAAATTGTTACTAAATTAATGAAAAATTTCTTAAACTTTATGAAAAAGCTTTTTAATTTTTACTATGAAGCACTTTCTAATAAAATTTTTTGGGTGTATGAAATTTTTAAAAAATAAAATAAATTTTTTTTAAGATGAATGAGGGAAATGTTTAGTTTATCTCTAATTTTGGTAAATGACTGTTTCTTTAGTTTGACTATAGATCATAAATTAATATCACTTTCTGTTTAAAATTATTTTCAAATTAAAGAAAGATGATACAATTTTCACAAGTAAACTACAAATAATAAATTTTTTTTAGTAAAGTGTTGTTTTTTCAAACGCGTCTTATAGACCAAATACAATTAATATTGTCATTAATATGTATTTTTATTAATTCTAATTTAGTAGGTTTGAGGTTAAGAAGAAGAAGTTATAAACACATTAAATTTGCAAATCAGACTAGATCTAGTTTCTGCCTTTTTATGGACAGGCTTCATCAGTGATCTTCCATTAAATTGTATTATTGTTTATATTTTTATTGTCAGATTGTCTCTATATGAATAATTTCAGAAGTGATCAAACAGACACATACAAACATTCTACTTCAGATATTCTCTGTTTATCTTCTTATTTCCTCCGTGTCACCTTTTCACAAATATTGCCACATTGACGTATGGTTTGTACGTACAAGTGCAGCCAATTTGTGTATATTGGAGACGGACAGCCAACAGGCCATTTTTATTTTTTATATCACCAAATATTTCTGCTGATTTTACCAGGATAGACTGCTATTTGCATTCAACTAGGTTTAACTTAAAAATAACAAAACTTTTGTAGATATAACGGTTTGTTTTTGCTGTTTTGAGTCTACTAATATTTAGCAAAATTTTCTGCAGAATTTAAATTTGTTAATTTCAGTTAACTAAAAGTTAACTCAAATATAACTAAAATTATGTAAATTTATGTTTGCTGTTCTTATTTTACTAGTATTTAGCAAAAAAATCTGCTAAATTCAGCAAGGTAATTTTTTAGCTAATTTTTGGTAGATTTTCCTGCCATTTTTCCAGGTTTATTTCTATGAGTGTAGTGTTGCACAGGACACCACAAGCAATATTAACAGAAGCCCATCATCCAATTTTAATATAATTGCTTTGTAAGAACTCATCATTTTAAAAGATTCTTATAAACAAAAATAGCTATTTGTATAAAAAGCAAAATTAAGGTACATCAAATGGCAATTTAAAAATAGCTATGTGTAGTTTTTGGGAAAACTCTTTAATAGCGCCTATGCGCCTTAAAAAGCGGATTTTTGTGTGGTATAACAATGGGAAAGTGGTAAAGGAATAAATAAAATATATAACATTAAAAAAATCGAAATTACAAAATTAAACAGTTTTTTTGCTCTCCTTTAAAGTTGGGAAAAAACAAATAGCTATTTTCCTAGGCGCAGCGACGATATGTTATAGGTACATACTACATTTATACTTGAGCAAAAATCACCTAGTTTTTGTACAATACTAGTTTTTGTTTGTTTTTTTTGTATGCGTTTTGACATGTTAAAAATTACAAGAGCCTAAAACTAGGTAGTTTTTGCTTAGGTAAAATGTAGTATTATTGTAATATTTTCAAAAAATATTATGGCCTAATTTTGTAAATCGCCTGCGTTCATCACATCACCTACACTTCACTTCACTCACCTAACGCGGGGAATAAAAAATGTTATTTTATAAATCCCTACGTATTCGTGATTGACTTTTACGTTATTACTTGAATTGTCAAATACTTTCATTTAAGAGTTGCCATCTTTCTGCAAAAATAGACAAATTTTAACCGTTTTTTGTTGGAATTCATATTATTATTATTCATATAATTGGTATCCCTTATAATAGAATAAAAATCTAAACAAAAAAGAAAAATGTGCAAAATATCTTTAAAAAAATGGTAGAAAAAATTAATTAAAAAACTCAATCAGCGATTAACATTCTGCAAGCCAATTTAATGATGCAAAAATTTTCCAATCTGCAAAATTGTTTTCGGAATTTTTTTTTGTTGTTTTTTTTTTTGCAAACTAAGCATCAAACTTTGGTGTATGAAATTGATATTATAGTCCCTAGATTATGAATTTTAAAAAACCACACTTAAAAAATTGTAAAATAATAGCGGAACGCAAAAAAAATCTTTATGGTATAAAAAACTAATTTAAAAACTTAATCAGCGATTTACATTCTGCAAACAAATATATTGATGCAAAAATTTTCCTTTTTGCAAATTTTTTTTTCGGAAAATTTTTTTGGATTTTTTTTTGCCGCTAGCCGCCGAACTTTGTTGTATGAAATGGGTATTAAGTCCCTAGATTATAAATTTAAAAAAACGCACTTAAAATATTGCAAAATAATAGCGGAACGCGAAAAAAGACTTTATCGCAGAAAAAATTAATTAAAACACACAATCAGCGATTAACAATTTGCAAATGAATATAATGATTAAAAAATTTTCCATTTTGCAAAAACTTTTTTTCGATATTTTTTTGCAAACTAAGCACCAAAATTTGGTGTATTAAATCGGTATTATAGTCCACAGATTAATAATCAGATGTGAAACTAATGACAGGTGTCAAAAAAGTATTCTCGAAGCGTATGGTTTTGTTTACATGGAAGTCATGTCAAGAGGGAGATAACAATATAAAATCTCCATACATTTTGTATTGATCATTTTTTGTATACATCTGTCTCTTATTGCCCAAATCAGCTGATTCATATCTGTGTATAATCTGTGTTATAGTTCCTAGACTATGAATTTAAAAAATCATACTTCAAAATTTGCAAAATAATCGCGGAACGCGAAAAAAGGCTCTATGGTACAAAAAATTAATTAAAAAAACTTAATCAGTGAAAAAACGGAAATTTTTATTTTAATGAATATAAGAGGTTTTACTAAAAATAAGAGGCATTTTTTCTTCACGGAAAAATATGCAGGAATATTGTGCTTTTGAGAAGGCATAGTTGAAAAGCTTCCGAGAAGGCATATTTCGGATCTCGAAACAAGTGCTTTCACGTGAGCTATCTCGAACAAAAATCAGGCATGATATCATCAATAATGCAATCGCTTCACTGCTCAACTTTCCCTGACAAAACTGCATCCAAACAAGCAGTAATTTCTGCTGGGTAATACCAATTTCATACAAAAAAATCGCGAAAAAAATTTTTGCATCATTATATTCGTTTACAGAATGTTAATCGCTGATTGTGTGTTTTAATTAATTTTTTCTACCATAAAGTCTTTTTTCGTGTTCCGCTATTATTTTGCAATTTTTTAAGTGCGGTTTTTTAAATTTATAATCTAGGGACTATAATACCCATTTCATACAACAAAGTTTGGTGGTAAGTTGTAAAAATAATTCGCGAAAAAAATTGTGGAAAAAGAAAAATTTTTAACTAATATATTCGGTTGCAGAATGTTAATCGTTGATTAGGTCTTTTAATTAATTTTCTGAACTGTACTTTTTCAATAAAATTTTTGAAAAATAAAGTCGTGTTATAATTGTTTTTATTCCACTGGATTATCTCATCCATATCAGAGCTTTGAAGAATTAATTCCTTTTTGAATGAATTCACTACCAATCGAATTCAATTTTCTCTAGAATTGAATGAATTCCTTTTCTTAAGTAATTCACTGAATTCATTCAACTGAATGCGTTCATCAAACAACAAATTCAAAGAATTAATTAAATTGCAATAGTTCTTTTTATTAAATCAAATGAATTAATTCACCGGTGAACGCGTTCAATTTTATAAATCGAACGGAAAAAAGTGAATTAATTCCTTACTGAATTAATTCACCACTGAATTCATTCAATTTCATTTTCATTCAGTGAATTAAAAAAAAATAAAATTACATTCAGTGAATTGAAAAAAAAATAAGTTCACTGAATTGAAAAAAAATAAAATAAGTTCACTGAATTAAAAAAAATAAAATAAGTTCACCGAATTCAAAGCCTGTTTTCTGCCGTTCAGTAGAAGAAAACAATAATGTACAAATAAAATTTTTAAATAAAAAAATTTTTAAATAAAAAATTTTACAGCGTGTGTGTTGAGGGTGTAGGATAAGGCCAGTATGGGAAAGCGACAATCGTCCGTTACGGGAGGTACATCTGGCACAGGTCTATGGTGGTCTATGCACAGAGAGAATGTTGCTTGACGAATTTTAATGGAAAGTTGCAGTGAACTAATGCATCTTTCTTCACCAAGTAAAGGAAAGAATTTATTAAGGGTAGTGGAGCAAAACTTCATATATTTTATGTATTCAGTTTAAAGGAACTTTTTCAGTGAGTGGAGGAAACTTTTAATAAATAAAATTACACTTTTCACAACAGTTTATATAAGGTTCCATTATTTCATTGAAAGGTTTCAGCAGCCGAGTTCCAGTGAGGATTCATTGGTGATTCGAAAATTCATGAATACCATGCAGGTAATTCTCACAGTTGCGAAAAATTTTTTATAATTTTTTTGATCAACATCGTCATGCTTACCCAAATCATATATGATAGCAGGCATCCATCCAGGTGAATGGGTGTATTGTCCATTTTTACGTTGCTTTAGGCTTGGATTTGGTGGTTGGATTTTGCGGGGCAAGACGTGGTGGCTGGTGTCTTTAGCGGACGTTTGTTTGAACTGCATGCGGGTTTATTAATAGTGGCCCAGGTTTGCTTACTTTTAATGAACCACACAACGTACAATTGGTTGGTTGGAGTTTAGTTTTGTTAGGAATGGTGAAATTTGGGTACGTATTATTTTGTGCATAGCCACCGGATGCCTACATAAATCTTTGAAGTTTGGCTCTTCTGTTGAATATTTACCAAGAGTGTTGAGGCAACTGGATTGGGGTGTAAATTTCACAGGATTTTTGAGTAAATTTTTTTTATTTTTTTTCACATTTAGCCCGAAAATTATAAAATTATTTTTGTGTTCAACGTGTGTAATTTGATAATCTGCTTAATATGTTTTGACGTTTATTGTATGGTTGCAAACAGATGTTTTTGACAGTAAGAATCTGTGGAATGTAAGTGTAGTAGAGTTGTATTTGTTAGGGTACATTTTTCAGGTAGTGGAGGAAATTTTAAAAGTACGTGAAGGGGAAGTGGCAATGGGTATTTTCTCTTTTAATGTTAATTCGGAACGTTTCAATTCGTAGCGTTAAGTGGTAAATACCGCTCATAATATAGTGTATGTAATATGGACGCTCGGGAGAAATATGGAGGATAGAGGTTTTTATGTAGTCAGGGGTTTTATGTAGAGTATATGCTAAATAGATACCTGACTTAGAAGTTTTAAAAAATGGCTTATATCACATAGTTAGCTGGCGCGAAAGGTTAAAGTCGTGTTTTGGCAGTGGAAATCGCTGGCGGAAAATTAGTAAAATAATAGTTGAAGTGAAGTGCAAATTTTTAAAGTTAATTTTTTTGTTTAAGCATAAAGTCTGAGTAAATCAGACTAGTGAAAATTTAGATTGGGGTCTGACTTGATAAAAAGGTAATGATAAAGTGAATTCTGAATAAACAGGAAGAGAGTTAATTTAAATTCTTAATAGAAAACTGCGAAAAGGTGATATCTTTCAAGGAAGGAAGGTTTTGGTTAACGCAGTCCTACCTACGGTGAACCCCTTTTGAATCCTATATTTCTCCGAGCGTATACCAGGAAACCGTAAGTAATTACATGTAGGAAAATAGGTAGATTTTTTGTGTAATGGGGAAAATCTTATTTTATTTATGTAGAGTGCTCAAGAGGATTATATACGAAGAGTGGAAAAGAGGGAACCCATTGCCGACGTAGTTCCGAGTGACCACGGGAGTTTCAAATAAGGTAAGGCTTTGAAATTGCATTTTTTTTTTGTGTAATTGTGCGTAGTGGTAAAACTGGGGAAAATTACCGGGAAGAAAAAGCTAGTGGTAACTTCCCTGGTTTTAATTTGTTTAGAGTGTTCCTATAGTGCGATTAGGGATAGCAAGGACCAGAACCGAAAAAAAGAGATCTTCCCAGCCAGGTTATTTTTATATGCCAGTGAATTTTAAGAATTGTTCTGTTCCCAGAAAAAAAACCTGGGCCTGAAAAGAGTCGAATCATCAATTGCGGTACGGGTGTTTTAGAATTTTTTGTTAAGTGTTTAGTGTATATTTTTATGATAATTTAAAGATTTTATAGGTATTTATTTTTATATGTAAATTTCAATTGGTTAGAGTTAGCTAAATTTTTTTTAAAGTGTTAGGGACCTGCCAAAGCTAAACGCGAATATAAGATAGAGGTCAAAAAGAGTTAAAAGGACCGCATTTTTTTTGAACTGTACCTCCAGAGAGCTCTTTAGGGGATAGTGTAGCTGAATAGACAACGGAACAGATAAATTTGAGATATATTGGTAGCAGTTGGTTAGTCCCTTAATCTTTTAGAACAAATTTTATTTAATCTTGGATTGATCGTATGATTATTAAATAATCTGAACCATTTGAAATTGTATTTTTTTTTAAATCTTTTATTGCCATTGTTTTTTTTTATTAAGTTTTGTACGTTTTTTTTTGTAATTTAAATTATGTTAGTTGTTAAGTTTTAAAGTGTTAAAATTTCATTTGTTGTTAGTTGTTTTTTTTTTTTGTATTTTTGGCCCGGAACTGCATAAAGCCACAAAGCCTCGTAGTTTCTGAAAAGGAAAAAAAAACAAAAATAAAATTAAGATAGTAGTAACTTAGAGGATTGGATAGAGTAGACAAATATATTTATATAGGGAAATTTATTATCATTAATGGGGTTTCATTAAATTCAATTTTTTTTATGAGGATAATTTTAATAATAATATAGTAAAAAAATTTCGAATGTTTCCACGTATATTTTAAGTTATTTTTTTTATTTAATAAATGGTTATATTTTTTAGTTAAAATTTGAAACAGAAATATGTCGTGCTAATTATTTGTGTTGGGGGGGGGGGGGGAATGGAAGGACAATGGACTCATAGGTATTGGTGTTGAAAATGGTAAGTTGGTGTACCTTAGGGGGTGATGAAGGAGAAAGACCAGCAAATTCTCCATGTATCTTTCGTATTGTTTGTTAGTTGTCGGGTGAGTTTAGTCCATTTTTGTAATAGTTTTTTTCTGTTAAATCCTTTGAGCAAAGGGTTGGGAACTTACGACCACTATAAAAGCCGGGTGGCAACAGCTCTGAAGGAGGATTCTTAACAGATTGGCGCCCAATGAAAAAGGAAATATCAGTCAATAGAAAGGTTTTAATTTGGTAGAGTAAAATCGTATGTTCTTTTAGGTGAAATACTGTAGAAGTTAACCAGCATATAGTCTTGATATTACGATGACAATGTCAATAGCCTATATGTTTGATAGTTAACATATTTTTAGTGAATATTTGAATTATTGTTTCATAAACCTGACTGACGTCTTAGTTTTTTATTAGGGACTAATAGCGCAGTGGGAAAAACGTTAAATTAATAAGTTTTTTTTTTCAATTGGAAATAATATTGGCTTAACACTAAAGTAGTTAATTGCAATATTATTTTCAACAAATCAATAGTAATGATCATGGTTGTGAAAGATCAAGCGTTTGTCAGAATTGTTTTTTTTTAGTAATGAACTAACAAATGAAATGAAAGTATTTTTTTAGTTACACCAACGAAACACCAATTTTTATTTTTTTTTTGTGAAATCACGAGAAAACTGTTGTCCTTTCTAAGTACCCCCGTATGTTAAATTGTCTGATTAAAAAGTTTGTAGTACATTAAATAGTGTGAAAGGGTTTTATGAAGTAATATTTAGTTTATTTATTTATTATATTATTTATTTTTTTATATTTATTTTATTTATTTTTTTTTGCTTTTTTAGTTTTTTTTATATATTTTTTTTGCTTTTTTATTTGCTCCCAATAATTTCCGATTTCATAAAAATTTAAATTTTGAATTTCCGCGAAATTTTAAAATTGATTTTTTTTTGATATCATGGGTATGGAACATTCCGAAAAGAGAAAGAGTCAGGGGGGAAGTAATGAACCTCCAGTCAATACTCCAATACAGAGTAATTTCTATGATTTTTCTGGTTCCATGAATAGAAATCCAACTGGGGCGATTCCTCGGTTGAATAACTGAACACCGGCAGCAAATTTTACACCATTAACAGGTGATTTTTCGCACCCGCCTCCGAATTATAATTTCCCGCCGAGAAATGTTCCTCAATCGTATACAAACCGGAGGGATGAAACCAGAAAATATGCCACGATGATTAGGGAAATAATAGCCGAATCTAATTCAAAATATCGTGTTGAAATAGAAAATACTATCGATCATAAAATAAGTGAGAGTATGAAGGCAGGTTTTAGTGAAATGCTGAAGGAGTTGCGCAAGATGCATATTGGTCCCAGAAGTGAGGAAAATGATAGTGAAAGTTTGGGTAGAATTTCTGAAGAAGAAGGTGCAGTAGGTGGTCAGGTAGGAATTCCATTAGCCCCTCAAAAGAAAAAAACGGTAACCGAGAACCCAGCGCTAAGGAGATTAGATTTCGAGCAGCCACCTATAGCTAATCAGAACAATAATTTAGTAAGGAACCGTCCAACTTCTATTGCCTCAAGTGACCCAATACCATTTGAAAGGGATATCCGAATCGATAAATGGGATATTACGTTTGATGGAAACCCTGATGGAATTTATGTAGAGGATTTCATTTTCCGAATCGAATATCTACAAAGATATCACGCGTGTCCATGGCTGGAACTTAAAAGAAATTTTCACCAACTCTTAAAAGGCGATGCTAAAGATTGGTATTGGCTTATGATCCAAAGTAGGGATATAGATGAGTGGAGAGACTTGAAGGAAGCCCTACTCCAAGAATACAAATCAAACAGAAGTGAATACGAATACATGAGGGATCTAGAGGAACGCAAACAACGCCCTGGTGAATCAATCGATGCATATTTTCACGCGATGAAAAAATTAAGATCCCGATTGAGAAACCCGTTGCCGGAGTCAGAAATGATTAGAATAATAAAAAGAAACTTACGTTCAAATATGGCGCAGATTCTATATGGCACGAGAACATACACCGTCGAAAAGAACTACTTGCGGCGAGATCCACCAGCTAATCCCTCAGCTAAATTTCCGGTGCAGCGTAGGCAATACCACGCCAATGAAATAACCTTTGATGAAGATGATGCTAGCGGTGATACTGGTAAAAGTATCGAGCTGTTGGATGAAATAAGTAATCAACAAAAATCAAATTTAAAGAAAATTAACGTACTCCCTTGCTGGAATTGCCAAACGACGGGCGATACATTCATGGACTGCCAGGTAACACAACGCAGATTGTTCTGCTACAGGTGTGGTTTGCCAGACGTTACCTGCCCGACTTGTCCAAAGTGTTTGGGAAACTCCCAGAAGAGTGTGTGCAGATCGGGGGACACACGCTCCACACAGACTCCCGATATATAGAACAATCTACGCAAACTGAACCGGAAACAAAATTTAAAATTCTGGAAAAGGAAAATAAAAATAAAATTAACAACAGTAGTAGGAAAATTTATAAGCATAGGAAAATCATCCCGTATGAGAAAAGGCTAGAAAATTATAATCAAATTAGAGATAGAATATTTAATGAGGAGATTATTAAACGGAAAATTAATAAATTGAGGAAAATTAGAGAACGGTTTAGAGAAAGAAAAAGTATTAGGAAATCAGTAAATAATTCAATTTTAAGATGTTCGGCATTCGAAGGTAATATGGGGAAAGATCCTCGCGCTTTTGTAGATATTCAAATAGAAAATTTTGTAATTAAAGGACTTTTAGATTCATTCAGGTGCTTCTGTGAGTATACTGGGCAAAGATTGCTCTGACATTGTGAGGAAAATAAAAGCTAAAGTTAGACCTTTTTATAGCACAATTAATACAGCAGGCGAAAATAATTTTACAGTTGTGGGGAAAATTATAGCACCCGTTAAATACAAAAATTTATCCGCTGAAATTACATTTTATCTATGCCCAGATTTAATACAAACAGCCTATTTTGGAGTAGATTTTTTTAAATTATTTCAATTAGCGCCGGAGATTTTTCCAATTGATGAGATAAGCCCTGAAGTACTAAATGAATTTCCATTAAAACTTGATAATGTGGTACAACATGAACTGAATGCTGAAATGATTTATGAACTAAATAAAGTGAAAAAGAAATTACGGTCATATGAAGAATATGGTTTGGGCAAAACAAACCTTGAACGGCACACAATCGAATTGACGGAAGGAGCACAACCGATAAAAGAGCGGTACTATCCAGTTTCGCCAGCTATACAAGAATTGATATATGCAGAAGTGGATGAAATGTTACGACTTGGGGTGATTGAGGAGTGCCAAAGCCCATGGAGTAATAGGTCCACACTGGATAAGAAAACCTGGGAAGAATAGGTTGTGTTTAGATGCACGAAAATTGAATGAACGAACCATTAAAGATGCGTACCCGATTCAAAACATTGAAGGAATTTTAAGCCGTCTGGATGAAACATACTTCATAAGCAGTGTGGACCTAAAATTTGCATTTTGGCAAATTCAACTCGAGGAAAAATCCAGAGCTTACACAGCCTTCACGGTGCCGGGACGCCCTCTTTACCAGTACGTTGTTATGCCGTTTGGTTTATGTAATGCGGCACAAAGGCTGTGTAGGTTCATGGACAAAGTGATCCCTCAAGAGCTAAAGTCAAACGTTTTTATATATTTGGATGACCTACTGGTAATATCATCAGATTTTGAAAGTCACCTGGAACTATTAGGCAAAGTGGCCAGTTGTTTAGAAAAAGCGAATCTCACTATAGGGTTAGGGAAATCAAAATTCTGCTTCAAGGAGCTTCACTATTTAGGCTTTATTATAGGGGGAGGAATAATGCGACCTGATCCCGAAAAAGTAAACGCCATAAATCAAATACCGTTACCGAAAACCGTAAGGGAGGTACGAAGTTTCCTTGGTACTGCAGGCTGGTACCGCAGGTTCATTAAAAACTTTTCGGAGATGACTGCACCCCTCTCGGACCTAATAAGAAAAGGAAAGAAGTTTCAAGTTAACGATGAGGCCGTGAAAAGTTTTAATAAAGTAAAATATGCATTAACCCATGCACCAGTGTTAGCTCACCCAATTTTTAAAGAAAGATTTTTTATCCAATGTGATGCATCAAATGTAGGTGTCGGGGCAGTTTTGTTCCAAAAAGATGCCGAAGGCTATGAAAGACCGATTTCATTTTTTTCTCAGAAATTTAATGCGGCACAAGGCAACTATAGTGTCACCGAGAAAGAATGCCTAGCTGCAGTTCTCGAGGTAAAAAGATTCAGACCTTATGTTGAACTTATGCCGTTTACAATCATTACAGACCACGCAAGTTTAAAGTGGTTAATGTCACATCGAGACTTGAACGGTAGACTGGCCAGATGGGCATTGCAGCTACAGACCTATGATTTCAGGATCGAGCATAAAAAGGGGTCAGAAAATGTAGTAGCTGATACTTTGTCCAGGATGGTTGAAGCGGTTTATGTCCCGAAGACTTTTTAGGGTTTGCCACCATAGAATTTGAATCGCCAGAATATTTAGAATTGATACAAACGGTAAATGAATATCGTGAAAGTTTTCCTGATATAAAAACGGAAAATGGGTTGGTATTTCGCAGAAACAACCTAGCAGCAGATAAAGAACTGGAGGAATTTGAATGGAAACTATGGGTTCCTGAAAATTTAACCACAACCCTAATCAAAGAGGCCCATGAGCCCGAAAACAAATCTCATGGTGGAATCCGGAAAACGTTGTACCATCTTCGACAGAAATTTTATTGGCCAAATATGATCGTACAAGTGAAAAATTTTGTTAACAACTGTAGAGTTTGTAAAGAGTTTAAAAGTTCAAATGAACACCCAGGAAAAAGATTGGTTGGCTTTCGATCAAAACCATTAAAATGAATTTGCCAGGACTTTATTTTATTTGGAATTACCTATAATTGAATACTACATCAAAAATATTTTACTAGGTATTAAAAATAGGAAAAATGAACTAAAAAACAATCCTTTTAACAAATTATTGGTAACTCCAATCAATTTTAAAATTAGTATCAGTTTAATAATTCTATGCAGTAGAAGCAGACATTTATTTAGTGAATATACAAGAAAATTGGTGTTATCTATAACCTTTTTTAAAAAAATTTCAATATTCGAAAGTGGTAACTACAAATACGGGTATCCTAATCAAATATGACCTTAAATTGAAGTTTCTGTAGAACCAACCGAATTGTGGATTGTATTGATAACACACACAACTATTAATTGGTATTGATAAACGAATTTTATACTGTATTAATAAAACACATAAATTCAAAATTAGTCATTAAAATTATTAAGTGTTTGTGGTGTAGTGGGTGAGGAGTTGGCCTAGTACGCCGGATTTCCGGGTTCGAATCCCGGAAAAGACAAAAATTTAGATGTTTTTTTTTTAATTAAAATAAAATATTCATATGTATAAACAGTAAATATGGCTAAGAAATTTAAAAGTAGTTGTGGTGCAGTGGGTAAAAGTGTGAACTATTAACCTGAAGGGCCGGGTTCAATACCAGAAAATTCAAAAAAAAAGTTTTTTAATTTCAATAAAATTTTGTAGAACATAATAATATTTATGTGGAACATAATATTGAATTAGACAACCGAATATTGGCTTTCACGACGAAAAATATAATTTAATAAAAAGATAGTTGTCGTAACCGCACGAATTCGATTGGCAACAAATTCGGTGGCCACAACTGAGACTGTTTTCTGTGTGAACACATGATGCCTGAAATAGGAGATGAAGTTGTGACGGATCGACCGTTCCAGAAAATTTACATCGATTTTCTGGGGAAGTATCCAAGGTCGAAAAGGGGAAATTCATATGTGTTAGTTGTGGTGGATCATTTCACTAAATTTGTTTTTATCAAAGCCATGCGAGAGGCTACTGCTAATAATGTAGTAAAATTTTTAGTAGAACAGGTCTTTCAAAATTTCGGGGTACCTGAAACCATCCATTCGGACAATGGAAAACAGTTTGTCTCCAAAGAGTTTGGAAAAATGGCCGATGACTACAAAATTAATCATATGAAAACTCCCGTTTACACCCCTCAATCGAACGCAGCGGAACGGGTAAATCAGAGTATTGTTAATGCGATTAGGTCTTATTTAGGAAATGATCATACCGATTGGGATCTTAATTTGGCGAATATTGAAATAGCCTTGAGAACCTCTGTACAAACTGCTATAGGAGTCACACCATTTTTCTCACTTTTTGGACACAATATGTTTACTAGTGGCAAGGATTACAAGTTGGCTCGAAAACTAAAAGCACTGAGTGATGGTGAACTAAATTTGCTGCCTAGAAAAGACCGTATTGAAATAATTCGGAATAAAATTAAGGAGAATTCGCACGGTGCCTATGAGATACAATCGTAGGGCAAGAACAACGAGATTTGTACCAGGTCAAGAGGTGTTCAAACGAAATTTTGTTTTGAGTAGTTTTAAAGATAATCGCAATGCCAAATTTTGTCGTAAATTTACAAAATGTAGAATCGTGGAAGTTTTAGGTAACAACATGTATAAGTTGGAAACGTTAGCAGGTGAACCATTGGGAGTATATCATTCGAAGGATATAAAACAGTAAAATTGTGATAAGGAAAAGTACAATAAGGCTAGTTTTAAGAAGACATGTTATCTTACAGTGCAATATTTTTTTTTAATAATGTGCAATATTAGAGTGAGTTGTGTCTACGTTTTTGAATCTTAATTTTATTTTAAAATTTTACAAGCCTTATATAATTTTTCCTGGTCCAATGTATTGTGTTTCAACTGTGATATATTTTTAATGATAGATTTAGTCAAAATTGTATAAAGATAATAGAAACATTTTTTTTTAAATTGACAAGTTTTGTGTTCATTGCTATACCTTTATACGCTTACTAAAATGTTCCAACATACACCGTTGAAGCGCCAGAATAAAACGGATAGGATTTTAGCAAATTCAAATTTTATGCTTTGTTGATATGTGAGGAAAATATTAACCCAGCGGAGCAAATAGGATTAAGAAATTTTATTTATGTTTGTGTAAATATTTGTTGTGTGTTAAATGTTGAATGTTGTAGTTTAATGATAATGTTTGTGATTGTATCGTTTTCTTTTTCAAGCCGATTCAAATTTTAAGTCTTCTTTTTTTTTAAATACTAGTTATTAAGAAGTTAGTTTTTAGGAATTTTTTTTTTTGTTCATAAATTTTAGCTGTAAGGATACCTCCTTTACATAGATTAACACATGAAGGTGTTATTTTAAAAACAAAATTTAAATTTTTAATTAATGTTTTGAAAACGCCAAATAAATTAGTTCATCTGTAGTACTTATTTTACTACTTCAGAAAATAGAACATGAAAAATCATTTGATTTTTTTTAATCGGGTTCAAAATCAAGTCTGTACAAATAATTACGAATTTTGAACCGAAATTCGCATATTATTTAAGAAGTATTTTTGAACATTAGCAAGTTATGGGTGATTTGTATAACGGTAAATAAAATGGCAACCCTGGCGTTTCAGAATTTTTTTTGAAATTTTGAATATTGAAACCATATCCACCGTATAGTATCCAATTGATATTTGTATTTGATCTTAACTGTTAATGACAAATTTTTTTGTTTGATTTTAATAGAAATCAAAATATTTAATTATTTGTTCGAGCTTTCGAATGCTTGATATTTAAATATGATTAAATGAACTAAAGGCGTAATCAACCTTTTATATATTCAAATTAATTTATATATTAATTTGAGGTCGTTTAACTGAAATTTTAAACCAATGATTATTTACGAATCATAATCATAATTGAATTTTAAAAATATACGGTCCAAAGAAATGCAGTATATATAACGCATAGGATAAGCCTGAATAAGTAGAATAATTTGAAAAGGAAGACTTAAAATTATGAATGAGGAACTTGTTTTTTTTTTTGTAAAGTATAATAGAGTTCGAATTATTTGAAATTTGTTAACCATGAACAAAAGTCTGCGCTCAAAAGGAAAGAAATGTTCGGAATTAGAATCGGCAGAAAGTTATAGTAATGGTAGGGACAGCAAAAAGGAAATGGAAGTCATTTTAAAATTTATGGAAAGTAATTAAAATAAGAAAAAGAGTACTTAGAAGTGACCAACAAAAATTTTTTTTATTGTGCACATAGCATGTCATAATATGATCAGATCCAGGCCCTATTTTGTTGCCCGGCTAACTCACCAGTTAAAAGTAGCTATAAAGTGGGTGTAGCCTACGTTGGGCGCTTGCATCCTATGATGCCACTGTACCCCGAGCAAAGATTCAGAAGGGTTAGTTCTTCAATTCCAATTTTGGAAAGTTAAGGAAATTTGGATTTTGTAAATCGGGTTTCAAGTTTTCTTGGTATAAATTTAAATCAAACTAAGTCTGTCATACCTTTGGCCACAATGGAATGTTTCCGAGGCAGCACCCGTCACACTGGTGTTTGTGGCTCAGGTTTATAAACCCCAGAGTTTTGTTGAGGGTGTGGATAAGGCCAGTATGGGAAAGCGACAATCGTCCGTTACGGGAGGTACATCTGGCACAGGGGTATTACGACGGTGGTCTATGCACAGAGAGAATGTGGCTTGACGAATTTTAATGGAAAGTTGCAGTGAACTAATGCATCTTTCTTCACCAAGTAAAGGAAAGAATTTATTAAGGGTAGTGGAGCAAAACTTCATATATTTTATGTATTCAGTTTAAAGGAACTTTTTCAGTGAGTGGAGGAAACTTTTAATAAATAAAATTACACTTTTCGTAACAGTTTATATAAGGTTCCATTATTTCATTGAAAGGTTTCAGCAGCCGAGTTCCAGTGAGGCTTCATTGGTGATTCGAAAATTCATGAATACCATGCAGGTAATTCTCACAGTTGGGAAAAATTTTTTATAATTTTTTTGATCAACATCGTCATGCTTACCCAAATCATATATGATAGCAGGCATCCATCCAGGTGAATGGGTGTATTGTCCATTTTTACGTTACTTTGGGCTTGGATTTGGTGGTTGGATTTTGCGGGGCAAGACGTGGTGGCTGGTGTCTTTAGCGGACGTTTGTTTGAACTGCATGCGGGTTTATTAATAGTGGCCCAGGTTTGCTTACTTTTAATGAACCACACAACGTACAATTGGTTGGTTGGAGTTTAGTTTTGTTAGGAATGGTGAAATTTGGGTACGTATTATTTTCTGCATAGCCACCGGATGCCTACATAAATCTTTGAAGTTTGGCTCTTCTGTTGAATATTTACCAAGAGTGTTGAGGCAACTGGATTGGGGTGTAAATTTCACAGGATTTTTGAGTAAATTTTTTTTATTTTTTTTCACATTTAGCCCGAAAATTATAAAATTATTTTTGTGTTCAACGTGTGTAATTTGATAATCTGCTTAATATGTTTTGACGTTTATTGTATGGTTGCAAACATGGTACAGTATTTTTCGCTTATAGTCCACAACTATAGTTGCACAACTTTTGTGGACTATAAGGGAATTTGGACTATAACCGAATTTTTTTTATAAGCCACTTTATGGATTATAAGTGAATCCTGATATAATCCACATTTTGGACTACATATATAAAAATTATTTTCTTCAATAAAACCACTTTTTTTAAACAAAATAAAAGTTTATTTAAAACATAACCAAATATTGATTTAAATTAAATCAATAGTTAAAGCAGAAACTATTACATATTATTAATTAATTCAAATGCTTTAAAAGCTTATAATAAAAAAAAGTAAATATGTAATTTAGCTTAAAGTATGAGATTCATTTTAAGTTTTTGTATGACTAAATCAAACACAATATACATAGATATCTATTTCATAGATTCTATGTATATGTAATATAAACTGCGAAATGTTGAACGTTTATAAGAACACGTTGAGTTACAAATGAAAAGAAGTGTCAAGCGGCTTTTTTGCATTTTCCATCCTTTTGGTGGACTCCCTTTGTTGAAGTAGGTTGTGTTTGGTAATGCTTTATAGTATAAACCACTTTCGTCCCCATTAAAAATACATTCTTGTGTATATTCTTGAACAATTTGAGGCAACTGGTTCTCTATAAAGTTTGAGGCTCCATTTTCATCACTGTCCTTCGATTCCCCATTGATTTTTCCTACACATATTCTGTTGCGTTTCTTCCAACGGAATAGCCATGATGTATTTGGTTCAAAATCCTTTTCTAAATTTACTGCAAATTCTTTTCCTTTATTTAATAGCATCAGGCCAGTTACCACTGCATTCTGGCCACGCATTTCATTGAACCATATAAGAAGCGCCTTTTCAATATCAGGGTGATCCCCTTTTCTTTGACGCAATGTTTTTAAATTACAGGAATTCGACACTTTTTTGATTTTGGCACTATTTTTTATTATTTTATAAACAGTGGATTTATCCACTTTATATTTAGCGCTCAGTTGTCCACATTTCATCCAGTTTTGTTCGTAATCTTGTAATAATTTTAATTTTTTTTCCACACTCAATATAACGCGTCTACTAATTTTTTCAACTTTTGCGTGTTTACCAAATTTTGACATTTGTAAAAGTTGCCCGAAATTTAAAAAAAAGGTTTCCAGTTTGTTCAAAAAAAGTTAAGGAAAAAAACAGAGTGGCCTATATGCGATTTTTTTTCCATACAATATTAGTTACGCATGCAAAGAAAACGTGGCCTTTAAACGAAAATGGACTACAAGCGAAGTGGACTTTAGAACAAATAATTTGTATGAAATTCGAAAAAACCTGCAAGTGAATATAACAGTTTGGCATATATCAGTTTTTGGCCTTTAAGCGGAATGGACTATAAGCGAAAAATACTGTAATGAGCAAAAACATGGTAATGACAGGTCATTACCAAACGGATTACCAAGTAATGATAGGTCATTACCTTTTGCATTACTTTAAAATACAAAATAATGACTTACTGATAACAAGTTATAGAAGTACTGATATATTCTTGCAAAGTAATCATTTACCGGTAATTGATTAAATAGTCTTTTTTTGATTTAGTCTTTTTTATATTAATATTTTATTTATAATATTAAATTGTTTCGAACATTTTTCCAACTGAGTAGAAAATTTTCCGAGGTAAAAATTGTATTTCCAATATGACCAACTATTTCACAATGTAACCACTTATTTCCTACCTTCTAAGTAACCACTTATTCTATCTTTGTGAGTAACTACTTATTCTTTCAATATGGGTAACTCGTTATTCGCACTTTTTTTGTAAGCGAGAGGGTAATGACCACCCATGAATTTTTGGACATCGCGAACAAAAGTAATGTTGCGAGTAAATAGCCTGGTAAGTAGTGAAACCCTTTGTGTGCTACTTACTCGCTTAATTACTTGGTAATGTATGTTTTTGCTGGGGATGTTTTTGACAGTAAGAATCTGTGGAATGTAAGTGTAGTAGAGTTGTATTTGTTAGGGTACATTTTTCAGGTAGTGGAGGAAATTTTAAAAGTACGTGAAGTGGAAGTGGCAATGGGTATTTTCTCTTTTAATGTTAATTCGGAACGTTTCAATTCGTAGCGTTAATTGGTAAATACCGCTCATAATATAGTGTATGTAATATGGACGCTCGGGAGAAATATGGAGGATAGAGGTTTTTATGTAGTCAGGGATTTTATGTAGAGTATATGCTAAATAGATACCTGACTTAGAAGTTTTAAAAAATGGCTAATATCACATAGTTAGCTGGCGCGAAAGGTTAAAGTCGTGTTTTGGCAGTGGAAATCGCTGGCGGAAAATTAGTAAAATAATAGTTGAAGTGAAGTGCAAATTTTTAAAGTTAATTTTTTTGTTTAAGCATAAAGTCTGAGTAAATCAGACTAGTTAAAATTTAGATTGGTCTCTGACTTGATAAAAAGGTAATGATAAAGTGAATTCTGAATAAACAGGAAGAGAGTTAATTTAAATTCTTAATAGAAAACTGCGAAAAGGTGATATCTTTCAAGGAAGGAAGGTTTTGGTTAACGCAGTCCTACCTACGGTGAACCCCTTTTGAATCCTATATTTCTCCGAGCGTATACCAGGAAACCGTAAGTAATTACATGTAGGAAAATAGGTAGATTTTTTGTGTAATGGGGAAAATCTTATTTTATTTATGTAGAGTGGTCAAGAGGATTATATACGAAGAGTGGAAAAGAGGGAACCCATTGCCGACGTAGTTCCGAGTGACCACAGGAGTTTCAAATAAGGTAACGCTTTGTAATTGCATTTTTTTTTGTATAATTGTGCGTAGTGGTAAAACTGGGGAAAATTACCGGGAAGAAAAAGCTAGTGGTAACTTCCCGGGTTTTAATTTGTTTGGAGTGTTCCTATAGTGCGATTAGGGATAGCAAGGACCAGAACCGAAAAAAAGAGATCTTCCCAGCCAGGTTATTTTTATATGCCAGTGAATTTTCAGAATTGTTCTGTTCCCAGAAAAAAAACCTGGGCCTGAAAAGAGTCGAATCATCAATTGCGGTACGGGTGTTTTAGAATTTTTTGTTAAGTGTTTAGTGTATATTTTTATGATAATTTAAAGATTTTATAGGTATTTATTTTTATATGTAAATTTCAATTGGTTAGAGTTAGCTAAATTTTTTTTAAAGTCTTAGGGACCTGCCAAAGCTAAACGCGAATATAAGATATAGGTCAAAAAGACCCAGGTAGAAAAATACAAACGGCACAATGTTGGCCCGGTATTGGAGGCGGTAGTACATGTACTGGCAATGCGTCGGATTTTTAACTTTCACTGTACTGGCATGTTGTCGAAATGATAACACCAATAAACGCTTGGTCGTAGTTAGTTCCCAACGTTGGCGCAGGCTTGGGATTTTATTTTTTTTTTTTTTTTGTATTATCCCAGTACATTTAATAACAAATTTAGTAGTTTGCTAGAACTTTACTGACCTCTTAGTGTACATCACAGATTTTTAATGTATTCTTTCGAAACTTCACAAGAAAAGAATGGCGATGTCTCTCTTACATAAATAATTGTGTAATAGATGTAAAAATACGTAAAATTTATAAAATTTTTAATTTTAATAAATTAAAAAAAGCTCGTTAAATTTCAGTAAACAGTACTGGCAAAGCACGTTTTAAGTAGTACCGGCATTTCGTAAAAAACAGTGCTCTCCCAGTACAACTTTTGTTGTAACGTTGGCAATTTCTACCTGGGGAGTTAAAAGGACCGCATTTTTTTTGAACTGTACCTCCAGAGAGCTCTTTAGGGGATAGTGTAGCTGAATAGACAATGGAACAGATAAATTTGAGATATATTGGTAGCAGTTGGTTAGTCCCTTAATCTTTTAGAACAAATTTTATTTAATCTTGGATTGATCGTATGATTATTAAATAATCTGAACCATTTGAAATGGTATTTTTTTTAAATCTTTTATTGCCATTGTTTTTTTTATTAAATTTTGTACGTTTTTTTTTGTAATTTAAATTATGTTAGTTGTTAAGTTTTAAAGTGTTAAAATTTCATTTGTTGTTAGTTGTTTTTTTTTGTATTTTTGGCCCGGAACTGCATAAAGCCACAAAGCCTCGTGGTTTCTGAAAAGGAAAAAAAAACGAAAATAAAATTAAGATAGTAGTAACTTAGAGGATTGGATAGAGTAGACAAAAATATTTATATAGGGAAATTTATTATCATTAATGGGGTTTCATTAAATTCAATTTTTTTTATGAGGATAATTTTAATAATAATATAGTAAAAAAATTTCGAATGTTTCCACGTATATTTTAAGTTATTTTTTTTTATTTAATAAATGGTTATATTTTTTAGTTGAAATTTGAAACAGAAATATGTCGTGCTAATTATTTGTGTTGGGGGGGAAAATGGAAGGACAATGGACTCATAGGTATTGGTGTTGAAAATGGTAAGTTGGTGTACCTTCGGGGTTACTTTAAAAATGTTCATAGGTGACCAGGTTGGGTGGGTGATGAAGGAGAAAGACCAGCAAATTCTCCATGTATCTTTCGTATTGTTTGTTAGTTGTCGGGTGAGTTTAGTACATTTTTGTAATAGTTTTTTTCTGTTACATCCTTTGAGCAAAGGGTTGGGAACTTACGACCACTATAATAGCCGGGTGGCAACAGCGCTGAAGGAGGATTCTTAACATGTGCTAGTAACAAATTAGAAACCGGATGCTGTTTATCAACCTACATGATTAAAAAATAAAGCCTTTTACTATTAAAAATAAAAACTTTACAGTTATAGATAAATTTGGAAAAAAAAATATAACTATATAACTAGTTTGAAAAATTAATAGTTATATTTTTTTCCAAATTTATCTATATCTGTAAAGTTTTTATTTTTAATAGTAAAAGGCTTTATTTTTGAATCATGTAGGTTGATAAACAGCAACCGGTTTCTAATTTGTTACTAGCACACGCTGTAAAATTGTTTATTTAAAAATTTTATTTGTACATTATTGTTTTCTTCTACTGGAAATTAAAATGTAAAGTGATTCTTAATACCAGATAAATTCTCTAGTCCTTATCGTGGCCCGATTTTTATTTTTTAATTTTTTTTAACAAAGTTGCCACAAAAACTTTAAAATTCCAAAAAAGGCAAGAAAAAACAATTTTGCTTGGGAATATAAAATTTATTTGACTGAATTTCAAAAAAGGGCCACGATAAGGACTACATACAGTTTTTTGTTGACTACGAAAGAAAAAAACCGGATCGAAATCGAATAACCCACCTTGGCTGTACAGTGGCAGCCGATTTTGAACTCATGATTGCGAGAAAAACGCGTTTGAAGACTAAAGTTAATTTTAAGCTAAGAAAACAGCAAAATTTCAAAAAATTGTAAATGAAGAAAAGTTATATCTCCTAGCTTACTACATGTCCACGAAATTTTGGACGAATCGGTTAATGGGTATTTGATATATTAAACCTAATAGTCTTAAAAACGATGGTTAATATATAATTATACATAATGCTACTCGCATAAGTGGTATTCATCTAACTGCATTTATGCCCTCGTAAACTGTGTATTTTTGTAATAGCGTATATTTGTAGCTTTACCTGTTTATTTGAATGAACGCACCTTATAAAACTATTTACATTTTAATTTAGCATTTCTCCATTTTTACACAAATTAAACACAGAATTTTTTAAAGTTGTATCATTTAAAAACAAATAAAACAGAAAATAAAAACAACAAACAGAACAATACAAAATAATTTTATTTTTGACAATATTCAAATGTGTGTATAAATACGAAAAATTTACACTTAAAAATGTAAGCGTATATTTACGAGGGCTCGTAAACTAGTTTTGAAATTAATCGAGTAAACTTACAACATATACACAGTATACGAGGCGTAAATACTTTAAATGAATACCTATATTATTTTGTAAAAATGCTATAATTTTGTACAGTTTTTAATTTATTTCGTATTTTTTTCCCATTTATATATATATTGATTACTTTTATAACTTATATTAAGCCATCAGCACCTGCCCCATATGATGTGCCTTCGACATCCATCAAGGAATAGTCATTGGCTTTTCTTTGAAAACTGCGTGCAATTTTACATCTTTTGATGTATTTTTAATCTTTTTATTCTCCCCTGTTATAATCAGGGCAAGTTTAAAATGGCACAAAAAAAGTTGAAATTTGGCAGGCAAAATGGCACGAAAAAATAGTAAAATTGGCACAAAAAACGCAAAAATGGCACGCTTATTCCAAAAATTTTAAAGTATAATAGTTGATTTAAGTGTTCTTTTGAATGTTTTTAACAAAAATACAATAATGAAGGAATTTACCGTTGAACTTAGAGTTTGCTAAAAACCGAAAAATTTGGAAACCGCGGTTTCGGTTTTTCAAAATTATAGAAACCGCGGTTTCGGTTATTTTTCGGTTATCTTGTGATATTAATAGAATTGTTTTAAAATAATTAAATATAACAATATTCTAACTAAATATATGATAATTAAATATGCAGAAAAATTAAACAGTTTAATACATCCAAGATATCTTTTAGAATTCTATTGAATTTCTCACTCGAATATTTAAAGGCAATAACGCCATTTCGAAACCTTTCCGGGAGAAGAAATAAACGCGGAAACCCGTTATAAATGAATTTTTTTTCTTTTTGCGGAAATTAATTATATTTTAAATTTAAGCAATTTGTTTAAAATAATAAAAAGTTAAAGTTTTTATAAATTTCGCGGAATATCAAATAAGGCTTTTTGAAAAATCGGCGAAAATCGTAACTGAATATGCGAAACTCAATGGTCTTTACTATAAAAGAGTATTTTAAATTTGAAGTCGACTTTATTTTTAATCATACGGTTTTGTTCATTTTGTGTATGAAAACCCTACAAAAATATTCATATTTTCAAACATTTTGATTGGTTGAAAATAAATTAACCAATCAGAATTCTCCAAAAATAAATCAAGTCAAGGCATACGGCCACCCAATATTTTAACTAAAGTCGACTTTAACTAAAATATACATTTGAAAATTTTAGATAGTAAGGGCGAATGTCTCTTAAACCACTTGACTTTTTGGTGCAATGGTTTACTTAAATTATAAGCTTCAGTTTATGTTATCCGTAATAACGAAATCAAAAAATTCTTTAAAGCAGTTTTTAATGTAGAAAATGTTCATTACAATTAAATACAATATTTTGTAAAATAGAAGCTGAGCCTTTTCGAAATTCAAGATTCAATAATATGCAATTTAATTAATTATTTTAATTGGTTAAAGTATTTGTTAAAAACCGACTTATTTTTGTCGGTTTTCGGTTTCGGTTTTGAGGCTTGAAAAACCGCGGTTTCGGTTTCGATTAAAACCGAACAGCAAACTCTAGTTGAACTGCATTCGCCGTATATTAGTATGATTTAAAAAAAATCAGGAATTTTATTAAATATTAAAAAAAATATCGTTTTTTTGTAAATTTTTTTCGAAAATTATTTACAAAGATTGAGTTTTTACTGAATTTTATAGCATATTTTTAATGAAAAGTCTAAAAATATAGACAAAATGGCTTTTTTTTGGCAAGGATTTGTAAAAATAGCATTTTTACAAAATAAGTAAAAAAATGGCAAAAATGGCATTTAATGGCAAATGCCAAAAAAAAACTTGCCCTGGTTATAATATATACGATTTCTAATAAAAATAAATTAATAAAAATGCAAACAAAAAGTGTTACACACAAATTTACCACATAGAGTATTACTTTGGGACTAAAACATATTTTACAAAAAAAAACATGTACGTAAAAACATACGTCAATGTGGCAACATTTGCGAAAATGTGAAAATTTAATTTCTTAGAATTTTTTATTGAAATTTTCGGAGCATATAGAGAAAAGTATACTCCATCCAAATAAAATATAAAAAAAAAATCGAAAACAAAAATTTTCCTAGAGTCGATAACCCCTTAACTTTTTCTTTCTTCTTTACTTTACTTAAAAAATACGATATTAAAACAGGGCCAGATTGAAGAATACAATCAACAGCTGGAAATAATTTAAGAAATTTAATATGTGAATGTTCTGGAAAATGGTTATATCCAATTATAATCAGTTTCCATAAAAATTAAAAAACCTTTTATTTCTGCCAGATTTTTAGTATTTGAAGAAAATTAACTGAAAACTTCAATAACAAAACTTTCTACATTGAACGATAAGGTTTTTAGTGCTTTATGCAAAATATGAACATGACAATGTGCAGCAATTAATTTCGGTAAATTCAGTATTCGTTTCAGATGTTGATATACTGATTTAAAATTTCCATGGTTATCGGATGCATTATTTGCTCCATATGCTACTAATTTATTATTAGGCAACATTCCAGATTTTTCTAGGCACTCAATCAATTTCGCTGCTATGGCTTCTGATAAAATGTTGTTGACCCTTTCTTAATTCAAAAACAACGAATTGGAACAAGAAACAGTTTTTTATTTCCCTTGTTTGAACAACAATTGCCTCAGCCTTCGTTCAGCTGCAGTGAATACGTTGGCTTTTTTTCGAATCACTAAATAATATTTTTAATAGGTTTTATACCACGTTAATTCTATTTCAGATATTTTAGCTTTATCCTCATCAATTGTATTGGGGTTTTTAAAGAACTTTGTCAGCCTGGTACTAACGTTCATTGCATTTATGAGTTGTATATGTTTTTTGGAATTTGCATGTTTATCATTGCAACTCCTTAAAATTTTACTGAAAAAAATAGCTTACGCAAATATTACAATAAGACTCATTTCATCATCCGGCGTATTCCTTAACCAACTCTGGAAATCTGGTAATTTTAACCAATCTGGTTAAAATGTGTAATTTTTAGCTTTTCCTGTGTTGCTGCCGATTCACTTATATTTGATATTTTTTCTCAAAAGCGAACAAATGGCGTCCCGTTCAGGATATCGCCGGGACACGGGACGTTCCACTCTAAAACAGGTCTGTCCCGACGAAAACTGGACGGTTGGCAAGTCTAAACAGTCTTAAAAACGATGGTAGATATATTATTATAAATAATGCTACTCATATTATTTTTTAAAAATGCTATAATTTTGTACATTTTTTAATTTATTTCGCATTTTTGCCCCATTTTTATATATATTGATTACTTTTATACCCAGCAAAATCTTTCATTACCAAATAAGTGGTTATATAATGAAACTAAAATTGTTTACTACTTATGTATAATACGGCGTGAGTACTAGTTATTTTTGTTAGGCGAAGCCATTTTTATAAGCAGTCTAGCTTTCGCGCGACTACTTATTTATTTATAGAGATAATGTGAATTTGGTAACTACTTATTTTTTAACCACTAGTAAGTATATAAGTAAGTCGTATTATTTAACAACTGGTAACCACTTATTTTTTAACTGCGTATAAGCACACAAATAATTACTTATTTTGGTAACTACTTATTTTATATACTTTTGTAATGCACCGGGTAAGTGGGTGCACAAATTTTGCGCGTTTTTTCATGCAGCGAATATGGACAACTACTTACAAAAACGACCTTGTCGAACAAAAATAATGAGTTTTGACACCGAATTATATGCAGCAGACCATAATTCGACTGCTTATTATTTAGATATTAGTAATGAGCACCCATTACTGAGATTTTGCTGGGTAACTTATATTAAGCCATCAGCACCTGCCCCATATGACGTGTCTTCAACATCCATCAAGGAATCGTCAATGGCTTTTCTTTGAAAACTGCGTGCAATTCTTACATCTTTTGATGTAGTTTTTATCTTTTTATTCTGCCCTGTTATAAGACATACGATTTCTAATAAACAAGTTAATAAAAATGCAAACAAAAAGTGTTACACACAAATTTACCACATAGAGCATTACTTTGGGACTAAAACATATTTTACAAAAAAACATGTAGAAATTTAATTTCTTCGAATTTTTTATTGAAATTTTCGGAGCATATAGAGGAAAGTATGCACCATGCTAATAAAATATAAATAAAATTCGAAAACAAAAATGTTCCTAGAGTCGATTTTGATTTTCAAAATCAAATTGGTTAACTTGAACTTAATCGATCAACTGAAGCTCAGTAAGGGGAATTTCATCTGAAGCTCAGTTGAAAATTTAGTAGCCTGTAACTGGGAATTTTTTTTGGTGTAGTACTTAGCTACATTTCTGAAATATTTGAAATATTTTCAAATATATGAAATTATTTAAATATTTAAAATTTTTGAAGTATTGAAAATATTTAAAATTTTTTAAGTATTTGAAATAATTGAAATATTTGAAATTTTTGAAATATTTGAAATACATTGAACATTCTTTTTAAAAAAGAAAACACATATCAAATATATTGGCACTTCTAAAATTTCGGAATAGCTATATTTGGCCTTAGATTTTGGTAGAGATTCACAAAAAAATAATTAAAATTTTGGATTTAATTTTCTGATTCTAGCTCTAAGCCATAATTTTGGCTAGCTCTTTCAAAATACAATAAGGTAACATAAATTAGAAAAAAAAATTTTAGCGATTTTTTGTTTTACAAACTAAGCACCAAACCTTGGGGAATGTGAATTTAAAAAACCACACTTAAAAATTGCAAAATAATGGCGGGACGCGAAAATGTAAATGTAATTTTTTGCGATTTTTTTTTTAAACTACCCAGTCAGAAAAATACAAAGCGATGGCAAAACACTTTAACAGGTGGTACATGTGGTAAAAAGTGCTTTCCCATTCCCAAAATGATAACATCGTTAGACAAAAGGACCGGCTGTTCCAAAAGCGCCGGAATATCACTGGAGAAACAAAATTTTTTAACGTTGGCAAAACGCTGGCAAAACTAATAAATAGGTGGTCTGGAAATATATTTTCAAAAAAAAATGTAAAAAAGTTCATATGCATTTCTTTTGGTCCTGCCTTGATTTGAACACAGGCCGTCAGAATGGCAGACGATTGCTCTACCCACTGGGCTAACGAGACATACACTCAAAAAAGTTTGACAGTTACTACATGACAGTTGTTTGTGTAGTAATCAGTAGTTGTTGTTTTTAACAGAAATTAAAGTGGTTCTTCTACAGAAAATGCAAAACCACTTCATGACGGTTATTTAAGAAAACAACCGACGAAAAGTACTGTAATTTCGTAACAGTTGTTTAAAACAGTTGTTTTTAATATCATAATAAACAATTTTCAAAACAGTAATTTTACAGTAAACGGTTATTTTTGGTAGTTATTTATATATATGTCCTTTATTTATTTAAATTACGTAGTAAAAAAAGAGATTACACATAACACTTAAATAAAAAGTTCACGAAGAACATAGGGCGTCAACGAATTCTCTCCATTTATTTCTGTCTCCGGCAAGTGATTTAATTTGGTTCCAGGTTTTACGAGCTGTTTCATATTCTTTTTTGGTATAGCGTATCCATGTATTACGTGGCCTTCCTTGTCTTCGTTGTCCCTGGGGATTCCACTCAAGCGCCGCTCTAGCGATTTCAGTTTGTGGTCGTCTTAGGATATGACCGATCCATGTCCATTTCCTTTTACGTATATCTAATTCGATTGGACAACAGTTTGCCTTTTGCCAAAGAGCTTCGTTTGAGATCCAATTCGGCCAGTATATTTGAAGGATTTTTCTCAAACATCGATTAATAAACGTTTGGATCTTTCCCAATGTCAGTTTCGTAAAGCTCCATGTGGTACAGCCATATAGCAATACAGATTTTACACTGCAATTAAATATGCGTAATTTTGTCTTCTTCGAGATGTTGTTTGCACGCCATATTCTGTGCAATTTGAAGAAAGCAATGCGAGCTTTATTTATCCGATCACAGATATCAGTTTCAGACCCGCCATCTTTTGTAATCTTGCAACCAAGGTAGTCAATTGATTCGACATCTTCAATTAACGTGTTTTCTACTGTTAATGGGGTCGTTATATGGGTACCTATACGCATAAGTTTTGTCTTATTAAAGTTTATTCTCAATCCTACTTTTTTGGCATTTTCGGAGAGTCTCTTTATTTTGGCTTCAATATCCACATATCGATGAGCCATTAGACAAATGTCATCAGCGTAATCTATGTCGTTTAGGTACTCTGCCATATTCCAACGAATGCCAAACGGCGCCTCTTTGTTTGTATCTTCCATTACACAGTCCAAAAGCAAGAGAAATAATGTGGGGGACAATATACAGCCTTGTCTAACCCCAGTTAAAGTTGTGAAAGGCCGACTTTCTTTACCACTAAAACGTACCTTACACTGTGCATCTTTGTAAAGTTCGCGTATAAGGGTAACAATCTTTTCCGGTATTCCCTTGTTAATTAGTGAGGTCCACATAGAGTTTCGGGATATAGTGTCGAAAGCTCTTTCAAAATCCACAAAAAGTAGGTAAAGATGTGTGTTGTATTCTGCCGACTGCTCAATAATTATGCGAACTGTGTTTATATGGTCGGCACACGACCGTCCGCGTCTAAAACCCGCTTGCTCTTTACGTAAAATCTGATCAACCACAGGAGATATTCGATCCAATATCAGCGTCGCCATCACTTTACCAATTGCGTTGAGCAATGTGATACCTCGCCAGTTTTTACATAGTGTAAGATTGCCTTTTTTGGGGATTGTGATAACCACACCTTCTTTCCAGTTTGTGGGGATTTGATTATTTTCCCACGCACTTCTGATGAGTGGTGTTAGATACTCCGCAAGGGCGCCGGCTCCATATTTCAACAATTCGGCCGGGATGTTGTCAGGACCTGATGCCTTGCCATTTTGCATCCTGTTTAATGCCGAAACAACTTCAACATACGTTGGCAGATCTGTTGAGATATCTCTTCTAGGGTTGCGTCGTATAGAAGAGATCAAATTTGCTACCTCATTTTCATCATTTTCTGTGGAAGGTTGTGATGTTAAGAAATCCCGCCACCGTTCAAGTTGTCCATCAGTGGTGGTTAACTCGGATCCATCAACTGCCTTCAGAATCGCGGTGCCTCTGATGTTGTTTCCGCTCATTTGCTTAATGGCTGAGTAAACGCCGCGTAGGTTTCCTGTATTTGCGGCTTGTTCAGCCTGTTCCGCTATATCATTATAATACTTTTCGCGGTCATTACGCACCATATAGGTAACTTTGCGAGCCGATTGTCTATATGCAAGTCTTGCCTGCTCTTTTAATATTGGTGTTTTGGCCCGTATGCGTTCGTTGTGAAGACGTTTACGATTTTGGATCTCAGCCCAGGAATCAGAGGTAATCCAAGGTTTGATTTTACCTTGTTTTAGTCCCAGGACTGTCTTTGCAGCATCCTTACATGTCACAGCAACTTCTGCCCATGTTTGGTGTTCGGTTTGAGCCAATTTAGATCGTAAAGTCTGATTATATTTAGCAGATATAGCTGGGTCTCGTAGGCGGTCTGTACTGTACTTATCGACAAAATCCCTCTTTCGGTTTACTGCGGCAGGTCGAAAACGAAGTGTTGCTACGAGTAGCTTGTGGTCGCTGTCGACATCGGCTCCGCGTCTCGTTCTAACATCCATAAGGGATCCCAGAAAAAGTTTGCTCACCATTATGTGGTCGATTTGGTTGAAAGTTACACCATCTGGCGATTCCCATGTATACTTATTAGGCCGGGTCGATTTGTGGGGAGGCAAAAAAATCGCCCATGGCTCAGGGAAAATCGTATTCTAGGGATCAAAATAAGAAACTTTTCCGAAGAAACTATACCTCTAAAACGAATTCTACTACCCCCCAACTGTTGACTTTTGTCCCGGAGGGTCAAGTTTTGAAAATCACACTTTGACCCATTTAGAGTGCCCCAATCGAGTCCAAATGTATGACCGACCCCCACTAACTTTGGAGGGCCGATCCACCCATGCCAGTGGCACACCCCCTGGAACTCCCCTGGGGGGTTCCCCATACAAACATTTTAAAAAATCACCATTTTTGGCACTTTATTTTATTATTTTTTATTTATTTTATTTATTTTTATTATTTTATTTATTTTTTCTCCTTAGAAATTTATTTAGTCAGAACATATGTAAATGAAAAAATTAATTTAACTTAGTAATAGAAAAGAAAAAATAAAAAATTACTGTTTGAAGTCTTTTTTGCTTTCAAGTCTGGGCAATTTCGCACGGCTCTCTATGTCGTCGCCATAACAGCCTCTACATTTTCCGGTATAACTCGTTTGGAAACGCTAGCTAGCAATTGAACGTGTCGTTCTGTTTCTTGTATGTGTGATGGAATTTTTGGATCATTAAACGGTGTATCATCTTGATTTAAATATTCTTTCAAAGTATCGTATGGAATGCTTCGCGTGAATGGTGGTTCAAATACGTCATTTATGTCATTCATATTGATCATTTCCGTGTAACTTGTGCAATAAAAGTTTATATCTGGTTTTTTATAAGCTCTAAGTCCCGTTGGGTCGTCAACATCGGTTCGATAGCGTAGAATTATCTTGATAGCACAGTCGCGCTTTTCTTTGCTATCATCAAACAACATTTATAACAAGATATTTTCCGAATGCGCATAATATGAATTATCTGTAATTACTTTATTGACAATTTTGCGTAAACGAGGTTCTAGAAATCTTGACCAACTAATGAATTTGAAAAATAATCTACTACCGTACACGACAGAGCTGTAATACTTGATATTGAAGTACATTGGCACATAACATGTAATTATAAATTCAACCAGTATTCTTAAATTTGCATCTGGATTTTCCGTTGTCACATATAATCGTAATAGTCTAGCGGCCTTGGTGAGCCACCGAGAATGTACAATTTTCCCTGGTTTGATGTTTGCCAGATCCACTGAAACCACGCCGCTAGAAATTGCATGGGCCATGTCGTATAAGTACTTGGAATCGGTGGAAAATTCAATTTTTTCTGGAGCAGGGGGCATATTTTTCAACTCAATTTTCTGAAAGCCGTCCACCACCTAAAAATATATAAAAATAAAACAATTAAAAACGGCTGACAATTATAATAAATGAGTGATAGCAATAACTTACCGGAAGAGTTTCACAAGTTTCGATTTGACGGCTCAATTTTCCGGTTGCCGATCTTGGTCCAGTGCTGGTTGATTTATCCAAAGCTTCAAATAAATGCCGAAACGGAAGTTCGTTGAAGTGTAGAAGGCAAACGAACCAATGCAATGGTCTTTTTAACAGCAATTCGAATCGTCGTATAATTCCACCGTTTGGGCCAGTGTTTGTTGGCTCACCGTCAGTGCATATGCCAATTAATGCATCCAGTGATATATTTTTATCGTTGAAAAAATCATTTAATTTGGTTGTTTTGTATTCAGCGGTTTCAGGTTCCAGTCTTACGTAACCAATCAATTCAGAATTCGGTTCTCTCAAAATAACAAGATGAGGTTCTTTTACCATTCTAGTATGATACTTCTCATCAATTGTATCTCTCGTTAAAGTATCATCTTTTCTGCCATCGAATGAAAATGCTAACAAATTGGTATCATCTAACCGTTTGCGAAGCACTTCTTGTCTGCATTTCTCTTTTTCTCGGCGAACTTTCGATTTATCCATGATGAGAGGTTTGCCATGGATATCTTTCATTTTAAAATCTTGGAAAAGAGCTGTTCCCATTGCTGATGCTACTCTATCAGGCACGCCAAATCTGTCACATACCAAGGCAAAGTTAAAACAATCGTATCTCTGTGTGTATTGTGAACTTGTGCTTATATCCAAATCTTCTTGAACCGGTGGCGGTGCGTATGTTGAATCATCGGGATCTTGGTATGTTGGCATTGATGACATAGACGTTGCTCCTTGCTCTTCAATTTCCATCGCAAATCCATCCATTGTTAGACTTCTCTGATTATGTTGATCGTGCATAAACTCTTTGAGGCGTTCGGGAACCAAACCGCATGCACATGGAGCTGCCTTCAAATCGCATTTACATGTTCCAATGAAAAAAATTGTTTCCAGAGATTTTACATACTCTGTAAATTGTTGGGGTTTGTTTCTTCTCTTGATTTGCTCTTGATATTTGTCAAGCAATCTATTCAATTTATTACATACACTTTTTTTCAGCATTATTTCCATACCAAGTTTTTCCCAAATTCCAATCAACTTATCTTGTACTTGAATAGTGAATGCTTTATAGGACAACTTTTTTTGTTCGCTCAAGTAAAAATAATATCTCAAGATATCCAGATGGGTTGGTAAATTAAGATCAGTCAAATCAGTAGACACACCAAAAACAGTAACATCATGCCTGGGTATATGACTCATTGGGTTTTCGATAGTTGTTGATGTTGTTATTGCTTCATCTTGCGGTGTAGAGGATGGTGGATTCATTGTAAACTTCTTGATTTGGAATGATTTTTTTTTTAATATTTTTTTATCTCAAATTAGCATTTCACACTTCGAGTTCTTCACAACGACTTAATGCATTCACAAAAACTGTTGCGTTATATATGGTCTAGGAGACGAGGTAATAAGAATGAAATGGTAATTTCAATTCTACCTGTAACCGATTTTGTTGTCAAAACTGCCCATAAAGTACTTACATGTAAATTAAACGTTAATCTGACTACAAATTCTGTTAAGCAAGTGAGCCTTTTATTACTTCTGGAAAATCCTTTATGATAATTTTATGCTCAATTCTACCTGTAACCGATTTAGCTTAAGTAAGTTTACGACATGCAGCTGTGTCTTGTGGTGGCTTAAAAAACCCACACAACCTATTTTACGACCTGCAACAGAACGACACGTTCAATTGCTAGCTAGCGTTTCCAAACGAGTTATACCGGAAAATGTAGAGGCTGTTATGGTGACGACATTAGAGAGCCGTGCGAAATTGCCCAGACTTGAAAGCAAAAAAGACTTCAAACAGTAATTTTTTTTATTTTCTTTTCTATTACTAAGTTAAATTAATTTTTTCATTTACATATGTTCTGACTAAATAAATTTCTAAAGAGAAAAAATAAATAAAATAATAAAAATAAATAAAATAAATAAAAAATAATAAAATAAAGTGCCAAAAATGGTGATTTTTTAAAATGTTTGTATGGGGAACCCCCCAGGGGAGTTCCAGGGGGTGTGCCACTGGCATGGGTGGATCGGCCCTCCAAAGTTAGTGGGGGTCGGTCATACATTTGGACTCGATTAGGGCACTCTAAATGGGTCAAAGTGGGATTTTTCAAAACTTGACCCTACGGGACAAAAGTCAACAGTAGTAGAATTCGTTTTAGAGATATGGTTCCTTCGGCAAAGTTTCTTATTTTGATCCCTAGAATACGATTTTCACTGAGCCATGGGCGATTATTAAATCGACCCGCCCTAATACTTATGTATGTTCTTATGAGGGAATTTAGTTCCACCGATAAATAATCTGTTTCGGGAACAAAAATCCACAAGTCTGTCACCGTTTTCGTTTCGCAGAGAACCCAGACCATGCCTGCCCATTACTGCTTGTAGGTTATTGTTGTCATTTCCTACTTTGGCATTAAAGTCACCCAAATAAATTTTAATGTCAGCAACCGGTAAAGAGCTCGCAATGGCCTCGAGTTGACCGTAAAATTCATCCTTAACTTCAACTTCGTCAGGTTCAGTTGGTGCATAACACTGAATGATAGACATTTTCCGAAATTTTGAGTTAAATCTCGCTGTGATTATACGGTCGGAAATTGTCCTATATTCGATCATTGCATCTCTAGCTTTTGGTGACATGAGCAAGCCAACTTTTTTCGATGCATGTTGTTGCCGGAGTAGATGAAGCGATGACCAGATGGTAATTGAGTCATTCCGCTATTCAGCCATCGAACTTCACTAAGCCCTAAGATGTCAAGGTTGTAAGAGACCATTTCATTACGAACTTGCTCGAGTCTTGATGTTTCAGAGAGAGTTCTCACATTCCAGGTACCAGTAGTTATTTAAAAAATAAAAAATTTATGGGAATTTTTCAGAATTTTAAAAATTCTTGTTTTGTTTTTTTTTATTGTAGATTTTTAGTTGATCTGAAGATTGTTACAATGAGTGTTATTTTGTTCGGTTTAAGATCAAATATTACAATTTCGAAATAGAATTTACAATTTTTATTTTACAACCAATAAATAAAAAACTTATGAAAAAACTTTCCTAGAACCAATGGTTGACAATTAATGCATTTTCAAGTGACACCGCATCACTATCGTCAGATTGTCTTTATGGGGTCCTCTCTAGGCTATAACGTAGATTTTAGTTTTTTCTATAGACATATATGTTAAATTTCAAAGAAATGCATTTTGAGAAGTAAATTCAAACATTTTTACTTATCCATTTTACATTATTATAACTAACGAAAACCACATGTCTTTAACAAAGCTATTATTTTTTCCCTATGTTGTAGTTGAGCTTATTTATTGAAGTTCCTTCAATAGGTAAAGCAATGATTCGTGCTTTTTTTCTTAACAATCAAGCTTTTAATTCTATTTATAAAAATTAGAACTAAAGCAAAGAAACTTTTACATGGTTGTTTGTTTTTTGTGTATAACATCCTAACACAACATACCGTATAAATGACTAACATTAAATGCAATTAAGGAATATTACTTAACAATTTGGACTGTACCTTGTCTGTGGGTATTTTATTGTAGAATTTTAGTTGATCTGAAGATTGTTACAATGAGTGTTATTTTTGTTCGGTTTAAGATCAAATATTACAAATTCTAAATAGAATTTACAATTTTTATTTTACAACCAATAGAGAAAAAAACTTATGAAAAAAACTTTCCTAGAACCAATGGTTGACAATTAATGCATTTTCAAGTGACACCGCATCACTATCATCAGATTGTCTTTATGGGGTCCTCTCTAGGCTATAATGTAGATTTTAGTTTTTTTTTATATATGTATATGTTAAATTTCAAAGAAATGCATTTTGAGAAGTAAATTCAAACATTTTTACTTATCCATTTTACATTATTAAAACTATTCTTGTTTTGTTTATATTTGTTAATATTGATATATTTCTAGTTTGCAAATAAAAATCAGAAACTTGTTTTGTATCTCCAATGCATAAAAGCATAATAACTGGAGAACGGTTTAAAATTTTACTTCGAATTTTAAATAGGCTGAAGTAATAACACATATTTTTGTAATTTTTGTACCTTTGTTTTAACTTTCATTTTCAGTAGATTCTACCGACAAACTTTTGTGAGTGTATATATAATACTTGATGCCTAAACACACAAATGAGTGATAATAGCTGGATAACTACTGGCTGTGCTAAAATGCTAGCACTGGCAAACAGTTTTTTGGAACTAATATGCCAGCGTTGTATAAAATTGATTTTATAGAACAAAAAAATTTTTTATTAAAAAAAAAAAATTTTTTTTGCTTGCAACCGGATTTGAACTCCGAACCTTCTGACTACAAACCTTTTTTAACGAAGCGTCAGCACTTTTATAATATCTTTGCTTTACCACTGGTAGCATTGGCTAGGTTGCAAGCCTTGGCATATTACTCTAATCCAGTGGTTTTTTTATAAACCACCGAAATTTTTGTAAAGCAAATACTGGAAAAACGCTTTTTGCAAACGCTGGCAAAGCGTCCCAGTCATTTATTTTCAACACCGTGGTTACCCAGTGGTATGCTAGTGCTTGATTTTTTATACCACTGGCGATTTCTGATTGAGTAAGAACCAAACTTTGTTGTATGAAATTTGTATTATAGTCCTTAGATTATGAATTAAAAAAAACACACTCAAAGAATTGTAAAATAATCGCGGAAAGCAAAAAAAAAAACACTTTATGGTAGAAAAACTGAATTATGGTGAAAAAAAATTAATTGACATTCTGCAAACGAATAAAATGATGCGGAAAGGTTTGCAACCAGCCAGCGGTACAAAAATCAATTCACTGGTTGACCAATGTTTTTATAAAAATGCTGACGCTTCGTTAAAAAAGGTTTGTAGTCAGCAGGTTCCGAGTTCAAATCCGGTTGCAAGCAAAAAAATTTTTGGATTTTTTTTTAAATTAAATTTTTTTTATATAAAATCCATTTGTTTGTTTGTGGGAAAGCTTCTTCAAGACCAGCTTCTTTTTTTGCTCTCCTAACGCTGGCATATTAGTTACAAAAAATTCTTTGCCAGTACTAGCATTTTAGCACAGCCAATAGTTGTCCAGCTATTATCACTGATTTATGTGGTTAGCCACCAAGTATTATCCCAGCAAAAAAAGTGAGGAAAAATAAGTAGTTAAAGCACTGCAACTGTCGAATAGGGAGTTGTTCTTTTCGGGTTTTTCACCGATGAATTTAACATTGGCTTTTCATAGGAAGGAAGTTGTTCTTTTTAAAAAGTTCTTTTTCACTTCTTTTTATTTTAATTTAATAAAAAAAAATCATCATGCATCGTGTGGGGTTTGAATTAGAGATGGGCGCGTGACACGAAAATTTCGTGATTTAAAATGATAGCACTCACGTGAGTCGAGCGTGAGCGTGAGTTAAAAAAATGTTCATGAGTGAGTCGTGCGTGAGTAAATTTTTGTGCGTCAGTTTGCGTGATTATATTAAAAAAGATTGCGATACTTTACAGTTTTGGAAAATTCCAGAGCTCTTTCCCTCCTTCCAACAATGTGCATTCCAGTCAGTTCAGGTACTAGCGAACGGGTATTTTCTACTTCTGGCAGAATTCTTATGTAAAGAAGAAATCGACTTCTTGTACAAAACTTGAAAATTTTTGTTCCTCCACAAAAATTTGGAATAACATTTAAAGATTTATAGTGAATTTTTTAAACTATTTAAAAATTTTATAAAATTAAATTATAGGAATGAAATGCGCTAAAATCCACAAAACCTAATTAACAAATTATGAAAAATAATCTGTTAAAAGCATGTCCCTATCTAAGTTTTATTCTTAAATAAGGCAATCGTCAGGGGGCGACGCACAGTGCTTTGTCCCATAGACAAAAATTAAAAAAGATTGTGTCTCCGATTTCGACAAAAATATTTTTTTTGTATATATAAATAAAATTACTTTATCTTGTAAGTATTATGCTTTCTGGTATAACTCATTCTGTCTACACTAGAGGTCGCTAAAGTCGCTAAATTGTTAACACAGAATGCAATGAAAATAGATAAATTTTTTGGATCTTACAAAAAAATTGGTAAAAATTAATTTTTAGAGGTATCTTTAAAATTTTTTCTTTTTTTAAATATTTGAATATATTCGAATCAATAAAAGATAATAAAATTGTAAAAAAATCTGCAATTAACATATCAAATTAATCTTTGAATTTTTACAATATTTTTATTGGTAGCCTAAAAATATCAAAAGTTAAATGGAATTTTAAAAAAATTATGTTAATGATTATGTCATGCTCTTATAATTTTGTATAAGAAAAAATAAAGAAAAGAGCCAATTTCTTAAATTAACTATAAAAAAAAAATTTTACAAGTGTCAAAAAATGCATTTTTGTAATTTCATCTGTCATGGGCTACGAAAAAGTTACCAACTTTCTTAGATTTTAATAAAATGGTATAATTTTTTTTTTCAAAAAATTAAGGTAATATTATTTAAAAAAAGTATAAACTTTGGCAAAAACACATTAAGGGTTTTCACAAGGGGTGTACTATTTGTTGTATCGTTGTATCGTCCTAACAAAAAACAGAGTTGTTAAAAATTAAATTGAAAAAATACAACATTTGAGAATAGCACGATACAACATTTTTACGTATGTTTAGTGCCCTATGTTTGAGTGTGCTAACCGATAGAAAACTGAATAGAAAATCGTTGTTAAACACAAATAAAAATTTTAACAACTCTGTTTTTTGTTAGGACGATACAACGATAGAACAGATAGCACACCCCTTATGAACAACCTAATTATCTATTTCATTAATAAATTCTTAAATCCCGAGTAAAAATAGTTATATAGGAAATTATATAATTTAATATGGACTAATATGTTTATATATAGTCAAGTGTAACACTCTATCTTTGCGGATATAATTATGTATGGCTTTGAGTTTTTCAAAAATTTCTTATATGATGTCATATATAGATCAGTATAAATATACATGTCCCCATATATATTTATATGTGCCATATCTATTTACATATGCTATGACAATTTTAATACATCGTCATATATAATTAAAAATGGCTTCATCGGAAAATATATAAAGTTTTATATAGCTCAATGTTAAATTTTTTTTCTAATTTGTTTTAGATATGTTTAAGTATAGCGCAATGTAAAAAAAATTCTATGTTTTTTTGAGATATATTTATGTATGATTTCAAAATATAAAAGGCGTACTCATTACAACTCCTAAATTCCTTGTAAACCTTGTATAAATACAAGCCATATTTTTATGTATGGAATTTGACATTAAACTCATAAACATACCAGAATTATACAGTTTACGGGTAGAATACAAGTTTATATGAGAAGGCTTAAAATGCTTGGTTACAATTATGTACAACTTCTTCTAAATTTTTATTTAAATTTTTAATTCTTAACTTAAGGGTGTTATTTTTCAGTACTTTTTAATAGTTTTTGTTTTGATCTTGAAGTATGAAGCGTTATATAATTATGTCTTTCTACATGAAATTACATATAATTATATCGGGTCAAAATCCGGATAAGATTCTATATGATTCAATATATTTAGATCTTATCCGATATAATTTTATCCACCATTTTTCGGATCATAGCATATCTCCAATTATATTAAATAAGATATCATTACATATAACATCATATTATTTTTTTTACCCGGGATATACCTAATTTTTGGTTTAAATCCTAAAAAATTACCAAAGTTTGATAATATATTTTAAAAAATTATATTACTTGATTTCATATTATTAATTTTTTGTTAGGAATAGACCTTTATATATTATATTGAAAAAAGTATCTACCAATTTTTTTCTAGAAATAAAAAAAAAATTTTTTTTGAAAGACTTTTTTTATCTCATTTACGTATATTTAATTTTTTAATTAAATTACCAGCTGATAAAAAAAATCTATCTTTGAACTTTGGGAGCAAATTCACTAAAGTATTACCGCTAAAAACACTACGAGGAACATTTTTGTGGAACATTCTAACCCACTAACTCTTCAATGAAAGGGAATTTTTTGGCCCCTTTTTAAAAAGGGACAAAAAGACCCGTAAGTTGAAGAGTTAGAGGGTTATAATGTTCCACAAAAATGGTCCTCGCAGTGTTTTACATAAATTCGCTGAACACATCCTATACCAAAAATGGAAGATTTCCATGGTTTCTCCCTAAAATGCAGGTTTGTGGGACATTTGAGCGCCAATTCTGAATAAGTACGAAATTAACCCTTAAACACATTTTAAGTTTTTACTTATTACTGGCACGGAAGTTAAATTTTCAATGATGTGTTAAAAGACTTATAGTATAGGGTTTTTCAACAGGGACGCTACAAAAGTAGAAAGATAGGGACAGCAAACGACGCCATATTTCAACAATTGAGCGTCTAGTGGAAAAATTTGAATCCACAGGCACAGTACAAAATGTTCCCGTGCCAGTGAGACAAAGAAGTGCCCGTAGTGTCGAGAATATTACTGCCGCTGAGGCTTCAGTTGAAGAAAGCCCAAATGTGTCTCTCACACGTCGTTCTCAAGCGTTGGGCATCTCTGTGACGTCGTTGTGGCGAATTTTGCGAGAAGATCTTGGCCTACATCCTTACAAGATCAAATTGACGCAAGAACTGAAGCCGCTTGACCACCAGAACAACTTGAAAATGATTCGGATTTTCATCGAAAAATCATCTTCAGCGATGAGGCTCATTTCTGGCTGAATGGCTTCGTCAATAAACAAAATATGCGTTATTGGTCAGACAGCAATCCACACGTACTCCATGAGTCATCATTGCATCCCGAAAAAATTACTGTTTGGTGCGCTTTATGGGCCGGCGGCGTCATTGGGCCGTACTTCTTCCGTGATGATCAAGACCGGCACGTTACTGTGAATGGGAATCGCTACCGTTCAATGATAACCGAATATTTTTGGCCCCAATTGGATGATATGGACTTGGAGGACATGTGGTTCCAACAGGACGGCTCCACAAGCCACACAGCGAATGTCACAATCAATTTATTGCAAACCAAGTTTGGAGAACGTGTTAGCTCACGAAATGGTCCAGTCGATTGGCCGCCTCGGTCGTGCAATTTGACGCCGTTGGACTATTTCCTGTGGGGCTACGTCAAATCTATGGTCTATGCCAACAAGCCAGCGACAATTGATGAACTTCGTACGAATATCGAACATGAAATTGCAGCAGTATCGGCCGATTTATGCTTGAAAACCGTCGAAAATTGGGTCTGGACTTCTGCAAGCGTGCCCGTTGTGGCCATGCAAAAGAGATCGATTTCCATACATAATGGCATCGGACGTCCTTTCACAGGAATAAAGAATTTCATTGATATCCAAAACCATTTTTGTTTTATTTAAAAAAACTTTTGTAGCGCTCTTATTGAAAAACCCTTTAGAATTTTATGATAAATGTTTTAACCCTCTAACTCTTCAACTTACGGGTCGTTTTTATCCGTTTTAAAAAGGAACAAAAAAAGTTCCTTTAATTGAAGAGTTAGAAGGTTAAAATGTTTCACAAAAATATTACTCGTAGTGTTTTACATATATTCGCTGAACATACCCTAACCTAAAATGGAGGATTCACATGGTTTCCTATTTTAATCCTATTTAATTTTTTTTGTTTTGGAAAAATCATTTTAAGCGTTTAAAACGCATTTTTTATGAGGCATTTTTTTATTAATAAGGGTATTCACGATGGTACATATACATATTTGCAATTTGCTATGCAAATTGTAAAATATCGTGAGCGTCTTTTTTAAGATCAATTGCATATTTGCTTTATGAGCTATTTTGTTCACTGCTGACAACTTTTTTCCTAAAAATATCGCTAAATCAAACTAAAAAATCACTAGAAAATAGCTGAAAAAAGTGATTTTTGCTAAAGGGGTTTTTATTGCAAATGAAGAAAAATAAAGCAAATTGCAAATACATACATTTTGTTGTTGTGTTGATGCAATCGTTGTTTTTTTGCAATCATTTGCAACATTTGCATCGTTTGCAATACCCATCGTGAGTACCCTTAATGAATCGCTTTTACCCAAATTTGGCACAAATATGACACACAATTCACGTGCTAAATTCCATGGCAATCGGATAATTTTTGCAGGTTTTATAAAGATTTTAAGATAAAGGATATATGGCAGGACTAAAAGTCTTTACGTCCATTATTCTAGCTAATATATTTTTAAATTTCAGGACCTATGGGAGGTGGGCGTGACTATGGCCCGATATTTCAAAAAATTAAAATTTTTCGTAACTAAGGGCTTCTAAGTCAGTTTCCCAAATTTATATTTTTGTCCAATCCTTATATGGGATCAAAGCACTGTGCGACGTTTTCAGTATTTCTATAAATATTTGTTAACTTATATTCATGGATGGTAACCGAAACGAATGCGGTTATCGTTAGGGTAACTATATTTTAGGTTATTTCGGTAACGGTATTTTGAGGGTAACGCTATTTCATTTATTTCGGTATCGGTATTTTAAGGATAACGGTATTTGAGTTATTTCGGTAACGGTATTTTAAAGATAACGATATTTGGGTTATTTCGGTAACGGTATTTTAAGGGTAACGGTAGTCAATTATTTCGATGCATCCCGTATTTTTTTTTTTTTTTACAAAAAACAAACAAGATTAAAAACAGAACCAATTTATTACTTAGGGTGGGTGCGAACTGGCTAAACTAATTCTAAACTAAATTCAGGTTTAAAAGTTTCTTTGAAATTAGAAAATTTTGTAAAACAATTTTTAAAGAAATTTTAAACCCTTTTGTCAATTTGTATTTAGTTTAGAACAAATTTAGCCACCTCGCAAAGGGCCTTAATGTACAAAAATTACTCAATAACCACGTGAAATTACCAAAAGCAGAAAATTAAAAATAACGGTAACGGTATTTTAGGGATAACAACAATATTTCATTTGTGTCGGTAACGGTATTTTAAGGGTATTTATATTTCATTTATTTCGGTATCGGTATTTTAAGGATAACGTTATTTCAGTTATTTCGGTAACGGTATTTTAAGGATAACGGTATTCCGGGTATTTCGGTAACGGTATTTTAAGGGTAACGATAGTCAGTTGAAAGGGTTTTGGATCGATAACGGTATTTTAGCGGTATTGCCTGCCAACCCTGCTTATATTCAATAAAGAAAGTTTCCTTAAATAACACTGCATGACAATCAAAAAATTAATGGAGATCTGACCATCAGTTCTATATATTTCGGACATGCTGATTACAATGGCGTACTTAATTTTCGATCAATGGTACAGATTTTTCACTAAATGTCTTTAAATTTTTTTTAAATTTTTTGTGTTAAAATGTAACCACAGGACCTTTGGCCATATTTGCGATATAAATGCGATGTGCTAATCTTGGTATTTAAAACAACTACTTAGCGTTTTATATAGGTTTTTATGGTTTTTTGCTATTTGATCTCACTCCTTAAGTACTTTTTTCAAAAACTGCTATTTTTCTTCAACAGGATATTCTCCTAACAAATACCCGAAACGATCGTCTTTTCATTCCTGAAAGTGTAGAGGTTTTTGAAAGCAAAAACTCTGTGAAGTATTTGTTAGGAGAATATCCTGATGAAGAAAAATAGCAGTTTTTATGTTAAAAACATAAAAAGAGCACTTATTATGTTAATTCATAATAAGGAAATTGGCTTCGAACTGAATTAATAAATTTCTAATTAATCAATAAAAAGGTCGAAAGAACAATTTTTATTTTTTGAATAAAAATTAAAAACCAACATTTTTTAAAATTTTTTTTAACTTTTTATCTGTTTTTTTAACATGATGTTTCAAATGATCTAAAATCACATGGATTTTAACAGTTTGAGTGACATCTGTACTTTTTAAAGCATTGTGGAGCTTGCTGGTATTTTTATCAAAATCACTTAAATCTACTTTTTTTGCAGAGAAGCAAGATTCTACAATTTTATTCATTGCTTTTAATGAAGCGATATAAGGCAGCAATCGATATGGTCCAACATTCTCATAAATAATAGGATCTTGTAGGGCATCCGCTTCTTTTAAAAGTTTACGACATTGATTTCCTTCAAAGGCATCGCCTTGATAATTCTTATGAATTATACTTAGCTTTTTGGGCCACAATAAAGCTTTATCACTACCTACTACTTTAACAATCCCGTTCCAAAAAAGATGGTTCACAAATCCTAGAAGAAGATGGAGCTCTGGAGGAACACTTTTCTCTATTACATATGTATTATCGAAATCATCATTATTCTCTTTCGCGAATAATGGAAAATTAACTGTACTGTGACTTTCTTTGCTTCTTTTTTTATCACAACCTACACGTTGAAAGTGCAAATAATCTTCTTTCAAATTTTTGTACGTTTTTAAATTAAAATATTGGTCACCGTCGGTTTTTGAATCATTTTCTTCATATATTTGATTAAAGCCTACTAATTCACCCAAAGTTATAAAGCAATAAGGGCACGGGTATGTGCACTCGCTGTCTGCTGTCCATTGAATATTAAAATAAGTTTAAAATCAGACGCAAACTTAAAAGGTATTTCATTTAATTTTGTTAAATGAACTAAAGTTTTAAGATTGTCATAAGTCTCTTTAATTTCTGGTAATACGCATAGTATAATTAATCGATTGACACTATTTAATTTGCGTTTATTTCCAATATTTCCCCCAGAAGAATAAAAGGATACGTTCTTACTTTCACAATCGTTTCAATCATTTTCTTCTTCTTCAGATAAAATAGATAAGGAAATTTTGAAAAAATTTTGACCTCCATCTGCCAATAATTTTATTTTAGTTTCCTGTATTTGCTCCACGTTCCATTGTTCAAAAACAAAGTCAAGAACTTCACTAGCGTTAGCATAAACAACCGGTCTTTGTGTAATTCCTTCTTTAGTTTCGAAATTAGAGAAAGTTTTTTGGTAAATAGTTTCCATTAACTTTTGTTTTTCTTGCATAGGGTGGTTATAATTCGAAGGAACAGATTTCCTTCACCCAAGAAAAAGATTGGTTGGAATTCGATTAAAACCATTAAAATGAATTTGCCAGGACGTTATTTTATTTGCAGTTGCCTATAAGTGAATACTACACCAAAAATATTTTACTAGGTTTTAAAAATAGAAAAATGAATTAAAAAACAATCCTTTTAACAAATTATTGGTATCTCCAATCAATTTTAAAATTAGTATCAGTTTAGTAATTCTATGCAGTAGAAGCAGCCATTTATTTAGTGTATATACAAGAAAATTGGTGTTACCTATAACCTTTATTAAAAAAATTTCAATATTCGAAAGTGGTAACTACAAATACGGGTATCCTAATCAAATATGACCATAAAGTCGAGTTTCTGTAGAACCTACCGAATTGTGGATTGTATCAGTGATGGTATTTGAGAATTTTCGTTTGGTGCCTAAATGATGCCAAAAAAGTGCCAAAAAAGCTTTAAAAGTGCCAAAAAAAAAAAAAATTAAGCAATATGCAAATGTTGCAAAAAATATGTTCAGCTTTTATTTCAAATATTTATACATTTACACCCTTATTATAAACTTTATAACAATAACAAAATTGTCACAAAACTGGTGTGAATGGAAATTATTATAATTTTGTTATTCTAAGAAAAATTGTCACATCAAAACCTTGACAAAATTGTCATGTAATAAAAAGCACATATATTTTCATTCGTCAACAATTTAAAATATAAGTTTTATTTTCTTTTGAAGAATTTTATAATTTTTCTTCACAGAAATATAATACGAAATACCTCATTCATATTTTGAGATATTATTTTAAGATACATCTAACCTTTTACCGATTCTAAAATTCCTGTAAATTCCTCCAAAAGATTACGTAGTAACATGGGATTTTTGGGGCTAAAGTTGTTAGGAATAATCTCAAAATACTTGATGATAAAATTTAAAGGAAACTCCAATTGTTTAGAACTAGTTCTCTCGTGTTTTGCGGTTCCTGGACATTTTTTAAAGTTTTCATTTCATTTAAAATTTCATAAAATTATCCAAAAAATCATAATTTTTCACAAATTACAATTTTTTGATAATTTTATTTTATTTTTGGCAGAAAAATGGTTTTCTGGAAAATTGTAGAAATTTTTAGTGTGGCGTCTGTTTTTTAATTTTGCTACCCGTTCTAAATAGACGTGGCTTTTAATGAAAAACCACCGATATCGACCTTTTATCAAATTATATAGAAATTTTCTTAAAAAGTGCCAAAATTCTATGAAGAGTGCCAAAGTGCCATTGAACATTCAATAGTGCCACAAATGGCACTTTTGTGCCACTTTTACCAACAATGGATTGTATTGATAACACACACAACTATTGATTGGTATTGGTAAACGTATTTTTTACTATATTTCTTTTCCAAGCAAAACATATAAATTCAAAATTAGACTATAAAATTAATAAGTGTTTGTGGTGTAGTCAGAGAGAGTTGGCCTAGTGCGCCGGATTTCCGAGTTCAAATCCCGGACAAGACAAAAATTTATATATTTTTTTTTATTAAAATAAAATATTCATATGTATAAACCAGTGGTGCCCACGAAGAGAAATGAGAATGTATTAGTTACGTTACAAAAAAAAAAGAGAATATATTGGTAACTATTGCACTGAAAAAAATCACTTGGTTTTGTTTGTTGGATTGTTTTACTATTTATGTTCTTATGTGTTAAATTTTAGCAATGAGCGAATAAAAAAAGAAATAAACATAAAAGCAATAGGTAATAAAAAAAAAATATTCTTTAAGAAAATAGGTGCACGTGTTCTTCGCGAATAATTTACTGTGTAAAAAAAATAGATGAATAATGTTATAAATACTAATAAATTAAAAAAACAAAACAAAAAATATAAATAATTTATATTAATTCTTATTAAATACAACAAAGTTAAAAATCTCTGCGTTGTAATTGTTTTTAATATAAACAATTATAATGCAGAGATTTTTAAACTTTATAAAGTTACTAGCGGGCGCAGCCCGCTACGTTGTTAGCGTGCCTTAAAGGTTAAGGGGGGGAGGGCTGCGCCCTCCCCCCCGGGGGGCTGCGCCCCCCACAATTTTTATTAAATTCGTTTTTTTATTTAAAATTTTTTTATTTAAAGCCTTCACCCAGTCACCACAAATAAATAATTCTGCACAACAATGGGTTTAAAATAAATAAATATTTGATCACTTTTTCTCATGAAAGTGGATTGTTAGTAATGAATCCATAATAAATTGCAATATACGTGTGTATGTTAAGATAATTTGGTAAAGTGCGAACTAAGGTAGATAGACCCGTAAGTAGTTTTGTTCATTTGTGTTTTGAATGAAAATAAATAACGTAAAGCAGGGTTGGAAAGCATTTTATATTATTAAAAATAGCGGGCAAAGCTACGTTGTTAGCGTGTCTTAAAGTTTTTTTTTTAATTCCAGTTTATGTAAAGGTAGACCTGGCAATTCAAGTAAATTCACAAATTCACTTGGAAAATTTACTGCGTCGGTTTCTTCCACCGGTGCTTCGTTACATGAAGTTTAAATATCGGAATATATAAGTTCCATTCCTTTTCTAAGGTTTTTTCTCTTTTAGAAAATTTGTTTAACTTTTTGGAGAGTATGTTTCAATGCTACATAAGTTTCATATTCCGTGGATAGTGTTTGAACAGGTAATTTCCTCTTCCAATCCATTTGCATTGTCTATAATTTCAATTCCACTCGTTCAACGTTTATATCCATTTCATTCCACTTGTGTAGTGTTTCAATCCCACTCGTTTTTCCTATTTAGTTTCTTAATTTTAGTGTTTCATATACACTTGTTCTTTAAGTTTTAGGTTTCTAGCTAAAGACGCAGACGTTAAGGGGGGGGGGGCAATTTTCCCCTTTTGAACCACCATTTTTACCACGTTCCTGTCCAAACTCCTAGAAATGCCTTGTCGATAAGTTAGCCCATACTCCAAGGAAAACATATTATATATTACAGGTTTCTAGCCGAAGGGTTCGGTTAGGCCATCAAGGGGGAGAATTATTCCGTTTTTACCCCTCCCGGTAGGAATTTCCAAAAATTCCGTCTTAGAGGACGTCTGCGTTGGAGGAGGAACCTACTACATACATAATTTTATGTCTCTATATCCAGCAGTTTGGCCAGGCCGTCAAGGGGGAAGTTTTTTCCCTTTCCAAAAATACCATCTTAGGGGACGTCAACGTTGGAGAAGGAACCCAATTTAAGATCCTTTGTTCCAGCAGTTTGGCCAGGCCGTTAAGGGGGAGACTTTTCCTGTTTTTGACCCTACCTGTAGAAATTTCCAAAAATCTCATCTTAGTGGATGTCTACAATAGAGGAGGAACTTTAATACATAATTTCAACTTCCTACCTCCAGCGGTTTGGGCAGGCCTTTAAGCGGCACTTTTCGCTTCATTAATCCCCATTTTTGCAATGTCCCTGTCCAAAAAGCACCTTCTCGGTAAGTGAGCACATACTCCAAGTAACATATGTTTTACATTTCAGGTTTCTAGCCAACTTTTACTATTTGTGCCCCTCTCGGTAGGAATTTCCGAAAATCCGTCGACAGGGAATTCCAGCTTCCTAGTTCCATCAGTTTGAGCAGGCTGAGAGGAACTTAAGTACCGAATTTCAGCTTCCTAGTTCCAGCAGTTTGGACAGGTCGTTAAGGGGCAACTTTCCCTTTTTGAGCCCCCATTTTATAACGACCCTCTCCAAAATTCAAAAAAGTATCTTTCTAATAAGTTAGCCCTCACTCCAGGGACCCACATTTTAAGCTTCAGGTTTCTAGCCGAAGGGGTTTTTACCGGCCCCCAAGGTGAGGCTTTTCTTCTTTTTGCCCCTCCCTTTAGGAATTTACAAAAATTCCATCTTCGCGGCTATCTGCGATGGATGAGGAACATTCATACTAAATTTCAACTGCATTGCCTAAGCGGTTTGGGCAGGCCGTTAGTGGGGACATTTTTCCCTTTCAACCACCATTTTTACTATGTTCCTGTTCCAAAATAGAAAAATTACGTTGCCGGTGAGTTAGTCCTACTCCAAGGAATACATATTTAAAATTTTAGGTTGGCCAAAAGGGATTGGGCAAGCCGTCAGGAGGAGACTTTTACCTTATTTCCCCTCCCGATAGGAATTTCAAAAATTCCGTCTAAGCGGACGCCTACACAGAAGGAGGAACTCACATACCGAGTTTCCTTTTGGGATATCCTGTAGGGAATTCCAAAAATACAAACTTAGTTGATGTCTACTACAGTGGAGGAACCTTTATACCAAATTTCAACTTCTTACCTCCAGTGGTTTGGGCAGGCACTTTTCCAATTTGTGAGACTGTTTATGGGGAGACTTTTCCCCTTTTTGCCCGTTCCGGTAGGAATTTCCAAAAATCCCGTCTTAGCGCACGTCTATGCCGAATATCAAGAAACCTTGTTTTAGTGGAGATATCCGTGGGAGGAGGAAAAAAAGTAATTTTTTTGAAATTATATATTATTTTAAATGGTACTTTTTGGAAAAACGAAATTTTTTGTAAAAAGATACTCTGTTTTTACAAAGTACTTTATTTGTACTTTTTTGGAAAAGGTATTTTTTTTTTAAAAAGGTGTTTTTTTTTTGGAAAAATGTATGTTTTTTGGAAAAAGGTACTTTTTTGGAAAAGGTACTTCTTTTGGAAAAGGAAAATTTTTTTAGAAAAAGGTACTTTTTTTTGGGAAAAGGTACTTTTTTTTGGAAAAGGTACTTTTTTTGAAAAAGGTATTTTTTTGAAAAAATGTATGTTTTTTGGGAAAGGGAAAATTTTTTTAGAAAAAGGTATTTTTTTTTTTGGGAAAAAGTACTTTTTTTTTGGAAAAGGTACTTTTTTTGAAAAAGTTATTTTTTTGGAAAAATGTATGTTTTTTGGGAAAAGGTACTTTTTTTTTTGGAAAAAAAATGTACCTATTTTTTTAGAAAAAGGTACATTTTTTGGAAAAAGGTACTTTTTTTAAAAAAGGTACTTTTTTTGAAAAAAGGTAATTTTTTTGGAAAAAGGAATTTTTTTTTGGAAAAAGGTACTTTTTTTGGAAAAAGGTACTTTTTTTGGAAAAAGGTACTTTTTTTTGGAAAAAGGTACTTTTTTTGGAAAAAGGAATTTTTTTTGGAAAAAGGTACTTTTTTTGGAAAAAGGTACTTTTTTTTGGAAAAAGGTACTTTTTTTGGAATAAGGACATTTTTTGGAAAAGGTACTTTTTTTGGAAAAAGGTACTTTTTTCGGAAAAAGGTACCTTTTTTGGAAATAGGTACTTTTTTTTGGAAAAAGCTACTTTTTTTTTAAAAAAGGTACTTTTTTTTGGAAAAAGGTACTTTTTTTGGAAAAAGGTACTTTTTTTGGAAAAAGGTACTTTTTTTAAAAAGGTACTTTTTTTGGAAAAAGGTACTTTTTTTGGAAAAAAGGATTTTTTTTTGGAAAAAGGTACTTTTTTTGGAAAAAGGTACTTTTTTTGGAAAAAGGTACTTTTTTTGGAAAAAGGTACTTTTTTTGGAAAAAGGTACTTTTTTCGGGAAATGGTACTTTTTTTGGAAAAAGGTACTTTTTTTTGGAAAAAGGTACTTTTTTTGGAAAAAGGTACTTTTTTTGGAAAAAAGGTACTTTTTTTGGAAAAAAGGTACTTTTTTTGAAAAAGGTACTTTTTTTGGAAAAGGGTACTTTTTTGGAAAAATGTACTTTTTTTGGAAAAAGGTACTTTTTTTGGAAAAAGGTACTTTTTTTGGAAAAAGGTACTTTTTTTGGAAAAAGGTACTTTTTTTGGAAAAAGGTACTTTTTTTTGGAAAAAGGTACTTTTTTTGGAAAAAGGAATTTTTTTTGGAAAAAGGTACTTTTTTTGGAAAAAGGTACTTTTTTTTGGAATAAGGTACTTTTTTTGGAAAAAGGTACATTTTTTGGAAATATGTACTTTTTTCGGAAAAAGGTACTTTTTTTGGAAATAGGTACTTTTTTTGGAAAAAGGTACTTTTTTTTGAAAAAGGTACTTTTTTTGGAAAAAGGTACTTTTTTTTGAAAAAGGTACTTTTTTTTGGAAAAAAGTACTTTTTTTTGGAAAAAGGTACTTTTTTGGGAAAAAGGTACTTTTTTTGGAAATAGGTACTTTTTTTGGAAAAAGGTACTTTTTTTTGAAAAAGGTACTTTTTTTGGAAAAAGGTACTTTTTTTTGAAAAAGGTACTTTTTTTTGGAAAAAAGTACTTTTTTTTGGAAAAAGGTACTTTTTTGGGAAAAAGGTACTTTTTTTGGGAAAAGGTACTTTTTTTGGGAAAAGGTACTTTTTTGGAAAAAGGTACTTTTTTTGTCCCCTTTTTGCCCCCTCACGATAAGAATTTCCAAAAATGCCGTCTCAACGGACGTCTACACCGGTCGAGGAACCTACATACCAAATTTCAACTTCATAGCTCCAGCAGTTTGAGCAGGCCGTCAAGGGGGAGACTTTTTCCCCTTTTTGCCCGTCCCTGTAAAAATTTCCAAAACTCCCGTCTTGGTGGATGTCTACGATAGTGGAGGAACCTTTATACCAAATTTCAACTTCCTACCTCCAGCGGTTTGGGCAGGCCGTCAAGGGGGGCCTTTTTCCCCTTTTTAACCCCCATTTTTACAACGTCCCTGTCCAAAATTCCAGAAAGTACTTTCCAGAAAAGTTAGCCCCTACTCCAAGGAACACATATCTTAAATTTCAGCTTTCTAGCCAAAGGGGTTTTGGCAGGCCGTCAAGGGGGACACTTTCCCCCTTTTTGCCCGTTCCGGTAGGAATTTCCAAAAATCCCGTCTTAGTGGACGTCTACCCCGAAAGAGGAACCTACATACCAAATTTCAACTTCCTAGCTTCAGCGGTTTGGGCTGGGCGATGTTGAGTCAGTCAGTCAGTCAGTCAGTCACGTTATTCTTTTATATATAGAGATATACCATACATATATTTTATATACCATACCCAGTGTATGGTTATGTAACTACATACTTGGTAATGGTAACTACCCAGTCAGAAAAATACAAACGGGAAAGCGGGGGCAAAGCACTTTAACAGGTGGTACAAGTACTGGAAAAAGTGCTTTCCCATTCCCAAAATGATAACATCATTAGACAAAAGGACCGGCTGTTCAAAAATCCCCGGAAAAGCACTGGAGGAACAACATTTTTAAATGTTGGCAAAACCAATAAATAGGTGGTCTGGAAATATATTTTCTAAAATAAAATTTAAAAAAAGTTCATATGTATTTTTTTTGGTACTGCCGTGATTTGAACCCAGGCCGTCAGATTAGCAGACGATTGCTTTACCCACTGAGCTAACGAGACATATAATATTTAATGGCTAAACACATAAATGAGTGATAATAGCTGGACAACTACTGGCTGTGCCAAAATGCTAGTACTGTCAAACAATTTTTAGTTACTAGTATGCCAGTGTTGGGAGGGCAAAAAAAGTTGGTCTTGAAGCAGCTTTCCCGCAAACAAAAAAATTGATTTTATAAAACAAAAAAATTTTAAATTAAAAAAAATCCAAAAAAATTTTTTTGCTTGCAACCGGATTTGAACTCGGAACCTTCCGACTACAAACATTTTTTAACGAAGCGTCAGCATTTTTATAAAATCATTGGTTTTCCAGTGAATTGATTTTTGTACGCCTGGTAGCATTGGCTAGGTAGCACTGGATAACCACTGGTTGCAAACCTTGGCATAGCACTCTAAGCCAATTCTTTGCCAGTGGTTTTTTTTAGAAACCACCGAAATTTTTGTAAAAAAAATACTGGTAAAATGCTTTTCGCAAACGCTGGCAAAGCGTCCCAAATGAGTGTTCTGCCAGTCATTTATTTTTAATACCGTGGTTACCCAGTGGTATGCCAGTGCTTGATTTTTTGTACCACTGGCGATTTCTGACTGGGTAGTTACTTTTGTTATTACATTTCTTATTACCTTTATATGGCGATGTCGCGAAAAATAACGAGTTACACATCAGCATACGAAAAATCAAAAAATATATCGTTACCTATGTGCTTACCAGTACTAACAAAAATAATGAGTCTAAAAATAGATTTTCAAAAAAATAAATTATACAAAACAAATATTTTTTATTGTATTTTTTTTTAAATAAAATTTTCTGGTGCGGGAATCGAACCTGGGTCTACAGATTGCCAGCTCTACCATCTGAGCTATACCGACATGTGATATTTAATAGATAAAAACATAATTAACCTGCTGCACACAAGTAAGCTTACTCGCCAACATACAAAAAATCAAAAAATATGTGGTTACATATATCCTTACCAGTGCTTAAAAAATATTGAGTCTAAAAATAGATTTCAAAAAATTTAAAAAAAATCTAGAAAATAATTTTCTATTTGAAATAATGATAAAAATAAGTCATTATCAGTAACTCATTATTATATGTTTTAAAATAATGCAGAAGGTAAGTGGGTGTAATTACTGGTAGTCAAAAAATAATGATATGTCATTACCGTTTCTACACTGGGTACATATATTTTAATTTCCACTCTGTTGACAGCAGACGTGCAATTAAAGATTTTTTTTGATTTTTACGCTCTGTTTTTTTGTTTCGTTAACGTTCGGTTTGTGTACGTGTAAAAAGCCGATTAATCTTCGTCGTTATAATAAGTGTTTGGGCCAGGGATGATAAATGGGATTTTCAAAATAGTACCAACTTTCTTAAAAAATAGTACTTTTTCGACCGCCATAGTACCAAAAAAATATTTTTTTTATTCTACACCACTCTATGGGTGTATTGAGTTGGTGCTTATGATGTCGGTTCGTCTGTCCATATAAAATGAACGATTTTTATAATTAAACTACAGGTCGCATTTTTAAAGATAATTTGACGAAATTTGATACATAAGTTTGTATTGCATCGATTACTAACGCTATTGAAAATGGATAAAATCGGTCCGTGTTTTGGACCTATGTAGTAATCATCAAAAGGTCTTATCTGATACTGAATGTATTGGTATTTAATGGTATAACCAAATCAAAGCGATTTTATACAATTTATTTCACGGGACTTATATAATTTTATTCGTTAATGAGGTAGTGTTCATTCCGGGTAAAGACCCAGGCTCAAATTTGGCGTAGTTCCTCTCGGCTCTTTTTTTACAGCGTTTTGTATTCGAAAAAGATCGAAAAGTTACGAATATTTTATTTATTTTCCGTATTTTTTTATTCTTTGCTATTCATTCGCTTTCTAGACTTAACTGTTAGACTAGTATCTATGACCCGGCTAGAAAACCAGTGTAAAAAAAAAACAAAAAATAAAAAACCCGAAAAAAATCAAGACGATCATTTTGGCTTTATCTTGCAAACTGTCGAGCCGATATTTATAATTCGGAAATTTGAATAATAGACGTAATAGATAGCATAAGCCCGGAACTATAATCCCTTCCACTATCGGAAAAATCGATATTTGAACTTGCTAAACTTGTTTCTATAGAATTATACTATGAATTATGTGGTATGGAATATAAAAACATTTTGCTGACGTTTGATTCAGATTTTTATTTGAATGAAGTCGCTGAAAGTCGTATTCAATTTCGTTTGATAGCAAAAATTATTTCAAAGGGATTTAATCAATTTAGCTTTTTTAAATTAAGTACCATTTCATTTAACATAACCCTCGATGAACTCAAATCCTTGATCATCACAACAATTTAAAGTTGCGATTATTAAGGATTTTTTTGTGTGCATATTTTAATAATCTTTTACTTTTACTTGGGTTTTTCAACACTCTTTTTATTTTAAACACTGATAGTTAGTTTCTTCATTTTAAACACAATATTTGGTACGAAACTTAAAAAAAGAATAAAATATGAAAATCTGTAAATTTGTAAATAGTACTAAATGGGTCACAGGAGTACCATAGTACTTTTGAGGTTGTAATAGTACCATGAAAAGTACTATAGTACCAACTTTATCATCCCTGGTTTGTGCGACACTGGTATAAACAGTAAATATGGCTAAGAAAATTAAAAGTAGTTGTGGTGCAGTGGGTAAGAATGTGAACTATTAACCTGAATGGCCGGTGTTTGGTCAGAATAGCAGCTACTTTTTTGTAATTTGTATTATGCCGTTTTCTTTTATATTTGTAAATTAACGCCTTTAAAGTACTGGACCATTCAAGTACTTTTATTTGTAATCGATTACTTTTTTTTGTTGATCTACACTAATTGTTTTCTTCTTTTCTTTAAATTATAACTGCAAACATCCAAATCCAAAATATGTACATATTTAACTTTAGTTTTTGCAAATAAAAACCTAAAACATGAGTGCTTTTAGAATACTGAAACAATAAACAAGAAACCACTGCGTTTTATTTTCGTCATCGAACATTATGGCGACCGTGACAGGACAATTATATGTACAATGATTTAAAAATAAAGTGTTAGTTCTGTGTGTCTATAAAAAACTAAATTTTAAACGGTATTTAAAAAAAAAATTAAAGTCGGTTTTCGTGTGTGCATGTCTAAAAAACTAAAGTTTAAATGTAAAAGTAAAATTTTTGTAAATTTATAAGCAAAATATTAAATTTTTGGATATTTTTATCATAATATACCCAAACATTATCGTCATCGTTAATCAATTCATCATCAAAAAAAGGGATCATATTGTTCTTCGCCATCGTAAGCATCATCATCACATTTATTGTCATCGAAAACACTGTCGGAAACTTCATCATCGTTTTAATTGTCTTTGTCGCTTCGAATACATCATCTTCGCATTTTCATCATTATTGTGTTGAACTCATCGTCGTAGTTACACAAAAAAAAGCAAAACTTCATTATTGTCACCTTCAAATGCATCAATTTGTTTGGGTTGCTAGCTACCTCTGCCTTACCTCATCATAACTTCATGATTCTAATTTCCCCCCTTAAGTTGGTCATTTTGGGCATCAAAGTGAAAGCAGATCAACACAAAATTCAATTCATTGTCGTTCATTATCATCGCTATAATTGCAAAACCAGCATCATCTACAACTAATATCATTATTTCCATCGTTAGCATGAATTCAAATTTTCTGCTTTGGTCGACATCGAACTACGCTACAGTTTATTAGACGCAAAAACTACGTCACCGCATATTGGAAAACACATAAGCTAGACCAAACTTTAGTTAATCATCGTTCCCTTCATAACATCTTCATTAGAGCTGTACATCTTCAAGACAATATTTCACGTAAGTAACTCTTACGCTCATCATTTTTCAATTTTGTTTCATGATTGTTACAACAACGAGACATAAACACTTTGTCACTGCATAAGCATACAAAAGATCAGCCCAAACACAAACTGAAGCTTGTACTATTTGATCAGTGTTGGGCAACACTTATACTTTTTCGAGTTATGGTACTTTTGAAATCTTTTGGTACTTTTTGGAAATTTGCATTATTTTTTGGTTTTTTGCTCACAAAACAAGTGAAAATTATCAGAAAAAGAAATGAAAGCCCAAAATAAAATAAAATTAATTTGACTTTTCATCACAACTGCACCCAACTTACTTCAAATAAAACTTTTCTTGCATGATGAAGGTTTAGTAAAAGTTCGTCCAAATATACAATTCTCGTGTCGTTTTGCAACTAACTTGGATAATTTGAAACAAACATGTAAGAAGGACTTCAATGTCAATCAAACTTTAGCTCTATTTTTTTCGAGTGTTACGACATACAACCATTCACAGTGCATATTTAAAACCAAAAAGTTAATTTTCGAAGCCTTCGAGTACAACTTTTTATTCCCAAGTTGTTTGCTTCAACTGTATTTAGTCATCGAGTTTACCATAATCTATTGTCATCGAGTTCATTGCTACATCACCATCATCAAATATTATCGTAGATATCATTCTTCATCATCGAAATCATCGCTTTCAACTCTTCGTTTTCGAGGTTGTATCAACTAATCAACAAAAAAAAAATCACCAAAATTCATCGTTATCGAGATTATCGCCTAATCAACCATTCATGACAACATTCGTCATCGAATTCTTCGCTAAATCAGTCTTCGTCATCGAATTTATCGCCATCAACACTTCACTTTCGAGTTTGTATCAACTTAAATCTAGCAGCAATCATCGTAATGCAAATTTATCTTTTCTCGATATTCAGCAACTTTAGAACATCAACAACTTTTCGATTTATTTAAACAACAATCATTTTTCGGAATAAAAAGAAAAAAGATTTAGGTAAAATTCGCTTTACAAATCAAAATTATTGTTCAAATTTAAATCAAACATAACAATATAATTTATCACTGAAATGGAAGCTTAAAATTTGTTAATCAACAAAATATTAAAATTTTCGATTAAATAACAACACAAAAAAAAAAAAAATCTGTGCCAAACTGATAAACATAAAGTTCATCATTAATGCTCTCCAAACCATAATTATCGTCATCGTTATGAAGTTCAACGTCAATTAAAGGATCATTATACTCTTCGTCGTCATTGTAAACATCATCATCGCATTTTGCCGTCATCCAAAATATTATTGGAAACTTTGCCATCGTTTTGTCTTCATCGCATCGAATCTATCATTTTTGCATTTATCGTCATCGTTGTCTTTGTTGTATCGAACTCATCGTCACACAATCCACTAAAACTTCATCAAGAACGTTTTTTGTTACTGTCAAGTGTATTAATTTGTTTGTCTTAAGCTGGCCAATTTCTTGTGCAACTTTTGGTACTGTGGGAAGAATTGCCAGCGTCATCAAACTTCTTCGCTGCATTATTAGACACCAACCTTTGTAACTTCGTAACCAACCTATCAAATATATCATCAATTCCTATTGGAATTTTGTTGTCTTCAACTTTCATCACACCAATATAAAACACCTCACTTCATTGTGTTTCCCTTCATCTCTTTGTTGTTAAAGCTGTACTTTTTTAAAACTTAAGTACAATTTTCTAATTTTGTCAATGCATACAAAGGATCAAGGCAAACAAACTGTAACTTTACTATTTGATGATCAGTGTTGGGCAACACTTGGTACTTTTTGAAATCGTATGGTACTTGGTGGAATTGTAAACCATTTCCGGATTTAAATCTACAAAACCATTGGGAACTTTCAGAAGATAATAATTAAAGCACTATTATAAATTATTATGCGTTTTCGTCCCTACCCATAAAAAAGTTACCACAAAACTTCTCAAGTATGATGGATAAATTAAACTTCGCTTAAACTTCATTCAACCATAAATTTTTCGAATTATGTTTACATATTTTCGTGTAGTATAGTACTCAATTTGTACAACTCCAAATATGCAAAAGTTTTCATTAAAACGGACACTTCTGCCAATACAATCAACATTCAAATTCATCAATTCAATTGTCATTGCCTTCAAATACAACTTTTCGAGTATTGTAAAACTTTGCAATTCTGCCCTTATCGAAAATTAATTGAAAGTACCTTTCAATGGGGGCAGTATGTTTGGTCAGAATAGCAGCTACTTTTTTGTAATTTGTATTATGCCGTTTTCTTTTATATTTGTAAATTAACGCCTTTAAAGTACTGGACCATTCAAGTACTTTTATTTGTAATCGATTACTTTTTTTTGTTGATCTACACTAATTGTTTTCTTCTTTTCTTTAAATTATAACTGCAAACATCCAAATCCAAAATATGTACATATTTAGCTTTAGTTTTTGCAAATAAAAACCTAAAACATGAGTGCTTTTAGAATACTGAAACAATAAACAAGAAACCACTGCGTTTTATTTTCGTCATCGAACAGCCGGGTTCAATACCAGAAAGTTCAAAAAAAAAAATTTTAATTTCAATAAAATTTTGTGGAACATAATAATATTTATGTGGAACATAATATTGAATAAGACAACCGAATATTGGCTTTCACGAAGAAAAATACAATTTAATATAACGATCGTTGTCGTAACCGCACGAATTCGATTGGCAACAAATTCGGTGGCCACAATTGAGACTATTTTCTGGGTGTTCCAATTTTGCTACGAATGAAGTTGACTAATTTTTTCATATAATTTGAAGATGATGCAGTATTAACTTGAAAATTATATAATCTTTCAGGAGAAAGATTATTTCATTTGGAGATTTTTTATTAATGGATATTCGAGTTTTTTTACCTGTACCTCATCATCAGTACTGGTTGTACTTTTTTTCCTTAAAAGACTAGTTACGACTTGATCTTGTTGTTTAGAGGGTAATTTATATACCAAGTTAAATATATTTTCACGTGCATTTGAGGAAGCTGCGCCTTTACAGTTATGTGAAATACCTTTTCCGATTTCTTGAAAACAATTTCTACAAATTTCTAAAGAAGTTCTCTCTTTACTTATCTTTGAACAAGATTTATCTACAGTACTTTCGGGAATTTTATTAACATCAGTAGTCGGAACTTGTTTTATTTTACCTCGACCTTTTTTTACTTTGGAATGGCTACACCCAGGAAAAAGATTGGTTGGCTTTCGATCAAAACCATTAAAATGAATTTGCCAGGACTTTATTTTATTTGGAATTGCCTATAATTGAATACTACATCAAAAATATTTTACTAGGTATTAAAAATAGGGAAAATTAACTAAAAAACAATCCTTTTAACAAATTATTGGTATCTCCAATCAATTTTAAAATTAGTATCAGTTTAGTAATTCTATGCAGTAGAAGCAGCCATTTATTTAGTGAATATACAAGAAAATTGGTGTTATCTATAACTTTTTTTAAAAAAATTTCAATATTCGAAAGTGGTAACTACAAATACGGGTATCCTAATCAAATATGACCTTAAATTCAAGTTTCTGTAGAACCAACCGAATTGTGGATTGTATTGATAACACACACAACTATTAATTGGTATTGATAAACGAATTTTATACTGTATTAATAAAACACATAAATTCAAAATTAGTCATTAAAATTATTAAGTGTTTGTGGTGTAGTGGGTGAGGAGTTGGCCTAGTACGCCGGATTTCCGGGATCGTATCCCGGAAAAGACAAAAATTCAGATGTTTTTTTTAATTAAAATAAAATATTCATATGTATAAACAGTAAATATGGCTAAGAAATTTAAAAGTAGTTGTGGTGCAGTGGGTAAAAGTGTGAACTATTAACCTGAAGGGCCGGGTTCAATACCAGAAAATTCAAAAAAAGTTTTTTAATTTCAATAAAATTTTGTAGAACATAATAATATTTATGTGGAACATAATATTGAATTAGACAACCGAATATTGGCTTTCACGACGAAAAATATAATTTAATATAAAGATAGTTGTCGTAAACGCACGAATTCGATTGGCAACAAATTCGGTGGCCACAACTGAGACTGTTTTGTGTGTGTAGTACACCGAGCAGTGGAACAAATGTAACAGTCGCAAACCGTTACATGTCTAGTTTGTTTTGTGAATATAATGTCCTCGTAATTAGGCATACACGGAAGAGGTCTTTTCATAACATTTTCACCTTTATTTTGCAATTCAGTCAAAGTTAATCTGCAAGTATGACAAATAGCCAGGGGGTATTTTTCATTCGAAGAGTCAAAGTGGTTATTACTATATTTTGTGATTGTGCCCGCAAGGGGCACATACTTTTCGACGATTCTCTTCGTGGTCACATTTGCGATTCAAATGAGTATGAAGAGATATTTTATTTCCAATTGATAATTACTATAATAGGTGTTGATTTTATTCAAAAATAGGAAAAAATATAATATAAAAATTTCTTTACCAAACACGTCTGACAAGTATATTTGCTTTGTGCTATTTATAATTGCTCTGACCAGTAAATTTGCTTGTATGTATACACAAAAAAACTAAAGAGAAACAAGTATGTACATACTTGTATGATTTACTGAAAAATACAGATGCGAAAAATTATTAAGAAATTGTGGTTGTGACCTTTTGAATATTTAGAAAATTCTTCGTGCGCAAAAATCGAAAAAAGTGAATATCTCAAGAAAAAGAGCAGTTAGGATTTCAATTCAAACGGCTTTTGAATACATTTTTCATCACAAACAAATCCCCGCTTTTGGTTTTTGTCGTCATTTTTATGGAATAATAAGATTCTTCCTGCCCACCGTGTACATCTACTAGAAACTGAATTAAAATTTTTATTAAAAATTTATAAAATTTTTTTTCGCGAAAAGAAGATATTCCGCCAAAAAAGCGCGTGCTGAATTTTTTCCTGTTAAGTTTCATTTTTATCTTATATCAACTAGATACTGAATTCAAATGCAGATTGCAGTAACTTAAAAATTTTAACAAAATTTGGTCCACAGCATCACGCAAAATACATATATGAAATTTGCAAAATTCCGAACTATATCCACTTTGCGATGATTTATTTATCAAAAGAAACGTTTTTGTATCCATATTGCCCTATTTAGAACACATTTTTTCCTCCACATTGAATTTCTGATAAAACGCGAAAAATCGCGAATTTCAAAAAAATCTAAAACACGTGTTCACTTAAATCGACTACAGATTATGATATGTAAGTTTGACATTTCAATAACAAACATCTCCGTACAAAAGAGTCAAAAATTTGTTTTTTTATAGAATATCCTTGAAAATAGGACATGTCTGGATACGCTTGAACATGTTATATATACCGCTGGACGCGCCTCAAAAGTATGTTGAGGCGTAAAATGCAAATTTCTTACAAAAACTAAAAAAAAGACCTTTTTTAAAAATGGACCAGCTCGTGAGATCTCGTTGCTAGACCCGAAATATTTTGGGAATCGTCATAAAACAAACCAAGGTTTATTTTGAGGGCACTTTTTTTACTTTTTTTCGTGAGTCGGTGTAATATATATAATTTTAATTATATTTTATTATTTATGTAAAAAGACCCTACGGGAAATTTTAACAAACTGTCACCGAACTGGCCCCTTTATATGAAATAGACTGGTCACTTTTACATGGCGTTGTCATAGGACATGTCACAAGACAAATCCCAAGACAGGTCCCTGAACTTTGTTTTTTATGAGAGTTCATTAACCTGTCCTAGGATTTGTCTTGTGACAAGTCACAAGGGGTCAATTTCCCCCTCCTATGACAACGCCATGTAAAAGTGACCAGTCTATTTCATATAGAGGGGCCAGTTCGGTGACAGTTTGTTAAAATTTCCCCGTGAACGTTCGAAAAGCAATCCAAAATAATGTTTTTAAAATGCTTTTTTCTCGTACCATGGAAAATCAACGCTGTGAAAATGCTTCTTTTTTTTGTACCATTGACAACAAACGCTTTTACAGCGCTTTGTTTTTTGTACCGTCTCCAATTTCTACCTGGGTAATTATGTTAAAAAAAAACATATGGATAAGATAATCCAGTGGAATAAAAACAATTACAACACGACTTTAGTTTTCAAAATTTCTAGGGAAAAAGTACAGTGCAAAAAATTAATTAAAAGACCCGCGAAAAAAGGATTAGATTTGATCAAGTTAGGTTTGATCCAATTGTATCTATTCATATTAAAGAGTGAATAACAACGTATAAAATTAAATTTGAATTTATCTGCGATTCCGATTTTTAAAATTTTCTTATTCGTTGCCTTATATAATCATATCCTAAAAAATCTTTTCTCTTATATCATTTTATATGCCATATACAAATACATATACTTGATCAAATTATATCTCGTTGAAGATACGTTTTTATATTGCTTCGAACAACACTTTATAAAACTAAATGTGACCCAAGAATATTTTAGATAAAATTATTTACTATCTCGAATCGAACAAAATGTATGTGGATTTAAATACAATTATATACTTAATAATTCAATACAAAATTAAAAAGCTGAGCTTATCCCCCTGTTTTTATAAAACGAAAGGAAAAATTCCTCCAGAGGAATGCGTGTATTTTGTTTTTGTTACAATAACAAAACACACACATTCCTCAGGAGGAATTATTCCGCTCGCTTTATAAAAACAGGGGGTATATGTTATGTTGCATCTAGGGTTTTTAATGACCCAGAATTTTTTCATTTCTGGGATAAATGAGACATACCAATGTCACACTTTTTAATTACAATATCAAATCTTAAATCTAATGAAAGAAATAATAAGAAAAGTAACTACACAGAGAAAAATTATAGTTAAATCAATTACTATATCAGATTTTAATTAACATTTGATTTTTTACGAACACTTTGTAAATAAAGTATGAATATTAGGGCCAGTGTTATAGTCATCACTTAGTAGGATATTTTATTTAAGTAAGAAACTTTGAAACAAAATTTTCTAATTGGTGGCTGATCCTTATTAAAGTAAATTATAGTTAAACTTTTTCATATTTAAGTTAATGTGTTTTTCGATTTTAAAAATAAGCAGACAATTTTTTATATAAAAAGAAAAAAACCTGAGATTTGTGTGATTTCAAAGCTTTTTCTATCTTAGTATACGTTGTTTCTGCATGATTTTAATTTTTTTCTTCTGTGCAGTTACAACTAACTGATAATGGATTTATATAACCCACAAAGAGAGAAGTTTGCTGGACCAGTTTTAATGAAATTTTTTAGTAAAATAATAAAGTTTTCTTCACAAGGTAAATGATAAATTTCTTAAATTTGGTGAAAAATCTTCATATATTTTATGAATTTAGTTTTAATGAAACTTTTTCAATAAGTGTATTAAACTTTTAATAAATAAAATGAATATTTTCACAACATTTTATCAAAAATGTTTCAATAGACGAGGCCCAGTGAAATTTCATCGGTTTTGTGCAAAAATTTATTAATATCATTCAGATAATTCTCTCAGTTAAATAATTGGTCGTTTTCCTACACTATATGAGGGCGACCGCAAAAGTAACTGGCCTGGCACATTTTCTGTTTTACTAGCAACTTTTTTTTTTTTTTTTTAAAGCAATCTTTTATAAGCCATCTGTCAAAATTTCCGAAATATTTAACGATTATTTTCTTTGTTACAGGTGATTGAAGTAAACAAGTTTTGTAATTTTTGAAAAATGGAAAATAAAGAGTTTCGTGCGGTAATTAAACACTTTTATGAAAGGTTATACGCCACAATTAATCAAAGATGAATTGGATTCTGTTCATGGGGAAAATGCACCATCATACTCCACCGTGAAATCCTGGGTTCAACAATTTAAAATGGGTCGTTCAAGTACGGAAGATGAACAACGCTCTGTAAGACTGAAAACTGCTACTCCCAGTGTAGAAAATCATTACCAGATATGTGGTTATGTAACTACATACTTCCCAGTGTAGAAACGGTAATGACATATCATTATTTTTTGGACTACCAGTAATGACACCCACTTACCTTCTGTATTATTTTAAAACATATAATAATGAGTTACTGATAATGACTTATTTTTATCATTATTTCAAAAAGAAAATAATTTTTTAGATTTTTTGAAATCTATTTTTAGACTCAATATTTTTAGACTCAATATTTTTTAAACACTGGTAAGGATATATGTAACCACATATTTTTTGATTTTTTGTATGTTGGCGAGTAAGCTTACTTGTGTGCAGCAGGTCAATTGTGTTTTTATCTATTAAATATTACATGTCGATATAGCTCAGATGGTAGAGCTGTTGACTGGCAATCTGTAGACGCAGGTTCGATTCCCGCACCAGCAAATTCTATTAAAAAAAAAAAAAATACAATAAAAAATATTTTTTTTTATATAATTTATTTTTTAAAAAATCTATTTTTAGACTCATTATTTTTGTCAGTACTGGTAAGCACATAGGTAACGATATATTTTTTGATTTTTCGTATGCTGGTGTGTAACGACAACTCATTATTTTTCGCGACATCGCCATATAAAGGTAATAAGAAATGTAATAACAAAAGTAACTAGTTACCATTACCAAGTATGTAGTTACATAACCACATATCTGGTAATGATTTTCTACACTGGGTTGGTAATGGTAACTAGTTACTTTTGTTATTACATTTCTTATTACCTTTATAAGGCGATGTCGCGAAAAATAATGAGTTGTCGTTACACACCAGCATACGAAAAATCAAAAAATATATCGTTACCTATGTGCTTACCAGTACTGACAAAAATAATGAGTCTAAAAATAGATTTTCTAAAAAATAAATTATATAAAAAAAAAATATTTTTTATTGTATTTTTTTTTTTAAATAAAATTTGCTGGTACGGGAATCGAACCTGGGTCTACAGATTCGCAGTCAACAGCTCTACCATCTGAGCTATATCGACATGTAATATTTAATAGATAAAAACACAATTGACCTGCTGCACACAAGTAAGCTTACTCGCCAACATACAAAAAATCAAAAAATATGTGTTTACATATATCCTTACCAGTGTTTAAAAAATATTGAGTCTAAAAATAGATTTCAAAAAATGTTCAGAAAAATCTAAAAAATTATTTTCTATTTGAAATAATGATAAAAATAAGTCATCAGTAACTCATTATTATATGTTTTAAAATAATACAGAAGGTAAGTGGGTGCCATTACTGGTAGTCGAAAAAATAATGATATGTCATTACCGTTTCTACACCGGGCTACTATTGAAAACATTAGAAAAATATTTAATGAAGTGACTAAAGATAGACGGATAAAGCTCAGAGAACTTGCTGATATTGTTAAAATACACGAAAAACAAGTTTGGAGTATTTTACATGATGAACTCCACATGAAAAAGCTATCTGCAAGATGGGTGCCGCGTTTGTTGACTTTGCCCCAAAAAATCGCATTTTTAACTCAACAAAAAGTGGCCGAATTACGATTTGAAATTGTTCCGCATCCACCATATAGTCCAGATTTAGCTCCTTCTGATTATTTCTTGTTTCCAAATTTAAAAAAATTTCTCGGTGGCAAAAAATTTTCGTCCAATAGCGAGGTTATTGCTGAAACTGAGGCATATTTTGAAGGTCTTGAAATATCTTATTTTTCGGATGGAATTAAAAAACTTGAAAAACGTTTGATGAAGTGTATTGAGTTGGAAGGAGATTATGTTGAAAAATAAATAATAATAATTCCAAAAAAACGATTCTTTTTATATTAGGCCAGTTACTTTTGTGGTCGCCCTCGTACATATTCATATAAACAAACAAAATTTAATGCAATTGAATAAGACCAAAACTCCGATAAAATTGAATGAAATTATATCAATTCAAATATCTTTTTTATTCGTTTATATACAATTTGATTAATCCATTTTCCGGATTAAATTTTATATAATTTAGTATGATGCCAAATAAAAAAAGATATGCTACCGAATAAATTTTTTTTCACGGGGACCTAATCAGCGATTAACATTCTGCAATCGAATATATTACTTAAAAAATTTTTCTTTTTTCACGAATTCTTTTTCCCACTTAACACCAAACTTTGTTGTATGAAATGGGCATTATAGTCCAAAGATTATAAATTACAAAAAAAAAACACAGTTAAAAAATTGTAAAATAATAGCGGAACGCGAAAAAAAGACTATGGTAGAAAAAATTAATTAAAACACACAATCAGCGATTAACATTCTATATAGTCTCCAAATTATAAATTAAATAAAAAACCACACTTAAAAATTGCTAAATAATGGCGGCACGCGAAAAAAGGCGTTATGGTACAAAAAATTAATTAAAAAACTTAATCAGCGATATACAGTCTGCAAACAAATATCTTTATGGAATAATTTTCCTATTTGCAATTTTTTTTTCGCAATTTTTTTTTTTCAATTAGCCGCCAAACTGTGTTGTATTAAATGGGTATTATAGTCCCTAGATTACAAATTTTAAAACACCGCCCCTAAAAAATTGGGAAAGAATAGCGGAACGCGAAAAAAACTTTATGGTAGAAACAATTAATTAAAACACACAATCAGCGATTAACATTCTGCAAACGAATATAATGATGGAAAAATTTTAAATTCTGCAAAAAAAATTTTTGGCGATATGTTTTTTTTTTACTTAATAGTAACCCAGCAAAAAAGTCATTAAAAAAAGTTATTTTAAAAGCACTCCGAATAGCATCAACTGATTGTGAGCAGTTACATATTAGCTCTAACACTGATTTATTTTACACGTGGTGTCCCATGTTGTCAGTAGTTTAACTTGAGCATTTCGTTAGTTATTTAAAAGTACATACATAATGTTAATAAAGTATGGTTTTTACATTTTCATCACATCAATACGAGTACATTTTATTTGCATTTTTAGAGTGATTCAGAAGTGCTCTTTATAATATATAATCCCAGTGTAGAAACGGTAATGACATATCATTATTTTTTGGACTACCAGTAATGACACCCACTTACCTTCTGAATTATTTTAAAACATATAATAATGAGTTACTGATAATGACTTATTTTTATCATTATTTCAAATAGAAAATAATTTTCTAGATTTTTTTGAACATTTTTTGAAATCTATTTTTAGACTCAATATTTTTTAAACACTGGTAAGGGTATATGTAACCACATATTTTTTGATTTTTTGTATGCTGGCGAGTAAGCTTACTTGTGTGCAGCAGGTCAATTATGTTTTTATCTATTAAATATTACATGTCGATATAGCTCAGATGGTAGAGCTATTGACTGGCAATCTGTAGACCCAGGTTCGATTCCCGCACCAGCAAATTTTATTTAAAAAAAAAAATATAATAAAAAATATTTTTTTTAATCCCAAGTAAAAAAAATTATATGGAGCCATATGAAGTTATATTTAATTATATATAATCTTTTATGTTATTAGATATAATTATATCCGAAAAATTAGAACATCTTATTGTATCTTATTGTATCGAATTGTATACAATTGTATACAATTTGTATACAATTGTATACAATTTGGTACAATTTGATACAATTTTATGCAATTCGATACAATTGTATCCGAATTTTGTCCTCATCCAATTACATCAAATTATATCTTTTTGTATAAAATTATATAAAATGTTATAAAAGTGGACATAGTTTGATACAATTATATCTAAATATTGACCTTATACTTTTGATCATATTATATAAGACCACATCTAACAATATACAAAAATTATTTTTTTAAATAAAAAAGATATGCAATATCTGGAGATCAGACCTGGGGCATTTCAATTACAATTGCAAATAAATGTACACTCAAAAAAAAATTTACTTCGGATTAAAGAAAATTTCCTTAAACTAAGTAAAATAAGGGAATGTTTAAGCTCCAAGAAAAAATTTACACAGCAGAAGTATAAATTTTTCCTTAAATTTAGGAAATACAATTTTTTTTATTTGTATTAAAAATAAGTACAAATATACTTTGGATTAGTAAATATGTCAGGAAAACGAAGTTTCTTATTTCGTTAGGTTAAGTAAATTTGTCTTTAATATATTTTAGAATCTTGTAAAAACTTTCCCCTATTTAAGGAATATTTCCTTAAATTGAAAACTTTTTGAACGTGAAGTAAATAAAAATTTACTTATTTTAAACACAAAGCTCATATTTATTTCCTTAAACTTATTAGTTTTCACCTCAAATTAAAGAAAATTCCTTTAAAAAAATTACATAATTGAGCCTAGTTTTACTATATAAGAATAAAAAACTTCTTGTAGATAGGTAAGTGCTTCCCAGTTTTAAGTAAATAATATACTCAAATTGAGAATATTTTTACTACGCAAGAGTAAATAACTTTCTTAAAATATGCAAACATTTACTAGTTTCAAGGAAGTAATATACTCAAATTTGGTATATTTTTTGCTAAATTATAGTAAAATTGGCTTAATTTTAAGAAAATAATATTCTTAAACTTAGTATATTTTTACTATATAAAAGTTAAAAATTTCCTATAAATATGAAAATGTTTCCTAGGTTTAAGGAAATAGTATACTCAAAAGTAGTATATTTTTACTACAAAGGAGTAAATAACTTCCTTAAAATATGCAAACGTTTACTAGTTTTAAGGAAATAATATACCCAAATTTTGTATATTTTTACTAAATAACAGTAAAATATTTCCTCTAAGCATGTAAATTAGGCCTAGTTTTAAGAAAATAATATACTTCAGCTGAGTATATTTTTACTATATGAGAGTATAAAATTTCCTATAAATATGAAAATGTTTCCTAGGATTAAGGAAATATTATACTCAAATTTTGTAAATTTTTACTACGCAAGAGTAAATAACTTCCTTAAAATATGCAAACGTTTACTAGTTTTAAGGAAATAATATACCCAAATTTTGTATATTTTTACTAAATAACAGTAAAATATTTCCTCTAAACATGTAAATTAGGCCTAGTTTTAAGAAAATAATATACTTCAGCTGAGTATATTTTTACTATATGAGAGTATAAAATTTCCTATAAATATGAAAATGTTTCCTAGGGTTAAGGAAATATTATACTCAAATTTTGTAAATTTTTACTACGCAAGAGTAAATAGCTTTCTTAAAATACGCAAACGTTTACTAGTTTTAAGGAAATAATATACCCAAATTTTGTATATTTTTACTAAATAACAGTAAAATATTTCCTCTAAGCATGTAAATTTGGCCTAGTTTTAAGAAAATTATATACTTAAGCTGAGTATATTTTTACTATATAAGAGTAAAAAATTTCCTATAAATATGGAAATGTTTCCTAGGTATAAGGAAATGATATAATCAAATTTTGTATATTTTTTCTATATTAAAGTAAACGATTTCCTCAGCGTAAGTAAATGTTTTACATAAATTCAGTATGAAATATCAAGAATTTTAAGATGTTATCCTCAACTTGAGTAAATTGTATTACTTATGTTGAGTAAATTATGTCTTTATTTTTTATAAAAGTGTGCTGTATGTAAAGAAATCTGTGATTAAAATAAGTATATTTTTGTTGAAAATGGCTTTATTTTGGTAAATATATTTACTTTAAATATGTATATAAGTATTAAAAGGACAGTATAATTTAGACGCTTTAAAGAATTTTTTTTTTCATAAATCAATACTATTTCTCCACAAAAGTACCATACTAACATTTCAGTATTTCCGAAGTTACAGCCTATTGAAATCATAATCTTCAGTCGCATCTATGTATGTTTCTTTAACTTCAGTTAAATTTTTATTTAAATTTTGAACTAAAAAAAGTTTTTTCACTGCTCACACCGTACAGAGCGCATTTTTAATCCAACTAAGGAATTATTTTTCATAAAATTCATTTCAAAAAAACTATTTCGATATATTTTTTATGAGACATTAAATTTGAAAATTCAAAAATTTTCTATTAAAATATAGTTTGTTATTAAAAAAAATATATTAAAAATAAAGTCTTTACAGATTTCTTTATCCCTTCTAGAAGAAAATTTTATGGAGAATAAGAAATTTTTGTTTTCTTATTTATTTGAATACAATTTTTCAAAAACAAAAGATTTCATAAAAATTTAATTGAAGTTTAAGAAACAAATACAATGTGACTGAAGTTTTTAACTTCAATAGGCTTTAACCCTGGAAATATTTAGAACTTCGTTTTGAAAATTTAGTATTATATTATTGTAGAGAAGTGCTATCGATTTATGAAAAAATCAATCTAATTCAGGCTGGATCCTTAATACTTATACACATATGTATGTATTTTAAGAAAATATATTTACCATAATAAAGCCATGTAAAACAAAAAATATACTTATTTCAATCATTACTTTCTTTAGTTACAGGACACCTATAAAAAATAAACTCATAATTTACTTACCATAAGTATAGCAATTTACTCAAATTTTAAAAAGCTAAAAACTTTATTTAATTACCAGGGCAACGACTTTCATGCACATGCATGTTTGTAGTCATTAATACAAAAGTGATTTAAACCAAATACTTTTCCGAATCAAAGAATTTGCAACAAAATGGCATCGATTTGTTATGGCATATTTTTGCATATTTTGTTATAAATGAATATTTTTGCATATTTTACTTTTAAGTGCATATTTTTGGCATATTTTATGATTATTATTGCGTATTTTTGCATGTTATTCATTAAATTGCATATTTTCTTCATATATTTTTTTTTTTTAACTAAGGGTGAATAAAATAAAAATAAATAAATAAAAAAAATAAGATTTAGTGAAAAATAAAGAAAAAGAAGAATTTAAAAACCTTAACGCAGCACTTAACTAGAAGGAAAAGATCAAGTTGTCATCTACTTACGACATTTATATTGGATTTAATTTTTAATTAAATGCTCGAATAAAAAATATGATTTTAAAAATCGATAAATTTAGAGTGTATTTTTTTGGTTTTAAGCGTTTAATTTTGGATTTTAAGTGCATATTTTTGGGTTTTTACTGCATATTTTGAGCGCAAATTTTCGATTTTTAAGTGTATGAAAGTCGCTGCCCTGTTATAACATTAGAAAATTTTGAAATAAATATAAATATATAAAAATAAAGATTACGGAATTTTTTTAGATTTTTTTCTATTTTATGTTTTATTAATAATATTTACTTCAGTTTTCTTAAAAAATTTTATGTATCGGGTTTCTAAATAATATAATATAGATAAAAATAAATATATGAATAAAAAATGTTGCTTTTATCGCATTACAATACTATGTGGCTCTGAAAGATAAAATAATTAAATTGAGTTTTAATGAAAAATTATTTTTGAAATATGTATAAACTTACATCTTTAAAACAATTCAAACGACCCACTGAAACCTGACAAAATCACAGCTGCCCAAGAAGGGAATAAGCGGCAAAGATTGAATCCTGTAAATATTTTGTTAACTTAAGTATGTATGTATTTATCTATAATAAAAATAATTTTGCTCTTTACCTGCCAATGTTGCAATTTAAACGTAAAAGTTCTCGGGACCCATACATGTGCGTCATAATACATAAAAAAGATAAATAGGCATCAGAAAACACAGTTTTTAAAATAGTTCAATAAATAACCTTATATTTAATAAAAACCTTATATATTAATAAAACAGTTTATTGTGTGCTGATGCTCGCACAAATATAACTATGATTACCACTAAAATATTTTGAGTATGACTTAAATTGTTAAAAAAAAAAACTATAAAATTTAAATGAAATAAATGCATTTAACAGTTGTTTTTCAAATATATTATAAGATACAAAAATAATTGAAAAAAATCAAACACAAATCCTTGAGAAAGTACATATAGTGTTCACAATAAAAAAAAGTCACCTAGTACAATAACATAATTCTGAGTCCGTATTTACGGCGAATTGAAGCAAAAGTTTATGAATATAAATTATCAAATTGAACCAATTATAAGAATAAACAACTTATTGCGCCGATGCTCAACAATTATATTTCTTAAACTTGTGTAAATTAAAAAAATTTACTAATATATTTAAATATGACAAAATACATTTAAAAATGTTCAAATATTAAATATAAAACACAATATAAACTTACTAACGAATGTTATCCTGACCAAGCAATTACCTAACTTTTAGTTTATAAATTTAATGAGTATGTTTTCATAATTCTACCATTTAAAGTATTTTTTTTTTGCTCAATTATGTACAAGTTTAAAAATTAAAACGATGTACGTTAGGTTTCCCTACAACTCAATAAGTTGGGATAAAATCCAATCTTATTTTGGTTAATGAGAAATTCGAAATTTTGCTCAACTAATGAACCAACGTTTTTAAGCTGGGTACATGTGTAACCGTCATTGTATCAAAAGTGCAACTCCTTACAAATCTACGCTGGCGCAGACTAACGCGCTGGGACACTATGTCATTAAGGGCTGGGAGTTGTTAGTCACCTAGTACAATAACATAATTCTGAGTCCGTATTTACGGCGAGTTGAAGCAGAAGTTTATGAATATAAATTAGCAAATTGAACCAATCATAAGAACAAACAACTTATTGCGCTGATGCTCAACAATTATATTTCTTAAACTTGTGTAAATTAAAAAAATTTGCGAATATATTTAGATATGATAAAATACAGTTAAAAATGTTCAAATATTAAATATAAAACACAATATAAACTTACTAACGAATGTTATCCTATCCAAGCACATGCCTAACTTTTAGTTTATAAATTTAATGAGTACGTTTTTATAAATCTGCTAAAAATCGAAACTTTTTAAAGTATTTTTTTTTTTGCTCAATTTTCTACAAGTTTAAAAATTAAAACGATGTACGTTAGGTTTCCCTACAACTCAATAAGTTGGGATAAAATCCAGTCTTATTTTGGTCAATTAAAGGCTGCCATATATTTACCAGTCACATTTGTGACCTTGGCTCATTGACATGGGCAGATTACATTAGGTCTTAAAGAATTCTTTCACACGCCAGGCTGAACTTTCGACTTATTTAAAAAAAACTGATTTAAGAAATAATTTTGTGTCAAAAGTCAACTTGGCGGATGAAAACATTCTGCAGAAATGAATGCTGAATCCACACATGCTCATGCAAGATTCAGGGCTAGCCATGGTTATTGCCGCGAATGTTTCTTTGAACCGCTAGCTGGACTAACCGAAAACTCAATGGCCGAATATAAATTACTGAAAATTATAGCAAATTGAACCAATTATAAGAACAAACAACTTATTGCGCTGATGCTCAACAATTATATTTCTTAAACTTGCGTAAATTAAAAAAATTTGAGAATATATTTAGATATGATAAAATACATTTAAAAATGTTCAAATATTAAATATAAAAAAACACAATATAAACTTACTAACTAATGTTATCCTATCCAAGCACATGCCTAACTTTTAGTTTATAAATTTAATGAGTACGTTTTTATAAATCTGCTAAAAATCTAAACTTTTTAAAGTATTGTTTTGTTTGCTCAATTTTCTACAAGTTTAAAAATTAAAACGATGTACGTTAGGTTTCCCTACAACTCAATAAGTTGGGATAAAATCCAGTCTTATTTTGGTTAATTAAACGCTGCCATATATTTACCAGTCACATTTGTGACCTTGGCTCATTGATATGGGCAGATTACATTAGGTCTTAAAGAATTCTTTCACACGCCAGGCTGAACTTTCGACTTATTTAAAAAAAACTGACTTAAGAAATAATTTTGTGTCAAAAGTCAACTTGGCGGATAAAAACATTCTGCAGAAATGAATGCTGAATCCACACATGCTCATGCAAGATTCAGGGCTAGCCATGGTTATTGCCGCGAATGTTTCTTTGAACCGCTAGCTGGACTAACCGAAAACTCAATGGCCGAATATAAATTACTGAAAATTATAGCAAATTGAACCAATTATAAGAACAAACAACTTATTGCGCTGATGCTCAACAATTATATTTCTTAAACTTGCGTAAATTAAAAAAATTTGAGAATATATTTAGATATGATAAAATACATTTAAAAATGTTCAAATATTAAATATAAAAAAACACAATATAAACTTAATAACGAATGTTATCCTATCCAAGCACATGCCTAACTTTTAGTTTATAAATTTAATGAGTACGTTTTTATAAATCTGCTAAAAATCTAAACTTTTTAAAGTATTGTTTTGTTTGCTCAATTTTCTACAAGTTTAAAAATTAAAACGATGTACGTTAGGTTTCCCTACAACTCAATAAGTTGGGATAAAATCCAGTCTTATTTTGGTCAATTAAACGCTGCCATATATTTACCAGTCACATTTGTGACCTTGGCTCATTGACATGGGCAGATTACATTAGGTCTTAAAGAATTCTTTCACACGCCAGGCTGAACTTTCGACTTATTTAAAAAAAAACTGACTTAAGAAATAATTTTGTGTCAAAAGTCAACTTGGCGGATAAAAACATTCTGCAGAAATGAATGCTGAATCCACACATGCTCATGCAAGATTCAGGGCTAGCCATGGTTATTGCCGCGAATGTTTCTTTGAACCGCTAGCTGGACTAACCGAAAACTCAATGGCCGAATATAAATTACTGAAAATTATAGCAAATTGAACCAATTATAAGAACAAACAACTTATTGCGCTGATGCTCAACAATTATATTTCTTAAACTTGCGTAAATTAAAAAAATTTGAGAATATATTTAGATATGATAAAATACATTTAAAAATGTTCAAATATTAAATATAAAAAAACACAATATAAACTTAATAACGAATGTTATCCTATCCAAGCACATGCCTAACTTTTAGTTTATAAATTTAATGAGTACGTTTTTATAAATCTGCTAAAAATCTAAACTTTTTAAAGTATTGTTTTGTTTGCTCAATTTTCTACAAGTTTAAAAATTAAAACGATGTACGTTAGGTTTCCCTACAACTCAATAAGTTGGGATAAAATCCAGTCTTATTTTGGTCAATTAAACGCTGCCATATATTTACCAGTCACATTTGTGACCTTGGCTCATTGACATGGGCAGATTACATTAGGTCTTAAAGAATTCTTTCACACGCCAGGCTGAACTTTCGACTTATTTAAAAAAAACTGATTTAACAAATAATTTTGTGTCAAAAGTCACCTTGGCGGATAAAAACATTCTGCAGAAATGAATGCTGAATCCACACATGCTCATGCAAGATTCAGGGCTAGCCATGGTTATTGCCGCGAATGTTTCTTTGAACCGCTAGCTGGACTAACCGAAAACTCAATGGCCGAATATAAATTACTGAAAATTATAGCAAATTGAACCAATTATAAGAACAAACAACTTATTGCGCTGATGCTCAACAATTATATTTCTTAAACTTGCGTAAATTAAAAAAATTTGAGAATATATTTAGATATGATAAAATACATTTAAAAATGTTCAAATATTAAATATAAAAAAACACAATATAAACTTACTAACGAATGTTATCCTATCCAAGCACATGCCTAACTTTTAGTTTATAAATTTAATGAGTACGTTTTTATAAATCTGCTAAAAATCTAAACTTTTTAAAGTATTGTTTTGTTTGCTCAATTTTCTACAAGTTTAAAAATTAAAACGATGTACGTTAGGTTTCCCTACAACTCAATAAGTTGGGATAAAATCCAGTCTTATTTTGGTCAATTAAACGCTGCCATATATTTACCAGTCACATTTGTGACCTTGGCTCATTGACATGGGCAGATTACATTAGGTCTTAAAGAATTCTTTCACACGCCAGGCTGAACTTTCGACTTATTTAAAAAAAACTGACTTAAGAAATAATTTTGTGTCAAAAGTCAACTTGGCGGATAAAAACATTCTGCAGAAATGAATGCTGAATCCACACATGCTCATGCAAGATTCAGGGCTAGCCATGGTTATTGCCGCGAATGTTTCTTTGAACCGCTAGCTGGACTAACCGAAAACTCAATGGCCGAATATAAATTACTGAAAATTATAGCAAATTGAACCAATTATAAGAACAAACAACTTATTGCGCTGATGCTCAACAATTATATTTCTTAAACTTGTGTAAATTAAAAAAATTTGCGAATATATTTAGATATGATAAAATACATTTAAAATTGTTCAAATATTAAATATAAAAAAACACAATATAAACTTACTAACTAATGTTATCCTATCCAAGCACATGCCTAACTTTTAGTTTATAAATTTAATGAGTACGTTTTTATAAATCTGCTAAAAATCTAAACTTTTTAAAGTATTGTTTTGTTTGCTCAATTTTCTACAAGTTTAAAAATTAAAACGATGTACGTTAGGTTTCCCTACAACTCAATAAGTTGGGATAAAATCCAGTCTTATTTTGGTCAATTAAACGCTGCCATATATTTACCAGTCACATTTGTGACCTTGGCTCATTGACATGGGCAGATTACATTAGGTCTTAAAGAATTCTTTCACACGCCAGGCTGAACTTTCGACTTATTTAAAAAAAAACTGATTTAAGAAATAATTTTGTGTCAAAAGTCAACTTGGCGGATGAAAACATTCTGCAGAAATGAATGCTGAATCCACACATGCTCATGCAAGATTCAGGGCTAGCCATGGTTATTGCCGCGAATGTTTCTTTGAACCGCTAGCTGGACTAACCGAAAACTCAATGGCCGAATATAAATTACTGAAAATTATAGCAAATTGAACCAATTATAAGAACAAACAACTTATTGCGCTGATGCTCAACAATTATATTTCTTAAACTTGTGTAAATTAAAAAAATTTGCGAATATATTTAGATATGATAAAATACATTTAAAAATGTTCAAATATTAAATATAAAAAAACACAATATAAACTTACTAACTAATGTTATCCTATCCAAGCACATGCCTAAATTTTAGTTTATAAATTTAATGAGTACGTTTTTATAAATCTGCTAAAAATCTAAACTTTTTAAAGTATTGTTTTGTTTGCTCAATTTTCTACAAGTTTAAAAATTAAAACGATGTACGTTAGGTTTCCCTACAACTCAATAAGTTGGGATAAAATCCAGTCTTATTTTGGTCAATTAAACGCTGCCATATATTTACCAGTCACATTTGTGACCTTGGCTCATTGACATGGGCAGATTACATTAGGTCTTAAAGAATTCTTTCACACGCCAGGCTGAACTTTCGACTTATTTAAAAAAAACTGACTTAAGAAATAATTTTGTGTCAAAAGTCAACTTGGCGGATAAAAACATTCTGCAGAAATGAATGCTGAATCCACACATGCTCATGCAAGATTCAGGGCTAGCCATGGTTATTGCCGCGAATGTTTCTTTGAACCGCTAGCTGGACTAACCGAAAACTCAATGGCCGAATATAAATTACTGAAAATTATAGCAAATTGAACCAATTATAAGAACAAACAACTTATTGCGCTGATGCTCAACAATTATATTTCTTAAACTTGCGTAAATTAAAAAAATTTGAGAATATATTTAGATATGATAAAATACATTTAAAAATGTTCAAATATTAAATATAAAAAAACACAATATAAACTTACTAACGAATGTTATCCTATCCAAGCACATGCCTAACTTTTAGTTTATAAATTTAATGAGTACGTTTTTATAAATCTGCTAAAAATCTAAACTTTTTAAAGTATTGTTTTGTTTGCTCAATTTTCTACAAGTTTAAAAATTAAAACGATGTACGTTAGGTTTCCCTACAACTCAATAAGTTGGGATAAAATCCAGTCTTATTTTGGTCAATTAAACGCTGCCATATATTTACCAGTCACATTTGTGACCTTGGCTCATTGACATGGGCAGATTACATTAGGTCTTAAAGAATTCTTTCACACGCCAGGCTGAACTCTCGACTTATTTAAAAAAAACTGACTTAAGAAATAATTTTGTGTCAAAAGTCAACTTGGCGGATAAAAACATTCTGCAGAAATGAATGCTGAATCCACACATGCTCATGCAAGATTCAGGGCTAGCCATGGTTATTGCCGCGAATGTTTCTTTGAACCGCTAGCTGGACTAACCGAAAACTCAATGGCCGAATATAAATTACTGAAAATTATAGCAAATTGAACCAATTATAAGAACAAACAACTTATTGCGCTGATGCTCAACAATTATATTTCTTAAACTTGCGTAAATTAAAAAAATTTGAGAATATATTTAGATATGATAAAATACATTTAAAAATGTTCAAATATTAAATATAAAAAAACACAATATAAACTTACTAACGAATGTTATCCTATCCAAGCACATGCCTAACTTTTAGTTTATAAATTTAATGAGTACGTTTTTATAAATCTGCTAAAAATCTAAACTTTTTAAAGTATTGTTTTGTTTGCTCAATTTTCTACAAGTTTAAAAATTAAAACGATGTACGTTAGGTTTCCCTACAACTCAATAAGTTGGGATAAAATCCAGTCTTATTTTGGTCAATTAAACGCTGCCATATATTTACCAGTCACATTTGTGACCTTGGCTCATTGACATGGGCAGATTACATTAGGTCTTAAAGAATTCTTTCACACGCCAGGCTGAACTTTCGACTTATTTAAAAAAAACTGACTTAAGAAATAATTTTGTGTCAAAAGTCAACTTGGCGGATAAAAACATTCTGCAGAAATGAATGCTGAATCCACACATGCTCATGCAAGATTCAGGGCTAGCCATGGTTATTGCCGCGAATGTTTCTTTGAACCGCTAGCTGGACTAACCGAAAACTCAATGGCCGAATATAAATTACTGAAAATTATAGCAAATTGAACCAATTATAAGAACAAACAACTTATTGCGCTGATGCTCAACAATTATATTTCTTAAACTTGTGTAAATTAAAAAAATTTGAGAATATATTTAGATATGATAAAATACATTTAAAATTGTTCAAATATTAAATATAAAAAAACACAATATAAACTTACTAACTAATGTTATCCTATCCAAGCACATGCCTAACTTTTAGTTTATAAATTTAATGAGTACGTTTTTATAAATCTGCTAAAAATCTAAACTTTTTAAAGTATTGTTTTGTTTGCTCAATTTTCTACAAGTTTAAAAATTAAAACGATGTACGTTAGGTTTCCCTACAACTCAATAAGTTGGGATAAAATCCAGTCTTATTTTGGTCAATTAAACGCTGCCATATATTTACCAGTCACATTTGTGACCTTGGCTCATTGACATGGGCAGATTACATTAGGTCTTAAATAATTCTTTCACACGCCAGGCTGAACTTTCGACTTATTTAAAAAAAAAACTGATTTAAGAAATAATTTTGTGTCAAAAGTCAACTTGGCGGATGAAAACATTCTGCAGAAATGAATGCTGAATCCACACATGCTCATGCAAGATTCAGGGCTAGCCATGGTTATTGCCGCGAATGTTTCTTTGAACCGCTAGCTGGACTAACCGAAAACTCAATGGCCGAATATAAATTACTGAAAATTATAGCAAATTGAACCAATTATAAGAACAAACAACTTATTGCGCTGATGCTCAACAATTATATTTCTTAAACTTGTGTAAATTAAAAAAATTTGCGAATATATTTAGATATGATAAAATACATTTAAAAATGTTCAAATATTAAATATAAAAAAACACAATATAAACTTACTAACGAATGTTATCCTATCCAAGCACATGCCTAACTTTTAGTTTATAAATTTAATGAGTACGTTTTTATAAATCTGCTAAAAATCTAAACTTTTTAAAGTATTGTTTTGTTTGCTCAATTTTCTACAAGTTTAAAAATTAAAACGATGTACGTTAGGTTTCCCTACAACTCAATAAGTTGGGATAAAATCCAGTCTTATTTTGGTCAATTAAACGCTGCCATATATTTACCAGTCACATTTGTGACCTTGGCTCATTGACATGGGCAGATTACATTAGGTCTTAAAGAATTCTTTCACACGCCAGGCTGAACTTTCGACTTATTTAAAAAAAACTGACTTAAGAAATAATTTTGTGTCAAAAGTCAACTTGGCGGATAAAAACATTCTGCAGAAATGAATGCTGAATCCACACATGCTCATGCAAGATTCAGGGCTAGCCATGGTTATTGCCGCGAATGTTTCTTTGAACCGCTAGCTGGACTAACCGAAAACTCAATGGCCGAATATAAATTACTGAAAATTATAGCAAATTGAACCAATTATAAGAACAAACAACTTATTGCGCTGATGCTCAACAATTATATTTCTTAAACTTGCGTAAATTAAAAAAATTTGAGAATATATTTAGATATGATAAAATACATTTAAAAATGTTCAAATATTAAATATAAAAAAACACAATATAAACTTACTAACGAATGTTATCCTATCCAAGCACATGCCTAACTTTTAGTTTATAAATTTAATGAGTACGTTTTTATAAATCTGCTAAAAATCTAAACTTTTTAAAGTATTGTTTTGTTTGCTCAATTTTCTACAAGTTTAAAAATTAAAACGATGTACGTTAGGTTTCCCTACAACTCAATAAGTTGGGATAAAATCCAGTCTTATTTTGGTCAATTAAACGCTGCCATATATTTACCAGTCACATTTGTGACCTTGGCTCATTGACATGGGCAGATTACATTAGGTCTTAAAGAATTCTTTCACACGCCAGGCTGAACTTTCGACTTATTTAAAAAAAACTGACTTAAGAAATAATTTTGTGTCAAAAGTCAACTTGGCGGATAAAAACATTCTGCAGAAATGAATGCTGAATCCACACATGCTCATGCAAGATTCAGGGCTAGCCATGGTTATTGCCGCGAATGTTTCTTTGAACCGCTAGCTGGACTAACCGAAAACTCAATGGCCGAATATAAATTACTGAAAATTATAGCAAATTGAACCAATTATAAGAACAAACAACTTATTGCGCTGATGCTCAACAATTATATTTCTTAAACTTGCGTAAATTAAAAAAATTTGAGAATATATTTAGATATGATAAAATACATTTAAAAATGTTCAAATATTAAATATAAAAAAACACAATATAAACTTAATAACGAATGTTATCCTATCCAAGCACATGCCTAACTTTTAGTTTATAAATTTAATGAGTACGTTTTTATAAATCTGCTAAAAATCTAAACTTTTTAAAGTATTGTTTTGTTTGCTCAATTTTCTACAAGTTTAAAAATTAAAACGATGTACGTTAGGTTTCCCTACAACTTAATAAGTTGGGATAAAATCCAGTCTTATTTTGGTCAATTAAACGCTGCCATATATTTACCAGTCACATTTGTGACCTTGGCTCATTGACATGGGCAGATTACATTAGGTCTTAAAGAATTCTTTCACACGCCAGGCTGAACTTTCGACTTATTTAAAAAAAACTGATTTAACAAATAATTTTGTGTCAAAAGTCACCTTGGCGGATAAAAACATTCTGCAGAAATGAATGCTGAATCCACACATGCTCATGCAAGATTCAGGGCTAGCCATGGTTATTGCCGCGAATGTTTCTTTGAACCGCTAGCTGGACTAACCGAAAACTCAATGGCCGAATATAAATTACTGAAAATTATAGCAAATTGAACCAATTATAAGAACAAACAACTTATTGCGCTGATGCTCAACAATTATATTTCTTAAACTTGCGTAAATTAAAAAAATTTGAGAATATATTTAGATATGATAAAATACATTTAAAAATGTTCAAATATTAAATATAAAAAAACACAATATAAACTTACTAACGAATGTTATCCTATCCAAGCACATGCCTAACTTTTAGTTTATAAATTTAATGAGTACGTTTTTATAAATCTGCTAAAAATCTAAACTTTTTAAAGTATTGTTTTGTTTGCTCAATTTTCTACAAGTTTAAAAATTAAAACGATGTACGTTAGGTTTCCCTACAACTCAATAAGTTGGGATAAAATCCAGTCTTATTTTGGTCAATTAAACGCTGCCATATATTTACCAGTCACATTTGTGACCTTGGCTCATTGACATGGGCAGATTACATTAGGTCTTAAAGAATTCTTTCACACGCCAGGCTGAACTTTCGACTTATTTAAAAAAAACTGACTTAAGAAATAATTTTGTGTCAAAAGTCAACTTGGCGGATGAAAACATTCTGCAGAAATGAATGCTGAATCCACACATGCTCATGCAAGATTCAGGGCTAGCCATGGTTATTGCCGCGAATGTTTCTTTGAACCGCTAGCTGGACTAACCGAAAACTCAATGGCCGAATATAAATTACTGAAAATTATAGCAAATTGAACCAATTATAAGAACAAACAACTTATTGCGCTGATGCTCAACAATTATATTTCTTAAACTTGCGTAAATTAAAAAAATTTGAGAATATATTTAGATATGATAAAATACATTTAAAAATGTTCAAATATTAAATATAAAAAAACACAATATAAACTTACTAACGAATGTTATCCTATCCAAGCACATGCCTAACTTTTAGTTTATAAATTTAATGAGTACGTTTTTATAAATCTGCTAAAAATCTAAACTTTTTAAAGTATTGTTTTGTTTGCTCAATTTTCTACAAGTTTAAAAATTAAAACGATGTACGTTAGGTTTCCCTACAACTCAATAAGTTGGGATAAAATCCAGTCTTATTTTGGTCAATTAAACGCTGCCATATATTTACCAGTCACATTTGTGACCTTGGCTCATTGACATGGGCAGATTACATTAGGTCTTAAAGAATTCTTTCACACGCCAGGCTGAACTTTCGACTTATTTAAAAAAAACTGACTTAAGAAATAATTTTGTGTCAAAAGTCAACTTGGCGGATAAAAACATTCTGCAGAAATGAATGCTGAATCCACACATGCTCATGCAAGATTCAGGGCTAGCCATGGTTATTGCCGCGAATGTTTCTTTGAACCGCTAGCTGGACTAACCGAAAACTCAATGGCCGAATATAAATTACTGAAAATTATAGCAAATTGAACCAATTATAAGAACAAACAACTTATTGCGCTGATGCTCAACAATTATATTTCTTAAACTTGCGTAAATTAAAAAAATTTGAGAATATATTTAGATATGATAAAATACATTTAAAAATGTTCAAATATTAAATATAAAAAAACACAATATAAACTTAATAACGAATGTTATCCTATCCAAGCACATGCCTAACTTTTAGTTTATAAATTTAATGAGTACGTTTTTATAAATCTGCTAAAAATCTAAACTTTTTAAAGTATTGTTTTGTTTGCTCAATTTTCTACAAGTTTAAAAATTAAAACGATGTACGTTAGGTTTCCCTACAACTCAATAAGTTGGGATAAAATCCAGTCTTATTTTGGTCAATTAAACGCTGCCATATATTTACCAGTCACATTTGTGACCTTGGCTCATTGACATGGGCAGATTACATTAGGTCTTAAAGAATTCTTTCACACGCCAGGCTGAACTTTCGACTTATTTAAAAAAAACTGATTTAACAAATAATTTTGTGTCAAAAGTCAACTTGGCGGATAAAAACATTCTGCAGAAATGAATGCTGAATCCACACATGCTCATGCAAGATTCAGGGCTAGCCATGGTTATTGCCGCGAATGTTTCTTTGAACCGCTAGCTGGACTAACCGAAAACTCAATGGCCGAATATAAATTACTGAAAATTATAGCAAATTGAACCAATTATAAGAACAAACAACTTATTGCGCTGATGCTCAACAATTATATTTCTTAAACTTGCGTAAATTAAAAAAATTTGAGAATATATTTAGATATGATAAAATACATTTAAAAATGTTCAAATATTAAATATAAAAAAACACAATATAAACTTACTAACGAATGTTATCCTATCCAAGCACATGCCTAACTTTTAGTTTATAAATTTAATGAGTACGTTTTTATAAATCTGCTAAAAATCTAAACTTTTTAAAGTATTGTTTTGTTTGCTCAATTTTCTACAAGTTTAAAAATTAAAACGATGTACGTTAGGTTTCCCTACAACTCAATAAGTTGGGATAAAATCCAGTCTTATTTTGGTCAATTAAACGCTGCCATATATTTACCAGTCACATTTGTGACCTTGGCTCATTGACATGGGCAGATTACATTAGGTCTTAAAGAATTCTTTCACACGCCAGGCTGAACTTTCGACTTATTTAAAAAAAACTGACTTAAGAAATAATTTTGTGTCAAAAGTCAACTTGGCGGATAAAAACATTCTGCAGAAATGAATGCTGAATCCACACATGCTCATGCAAGATTCAGGGCTAGCCATGGTTATTGCCGCGAATGTTTCTTTGAACCGCTAGCTGGACTAACCGAAAACTCAATGGCCGAATATAAATTACTGAAAATTATAGCAAATTGAACCAATTATAAGAACAAACAACTTATTGTGCTGATGCTCAACAATTATATTTCTTAAACTTGTGTAAATTAAAAAAAATTACTAATATAATTAGATATGATAAAATACATTTAAAATGTTCAAATATTAAATATAAAACTCGATGTTTTTTATTTTTTCAAATTTTTGGCAATAATTTGAACTAACACTGATTATATATTACGAAAATTTTAGAATATTTAAAAATTTATATATATTTAAAAAATTTAGAAGCATATGTTATAACAAAAATGTCGTGTAAATTCATAACTGTTGCGTTTTTATAAACGGTACTTTTTCATAAAAGGAACTTTTTTATAAAAGGTACTTTTTATAAAAGGTACTTTTTTATAAAAGGCACTTTATAAAAAAGTACTTTTTCATAAAAGGAACTTTTTTATAAAAGGTACTTTTTATAAAAGGTACTTTTTTATAAAAGGTACTTTTTATAAAATGTACTTTTGAGAAAAGGTACATTTTATAAAAGGTACTTTTTTATAAAAGGTACTTTTTATAAAAGGCACTTTTTTATAAAGGTACTTTTAAGCTACTTTTTATAAAAGTTTTTTTTTATAAAAGGTATTTTTTATAAAATGTACTTTTAATAAAAGTTTTATTTATAAAAATTACTTTTTAAAAATGCGCTTTTTAGAAAAAGGTACCTTTTTATAAAAGGTACTTTTTTATAAAAGGTACTTTTTTATAAAAGGTACTTTTTTATAAAAGGTACTTTTTTATAAAAGGTACTTTTTTATAAAAGGTACTTTTTTATAAAAGGTACTTTTTATAAAATGTACTTTTTATAAAAGGCACTTTTTTATAAAGGTACTTTTAAGCAACTTTTTATAAAAGTTTTTTTTTATAAAAGGTATTTTTTTATAAAAGGTATTTTTTATAAAATGTACTTTTAATAAAAGTTTTATTTATAAAAATTACTTTTTAAAAATGCGCTTTTTAGAAAAAGGTACCTTTTTATAAAAGGTACTTTTTTATAAAAGGTACTTTTTTATAAAAGGTACTTTTTTATAAAAGGTACTTTTTTATAAAAGGTACTTTTTTATAAAAGGTACTTTTTATAAAATGTACTTTTGAGAAAAGGTACTTTTGAAAAAAGGTACTTTTGAAAAAAGGTACTTTTGAAAAAAAGGTACTTTTGAAAAAAGGTACTTTTTTATAAAATATACTTTTTATAAAAGGCACTTTTTTATAAAGGTACTTTTAAGCAACTTTTTATAAAAGTTTTTTTTTATAAAAGGTATTTTTTTATAAAAGGTATTTTTTTATAAAAGGTAGTTTTTTATAAAAGGTACTTTTAATAAAAGTATTTTTTATAAAAATTACTTTTTAAAAATGCGCTTTTTAGAAAAAGGTACTTTTTTATAAAAGGTGCCTTTTTATAAAAGGTACCTTTTTATAAAAGTACCTTTTTATAAAAGGTACTTTTTATAAAAGGTACTTTTTTATAAAAGGTCCTTTTTATAAAATGTACTTTTGAGAAAAGGCCCTTTTTATAAAAGGTACTTTTTTATAAAAGGTACTTTTTTATAAAAGGTACTTTTTTATAAAAGGTACTTTTTTATAAAAGGCACTTCTTTATAAAAGGCACTTTTTTATAAAGGTACTTTTAAGCAACTTTTTATAAAAGGTATTTTTTATAAAATGTACTTTTAATAAAAGTATTTTTTATAAAAATTCTTTTTAAAAATGCGCTTTTTAGAAAAAGGTACTTTTTATAAAAAGTACTTTTTATAAAAGGTACTTTTTATAAAAGGTACTTTTTATAAAAATTACTTTTTATAAAATGTCCTATTTTATAAAAGGTACTTTTTTATAAGGTACTTTTTCTATAAAAGGCACTTTTTTATAGAAGGTACTTTTTTATAAAAGGTACTTTTTTATAAAAGGTACTTTTTTATAAAAGGTACTTTTTTATAAAAGGTACTTTTTTATAAAAGGTACTTTTTTATAAAAGGTACTTTTTTATAAAAAGTACTTTTTTAGAAAAGGTACTTTTTATAAAAGGTACTTTTCTATAAAAGGTACTTTTTTATAAAAGGTACTTTTTTATAAAAGGTACTTTTTTATAAAAGGTACTTTTTTATAAAAGGTACTTTTTTTTTAAATGTACTTTTGAGAAAAGGTACTTTTTATAAAAGGTACTTTTTTATAAAAGGTACTTTTTATAAAAGGCACTTTTTTATAAAGGTTCTTTTAAGCTACTTTTTATAAAAGTTTTTTTTTTTATAAAAGGTATTTTTTATAAAATGTACTTTTAATAAAAGTATTTTATATAAAAATTACTTTTTAAAAATGCGCTTTTAAGAAAAAGGTACTTTTTTATAGAAGGTACTTTTTTATAAAAGGTACATATTTATAAAAGGTACTTTTTATAAAAGGTACTTTTTATAAAAGGTACTTTTTATAAAAGGTACTTTTTATAAAAGGTACTTTTAATAAAAGGTACTTTTTATAAAAGGTACTTTTTATAAAAGGTACTTTTTATAAAAGGTACTTTTTATAAAAATTACTTTTTATAAAATGTCCTTTTTTATAAAAGGTACTTTTTTATAAGGTAGTTTTTCTATAAAAGGCACATTTTTATAGAAGGTACTTTTTTATAAAAGGTACTTTTTTATAAAAGGTACTTTTTTATAAAAGGTACTTTTTTATAAAAGGTACTTTTTTATAAATGGTACTTTTTATAAAAGGTACTTTTTATAAAAGGTACTTTTTATAAAAGGTACTTTTTATAAAAGGTACTATTTTATAAAACTTACTTTTTTATTAAACATACTTTTTTATAAAAGGTACTTTTTTATAAAAATTACTTTTTAAAAATGCGCTTTTTTAAAAAGGGTACTTTTTTATAAAAGGTACTTTTTTTATAAAAAGCACTTTTTTATAAAAGGTACTTTTTATAAAACGTACTTTTTTATAAAAGGTACTATTTTATAAAAGGTACTTTTTTATAAAAGGTACTTTTTTATAAAAGGTACTTTTTATAAAAGGTACTATTTTATAAAATGTACTTTTTTATTAAACATACTTTTTTATAAAAGGTACTTTTTTATAGAAATTACTTTTTAATAATGCGCTTTTTATAAAAGGGTACTTTTTTATAAAAGGTACTTTTTTATAAAAGGTACTTTTTTATAAAAAGCATTTTTTTATAAAAGGTACTTTTCTATAAAACGTACTTTTTTATAAGGCACTTTTTTATAAAAGGTACTTTTTATAAAAGGTACTTTTTATAAAAGGTACTTTTTCATAAAACGTACTTTTTTTTAAAACGTACTTTTTTATAAAAGGTACTTTTTCATAAAAACACTTTTTTATTAAAGCTATTTTTTATAAAAGGTATTTATTATAAAATGTACTTTTTATAAAAGGTACTTTTTATTAAAAGGTACAAGTTAATTAAGACGGCTAACAAATATTAGCCGAAATCAGCCGCTAAAATCGGAGGCGGCTCGAAATCACAAATAATAGCGCAGATTGGACCTCTGCTTCAAATGCAATAAAAAAAAAATGGCATTAAATTTGCAAATTACAAAGTAAAAACAAGATTGTTTTCCTTGCTGTTGCTTTGTGTGTTATTTAAAATTTTTTTAATTATAACTTTTTATCACTTATATTTTAGCACTTTTATTTTAACATTTTTATTTTAACACTTTTATTTATTAACTAAATATAAATAGTACTTACCGAGAGACACAACCAAGTTCGTCAAGTGATAAACGAAAACTAAAAGCTTTCAGATCTGCATTTTGCAACGCCAAGTCAGCGGTGCCAGATGTGACGGTTTTACGTCATTTAGACGATTTATTTGGTTAAAAATTATTAAATGAAGATTGAAAATTTTTTGCTAAAATTTTAATTAATTTTGACGATTTCTGAAAATTACAGATTTGTTTAACAAATTTAAAGCAAAACACTGAAAGAAATAATTTTATAACCTTTTGAACTCTCTCTTTGAAAACTCTCCTTAATTCACCATTCATACTGAAGACGAAAACTCGTTTTATGAGTTTGCGTTCCAAAGCATTTAAAAATACACGTTTTCGCATATTAAATAAGAACTCTTTGACATTGCATTTTTATCAATAACTTAAAGCCTATACTGTGAGCATGAAAACGCGTTCTCTTTTTAAAACTAAAACTCGATAGTAATGTGTTTTCGGCGAAAGAATTTTTGAATACTCCTGCATTTAAAATACAAATCTGAGGGATAAATGCGGTATGTCTATGCGATAAATAGATATGATAGAACCTCTTCTTATTCAAAGTCCTTGCATGGTATTAGTTTTGACGATTTGCTTAATATTGAATTTATATTGTTAAAATGTTCACTAGATTTCATTTGAAATCCAATTCGAAATCTATATCGTTTACATTCGAATATTTGACAGATGAATGGGATTTCGATTATCCAACAACAATTTTTTTGTAAACAATCAAACTAGCCTTACAAAATAACCAAAATTAAAAGATTTTCTAAAAACCACTTTATTAAATGGCGGAACTTAAAAATCATTTATATTATGAAAGATACAATGTTATATTTGCTAAAAAATGTGTTTTAGTATAGGGATGATTAGTTGAAAGCTGAAATATTCAATGTTTTGTCAGTGGTCTAGCCGGCACCATCAAATGATTTTTCATAGTTTCTCTTCTTCGGATACAAAAAATAGCCGTTTTCAATTTTAAATATTTCTTTCAATTAAAAATAACAGACTTTAGTATGTTATTCTTTAAGTTTTTTAAGTTACTAAAATTTATTATTTAATTTTTTATGACATAAACACCTTCTAAATGTTGCCGTTTTTTGTGCAAACTTCCCTACTTTTCTGTAAATATGGGAGAAAAATTGGATTTCAATTTGGATTTCGATGAGATTTTTCTGAAATCCAAATTAAATTGGGATTTCATTTCCTATGGGAAATCTGTTTGAAATCCCAAATTTTTGTTAGATTTCCATCGAAAATAGTGATTAATTCGCTATAAGATTAAACCATTAATTCTCCTGCATAAAATTATATATACAAAAGAACCAAATAAACTTTATAGATATCTTCATTTTGCTTTATCCGGAAGAACCAGGACAATAATTTTCACTTTTCGTCGCACTTTAAATTCTGATTGGCACTTTGTGATAAATGTTGAACATCTTTGGAACTCTCTACCCCTTAGTATACAATTAATAGGCAACGATGTACGATTTAAAAAAATACTCTTCAAGTTTTTAAATAATCAGTACGTATTAAACTTGTAATCGTTTGTTCCCTATTTTTAAATCAAATTTAATGTATTTCAATGTCACTATATGTATTTAATTTTATTGCACCTAATATTATTAATGTGAAATTTTATCATTTAATTTTAGTTAAAAATCATTTGTTACAAAATAATATAAACATTATAAGATCACATACTGTAATAAAAAAGATTTTTATCTTGTTGTATGTGATATACTAAATTTTTCAATTAATAAAAATAAAATAACAAAATTTCCTAGCAAGTTGTAGTAAAAACAATGGTTTTAAAGTTTTTTACATCTCTGATTGAAAATATTAAAAGAAAATGAAGAAATGTCAAAAACAATAATAATTTCATTTTATTTTAAATTTTTATTGAATATATTTATGTTTTTAAACAATTAAGGACAAATAAATATTTAAACTCTTTTTTACATTGTTGAAGTGTTCCATGATTTTTTCGCCATTTTCATTGCATTCATATTTGCCAAATAACTTCCCAAAATACAATAACTATCAACAATTGTAGTGAGAACAGGTGAGTTTCAAAATATTTTCAATTAACGAAAACTGAAAAATTTCCGCAGTGAGAACGTAGTTTATCTCTATTTTGAAATCTGATCAAATTTTAAACGAATAAATTCACATAACTCGTTTCATTGATTGAATTATTTTCTACTTAAATCAATCAATAACTTATTCAAAGGTGCAATTTGAATTTTGTGGCGTTTTTCACAGTATCAAACAGCAAATCACACTTTCTACAAATCAATTTAATTAAAAATACCTGCCTTGATTTATATTTTGCGCATCACATCCTTTAAAAAAATAATTCCATAGAATCAAAATTGAATCAATATAAGTGGACAAATGTTGGATCTGGCGCACCAAATACAATCAGATCCAATTTTATTTTGACTTTAAACTAGAATAAAAGAACTTATGCCTAAATTTTGATCTTCTTACCGAGAAATTCTTCAAACAAAATTTGTTTGTACTACATTTTTTGTACCAGTCATGAAAATCACCAAATTTTTCAGATCAATTTACAATTCTAGTAAAAATAGTAAACTACGAAAGTACTAATTGCCAAAAAGGAATTGGTCATCATATGGAACGCAAGAAAATTATAACAAAAGTAGTAAATCGAAACAACTGAATTAAAAAATTTGCAAATATCTCTTTGAAAACGATATTAAGATAAAAAAAATTAATAAAAATAGTAAAAACTAGCATGTAAACAAAGGGACATATTATTGATATTCTTTTTTATTATAAAAGAACTTCTAAAACGATTTTCATAAAAACTTTCTAAAAATCCACATTTCGATAATAAATGGGTATGCATTGCTTTTAACATACAACGCCCTATTGAGTTTTTTAAACTCTGGTATTAATTCATTTCAAATCGATATTGATTATTTGAAGTTAAATCGTAATTTGTTGCTGTAATTTTAAGTTGACTACAACTATTTTCATGAACATATTTATTATACTTTTTAGAACAAATAACCCTTATTACTGGCTAGAAGAACAATTTTTGATAATCTACCAATACAATCGTTAATTTTTTGCACTGTTTATAAATCTGGAGACTTTCTAGCGATTATTGGGTCTGATGTAGGTAAACATTTTTTTTTTCAAATTAATTTATATCAGAGGTGCAGTCAACAAATATTCAGAATTAGAAAACTTTTAAGGAATCTTATACTGCATTTAGACTGAGGAAAAACCACCCAGTTTTTGGGTCTTGCTAGTTTTTAATTGTCATAACGTATATATAAAAAATAAGCAAAAACTAGTTTTGTACGAAAACTACCTAGTTTTTGGGCGTTGCTAGTTTTTACTTGTCAAAACGCATACATAAAAAACGAACAAAAACTAGTTTTGTACAAAAACTAGGTAGTTTCTGATCAGTCTAAATTCAATACTAATTTTGGAAAGCAGGTAAAATTAATTGTTACTTCAGTTTTATAAAACAATTTTGATTGAAAAATAAGTATAACTTCTGTTTTTATGATATATTACCGCTGTCGATTTTTTGATGATTTGTTACAAAATTCTTGACGACTTTTGTTTTGCATTTTTGACGATTTTTTGCCAAAAAAGTCTGGCACCACTGCACCAACTTTAGAATGGTTAGTGATGAGTGATGCCATGTAATTTTTTAGAATTCCCCTAAACTATTTGAAAATTCTCTTAGATTTAGGAGTTTTCAAAAAAGTATTTTTTCTTGGAAAACAAAATAAAAATTTCAAGAATTAGTTCCTTAATTTAATTATTCTGAATTAAAAATTCAGTAAATTAATTCACAAAAGACCATTTATCGTAAATTTGACAACTTTCTTTGGGTTAAACTTCAAAAATTATGCTATATTACAACGAAAGCACATTAGCACTCAAACTTTAAACTTCATTGAGTGGAATTTATATTTATTTTCGCTCAATTTAAATCAAATAATTTAATTCAGATTGTAATAGCGAATACCCATATATTGATAAGTTTCCATATGATGTTTTGGTTATTTACCACTATCTTAGGAGTTCTAATTGTAAAAAAAATCTATTGAAGTTGGGTAAATTTATAAATTTGGGAAAGTTTGTCTACACTTCTGGGTAATTGCTAATTTCGCTTGTGGCAACGCTGCTTAGCTTTGCTCTTTGATTGCTGTTATTCTCACAGCTCTTATTTCTTTGTTATTCACCGTATATCTTTTTTATATCTTTACATGCTTATTAATAAAAAAAACTTTTTGTCTTCTTAGGGGCTTATTGAAGAATTTTTGTTATTGTTTTACATGTTGATTTGTTTTATTAAACTGTAAAATAATTCAAAACATTTTTGTGAATACAAGCCTTAAAATATAAAAAGTTAGTATTTTACTGAAAAAAATTAACGACTTTAACATAGAAAAAGTATGTTAAAATCGCTAATTAAATGTTTTTTGTGATTTAGCGCTAAACTTTAATGTGTTTTGTTATTTGTTTTAAAATATTATAGCTTAACATATTGATATTTTTTTTTATAAATTTGTTTTTATTTATAAAAAATATAAATTGTCTAAAAATCCATATTTTCATTAGAAATGATCATGTATTTTTCCAACGTACAACGGTCTTTATTGAGTATTTTGACCATATTAATAATTTAATGAAAGTCGATATTGATAATTTGAAGGTAAATCGTAAAATTTGTATGAACATATTCAATATGTGAGAAAAAATACATAAGTTTTTGTACTACTTTTCGATGATATTAATTTTTGCATTATTTATAAATCTAATAATTTGGTAGCGATTTTTTGGTTCTGGTCTAGAAATGATTTGAGAGATTGTTGGCATTACTGGTCAGAGAAATACTAAAATAGAAGAGTAGAAATAACTGTTCATTGACGAGCACATTCGTTATACGAACAATATAGGGTTGTTTTTTATAATATAGCTCAGGGATGGAAAATGCTGTACTTTAGTACTTTTTTAATGAGAAAAAGCAAATCTGAAATATTATAAAATTTTTTTAATTTTTGAATGGGAATAATTAATAATTTATTAATCAAAGAATCGTAGGAATATAATATTTCAACGGTAAAATTCATTGCAATCTCTTTTTTCAATAAACAATTATAAAGGGGAGCATGAGGTCAGTTGGGAACAGGTTTGCTCTCAAAAGCTGCCCACACACTAGGGAACATGCGTGACGGAACATGTGTTTCTACTTTTTTTAATTTTTTGATACAGACGATGCACACACGACAACAAAATCTCAAGCGAAATATCAATTTTGTTTGTTTGTAGAACTGATCACATGAAATATGAGCGGAAGAAAATCAAATTAATTAATTTGTTAATTGTTAGTTTTCCATATGCTGCTGTTTTTTTTAGTTTTATTTTTTTAGTTATCACATTTTATGTCCCATAATTTTCGCAAATATATTCATTTATAAAATTATACCAGTTTTCATTATTTATAATTGGTAGCATTCGACAGAGAAACCTTAAACAGATACCGGTGACTTGTAGCGATTTGTGATTACTTACTCTGCTGAACGACGTTTTCTTTGTTTTGTTTTTAATACACTTTTTCTATAGTTTCCTTTTATTTTTGTTAAATTTTTGTTTTCGAATTATATTTGTTTGTTTGTTTTTATTTGTCATTCTTACAAAACAATTTTTATTGTAAATGAACAACAACAAATGTATCACTTATTGATCAAAAGTAGCAAATATTTTTTACGCTACCAAAATATGAGAGCGCAACCTGAGCGCTCAGACTGAGCGGTTAGTGATCAGGTCGTTCAGCAGATAGTTGTATAACTGTTGTAGAACTGTAAACTATTAAATTGTATCTGACGAACGCACCCATTGTCGTCATTTTCATTTTCTCAAGTGCGTAATTACAAAAGCTCCTGATAGCGAGACTGCTATCAATGACCTATATACAGCAAAAACAGTAACATCGATACACACGATGAAAAATTGAGTTTGAAAACAAAAAATATCAAAAAATTTTGTAAACACGAAGGTCAACATGACACAATGCTATACACATTTCAACATTCGTAAAAAAGTGGCCATCTGGAATGGAATGTTCCCTAGTGTGTAGGCAGCTAAAAAAGTATCTATTAATTTTAGTTTTAATTTTTTTGAATAATATATTCTAGAATGGTTCGTCGTCTTACTTTCTGCATTATTACCGAAATTAATTGGATTTTTTTGTAGGTTTTTCGGTGCGAATTACTTAATCTGAAAGTAGTTTGTTTTTTCCAAAATGTATTTAAAAACCATTGTGTGTTTTTTTCCTAGTTCTTAAATTGCAACGGTTAACGAACAATGTTGTGCCAATTAAGATATCCCTAGCAGTTATTAAATTTTCTAAGCATGACAAAAACATATGCGAAAATTGTGATTTTCTACATTCAGAATTTAAAGGCAAATCTACACGGGATAGAAAAGTCTCGAGATTTTATGAAAATGCAGCTCTGTATAAGTCTACGAAATGTAATCTCTAGACCATTAACCATTGCTGTCATACACAAGTTTTTTTAATTAGTAACAATTTTTAAAATGTCTTGTAACATTATTGAACATTTCAGTTGCACTTTTTGTTATTTAGAGAAAAAATTATTCTTTGAAATACAAAAATTTTAATAAAAACAAATTCTTGACAACTAGAGATAGTACTTTGATGATAAAAATTAGTGCCAACAATATTAGAGATGACAAATTTAACGCAAACTCTACGAGAAATGTAGAAAATCACAATTATTTTTAAAAAGCCTTTAGTTTTTGATAATTCTTTTTTATTGATTTTGGTTTGGCGCTGAAGCTTTATTTAAAAAAGTACTGTTGGTTTTGGAAAAGTACTATTCTGGTTAAGCTTCAGTACCATTTCAACAATCTAATTTTTCATCCCTGATGTAATTTATGAACATATGCATTTACTAGAATCAGTGATATTGCTATTAACATGTTACTTTGCCATTAACATAAGTATGTTTTAATGAAAATATTGCCTTAACAGAAATAACTTAGGTTATTTTTTCATCATTAATTTTATGTGAAATTTTAATAAAATATTTAAAATTATTTTATAATATTCTGACTACCGTTAAGGAGAAATTGCCTTAACTGAATGGTAACATTCATTAATCCATAATAAAATATTATTCTTTCAACTTCAAAAATGTAGCGATAAATACAATTTAAATGTTTCTTAAAAAATAAATCGTCAAATTTTTCAAACTTTTCAAGTGTTGCTTAAAAATTTAGCGATAAATCGCTAAATAATAATATATATATCAACAATTCTGATAAGGAAATAATTGTATAAAAAGCGCAAAGAAAACGTCAAGATTGACTTTAAACAAACGCTAGTTTTCCCACTAATAGTTAAGTCATTTTTAATTCCGCAAAATGTGTTGAAATATCGCTAGGTTAGACAAGAAAATAGCTAAATTGGCAACAGTGTTACTCAAAGAAATACTTAAATTAAAGAGCGAAAATAACAGTTCATGGAAGAGAACATTCGTCACACAACCATTTTGGGGTTGTTTTCTTTCACCTAGTGTCTACAAATGCAATAAAATGTGTAATGAAATTCGAAAATTAAGCAGAGTATACCCGAAGGAACATTGAGTTTGGAAACAAAAAATATCTAAAGCTGCCCATACATTAAGGAACATTGAGTAGGGAACAAAAAATATCAAAAAATTTTGTAAACACGAATTTCACGATGTCAACACGCACACAAACACACACATTCACAAAAAAATGGGAATTTTTTCACGAATTTTCCCTAATGTATGGGCCGCTAAAAAATTTTGATAAGACACTAGGTTAATGGAATATACTTCCTGGTGTCTTGAGATGCAATAAAATTATAGCAAGCAATTGTCAAAATGATTTCATCTCAAGTGTAGACACTCAATTTCAATTTTATTCCACTGTCATGATATCGCTGACATGCAAGCGGCTCTGCCAATAATACCTGCCATCATATGTCACTTTTCCTTTTAATTTTATAATAAAAAATAACAGAAAATTTGATAAAAAGGAATTTATTATTTGTAGATAAAAATTAGTGGTTGAAAAATGTTGTGTTTTTCGAAGAAAAATGTACGATATTCTTAGCAATGAAATAGTCAAGTGTTTTCCATCACTTTGCAATTGATATCATCTTGATGTTTCTCTGCAATGGTTTTGACATTTCATATCATATAATTTATCGCATTTGAAGACACCAGGTTATAAATATATATGTATTTACTAAAATCAACGAATCAAGGAATTTTACCTTGTACTTGGAAATAGTAAATTTTTCTTTATACCTAGTAAAGATTTTTTCTTTATTTTAAAGGAATTTTTCTTAAATTAGGGAAAATGGTGTATACTTAATTTAAAGACATTTTGTCTTCAATAAAAAGGAAAAAGTTCCCCTATTTAAAAAAAAATAATTTTACCTTGTACTTAAAAATAGTAAATTTTTCTTTATATTAAAGATCTTTTCTTTATTTTATAGAAATTTTCCTTAAATTAAGGAAAATTTCATATTCTTAATTTAAAGAAATTTTGTCTTCAATCAAAAGTTATGTTTTTTTTTGAGTGAACATTTAAGGAAAAATTGCCTTAACTCAATGCTAACATTCATTAATGCAATTATATTTTTCTTTAGTTTGAGGAAGTAATTTCTGAGACTCTGCTTAAATTTTCAAGTTGTAATTTAAAGAAACTATCCTTAAAATTATATCTTTTATAGCATTAAAAAATATAAAATTATATTCTTGAGTTAATACGAGTATATGTTTTCTTATCTTGTGTAAAAAATGTAACTGATTAAAATAAAACTCTCTACTTAATTAAAGTAAATCCAAAATTATGGACATAAATTAAAGAAGTTATGTCTTTAATAATATTTTTTCGACAACATTTTTTGCTTGCTTGGTTTAAGTATATAAAATCATTACAATAAGAAATTTTTCTTTAAATTTAATAATTTCGTACACATGCAAAGGAATTTCTTACACAATTTAAAAACGAATCAAAAGGGTTCAAATAAGGAAAAAATTTCCCTATTTTAATAAAAAAGGATTTTACGTTGTACTCAGATATAGTAAATTTTTCTTTATATTAAAGATTTTTTTCTTTATTTTAAAGAAATCTTTCATAAATTGAGGAAAAGTCCGTATCCTTAATTTAAAGACATTTTGTCTTCAATAAAAAGTAAATTTTTCTTTATATTAAAGATTTTTTTCTTTATTTTAAAGAAATCTTTCTTAAATTAAGGAAAATTCCGTATCTTTAATTTAAAGATATTTTGTCTTCAGTAAAAAGTTATCCCTTTTTTTGAATGTACATTTAAGGAAAAATTGCCTTAACTCAATGCTAACATTCATTAAACCAATTATATTTTTCTTTAGTTTGAGGAAATAATTTCTGAGACTCTGCTCAAATTTTTAAGTTGTAATTTAAAGAAACTATCTTTAAAATTATATCTTTTATAGCATTAAAAAATATAAAATTATATTCTTGAGTTAATACGAGTATATGTTACCTTATCTTGTGCAAAAAAATGTAACTGATTTAAGTAAAACTCTATACTTAATTTAAGTAAATCCAAAATTATGGACATAAATTAAAGAAGTTATGTCTTTTTATGTCTTTAAAACCATTTTTTCGACAACATTATTTGCTTGCTTGGTTTAAGTATAGAAAATCTTTATAATAAGAAATTGATCATTAAATTTAATAATTTCGTACACATGCAAAGGAATTTCTTACAAAAATTAAAGACAAATCATGAGTGTCAAAATAAGGAAAAAAATTTCTTTATTTTAAGAAAGGAGGATTTTACGTTGTACTTAGAAATAGTAAATTTTTCTTTATACTAAAGATTTTTTCTTTATTTTAAAGAAATTTTTCTTAAGTTAAGGAAAATTCCGTATCCTTAATTTAAAGACATTTTGTCTTTAATAAAAAGTTATACTTTTTTTTGAGTGTAATTGAAAAAAATTTTCAATTACAAATTACTTGTATTTGTTTTTTTTTAATTACAATTACAAATAATATGTAATTGTGTAATTGCATGTGTAATTAATTTCCAAATATAATGATTAACCCATAGGTCTGCTGGTGATCCTATAATCTCGATAAATCTTCCATTAATTTTATCCAGATTTACCATGACAGTGCATTAAACATGAACAAAATTTTCTTTATTTTTAGGAATTTTAAAATAAAGTTAACAAGACTGAAATTTTAAAGTTAATAGGATTATGTTATACAACCAAGATATAAGAAAAATAGTAAAAAAATAGTAAAATGTTACAAAATAGTAAAAATTACTAAAAATATATGATGCAAAAAATAAACTCACACACGAATCATGCACGGGTTATATATTCTTATTCACGATCACGCACGAATCAAGTACGAATTATATTTAATTATTGCTCACGATCACGTGTGAATAACGTGACTCACGAACATTTCTAGTCTCGCGCCAATCCCTAGTAATTACTGAATCTAAAACTAGTTTCTAATTTTTTTCTCGATGCCTTTATTTTTAAAGATCAAAATAGTGGATAAATTCATCCCAAAATGCAAGGAGATTGTTCAGAAAATGGTGCAGAATTTTAGCGTAATGGCCGTTTTTTTATTTTGTAACTTGTTTTAAGTAGGCGTGGCTTTTAATGAAAAAGAAGCGATATCGACCTTCTATCAAATTACATAGTAAAATTTAGCGAGCACTGGTAGGATCTATACAAACTGTATATTTTTGGAAATTCTATATTTCCTTAAATCTTGCATTATCTTTATCTACAAGTAGTCTCCAGACTTAAAATGACAGCGCCTTAAACATGACCAGATTTTTCTTTGTTTCTAGCGATTTTAAAATTGAGTTAACAACACTAAAACTTTAAACTGAATGGCCTTATTTTATACTTACCGCGATATAACAAATCAGACAAACTTTGTTTTACGTTGTAGTATAAAGCATTCCGTGTTTAAATTTCAGTGTTGTTAACTTTATTTTAAAATCGCTACAAACATTTTAAGTCTAGAGACCATTTGTAGAAAAAAATAATGCAAGACTTAAGGAAATATTATAGGAATTTCAAAAATATACAGTTTTTACAGAACTGATCAGTACTCGCTAAATTTTACTATGTAAATTGATAGAAGGTCGATATCGCTTATTTTTCATTAAAAAGCACGCCTACTTAAAACAAGTGTATAAATACAAAAACAGACGTCATGCTAAAATTCTGCACCATTTTCTGAACAATCTCCTCGCACTTTGGGGTGAATTTATCCACTATTTTGATCTTTAAAAATAAAGGCAACGAGAATAAAATTAGAAAAAATTTTAATGTATCTTTTATATTGCACACATGTGTATATGGACCTTATATATTTTTATATAAAATCACTTTGAAATAATTGCTTATGTGGGATGATATGTAATTATAGATGATTTTATAAAGAACGTAATATTGTTATATATTAAAGAAATCATGAAATATTGTAGATATGGAACCATATTAAGTTATATATGGGTTCTTATTCGTCAATATATAATCATATCTAACACAAATTATGAAATATTTCTTATATGGTTCCACATATAGTTTTATAAAATTATGTATAGTGTCATACTAAATTATATATAAACGTATATGCAATTATATCTTTTATATGTTATTTTATGTACTTATATATAGCACATACAATTATATGTAGGCCAGTATGTAATAATATAAAATCACATATGTCCCCATTAGGGTTTTTCTTTTCCCGGACTTTTTCATTTCCCGGGACAGCGGGATTTTTTTCTAAATTTCCCGGGATCCCGGGAATTCCCGCTCGTTAGAAAATTAATATATCCGACGTATGTTTACTTGAAAAACTCGATATCTATTAAAAAAAACTTACGACAAAGTTCATCTTTTGGTTGCAGTCATGATAAAATCTACTTAATATACATATTCTGAAATAAGGGCTTAATATAAAATATCCATATCTTCCATCTTTTTCGAGATCAATTCGTTTAACAGTTTAAATAGCGAACTAATATGCAGGTAATATATTTGTATGGAAGGCAGTCTTAATTTTAAAACAACTCTTAGAAATACATTAATTAAATATTAATTCGCGGTTTAAACGGTTAAACAAATTGAATCATAAATTCTTTCAGGATATAATGGAATTGTTAATGGGTGCAAATTTGTATCGGACCAGCTTTAGAATCAGAACTAAGATCGATTTTTTGATTAAATATGGGATCCAAAAATTTCTATTTCTAGATATTCTGTTTCTATGCAGATTTTCAGAAGTATTCGCCTATTTTTATTAAAAAGTTTAAAAGTGATTATTTTTCACACAAATTTTTAGGCAAATCGTCTAAATATTTTTATAAAAATAGACACTAAAATATTATTAAATAGTTTTATAACTTTAATTGGTATTTTTTGAATAGAAATTTTTTATGGCACAATTCAGTCCCGTTCAAAAATATATTTTTTAATATATTGTATTTTTTAAATATCCCAGAGGATGATTTGCGATGCATATCGAAATATCTGAAGAAAATTAAAAAATAAAATATTGAAAAATAAAATACAAAATATTTGGATTTTTATTTTTTTTTTAATTTATGACCTAAAGCCAAACAATACTAAAAATATAACAATACCAAATTTCAACAATATTTAATCTAACAAAAACATAAAATTTGAAAAATACAACTGAAATAAAGGAATAGCAATTGAAATTTAAAGGAAATTATTTGAAGTAATAAAAACTCAAAACTTACATCAATTGAAAATACGAAAATAATATAATTTTTTTTTAATTTTAATGCCGAGTTTTTTTGGAGGTATTTGGAGCTGAAATACTGATTTTGAAATGTTGTGTATGAATATTGCTTTATTTGAACAAAGACCATCATTAAAAAATATAAAATTTCCGAGGTACGAGTATTTTTGTTTGTATTTAAACTTGATGTCTAATAAAATTTGTTTTCGGTTTAACTAAACCCAAAAAATTCGGCCTAAATAATATTTTTTATATTATATATTATATTATTAAATTTTAAATCGCATTTATTAATTTTAAATATTTTTTATTTAAATTATTTTTAAAACAATCAATGCTTTTAATTAAAATAAAGCTTCCAAAATTTTAATAAACTAGCTAAAACTTCTGTAAAAGATTAAAAAAAATCCCGGGAAATCCCGCACTAAATTCCCGGGATTGCGGGATTGAAAAAAGGGCGGGATTCCCGGGAATCCCGTCCCGGGAATTCCCGGGACATAAACCCTAGTCCCCATATTAAAACCTTTGAGGAAAAAATATCTAACATATGTGTATATAAAAGTATATATGCTTGAATTTAAAAGCATATGTGGCCATATGTAACTATAAGTTACTATATGCAATTACATAAAAAATTATATGATTATATCAAAATTTTTTTACTCGGGATATAATTTATTTTTTTGAAAATCTATTTTTAGACTCATTATTTTTGTCAGTACTGGTAAGCACATGGGTAACGATATATTTTTTGATTTTTCGTATGCTGTTGTGTAACCATAACTCATTATTTTTCGCGACATCGCCATATAAAGGTAATAAGAAATGTAATAACAAAAGTAACTAGTTACCATTACCAAGTAGGTAGTTACATAACCACATATCTGGTAATGATTTTCTACACTGGGTACCTAAGTTAAATTTAACATAAAAGTCATTTTTAGTGCTGATTATCAAAATATTCCTTTTATTGGATGGATTTAAAAAACTTAAATTATACTTTTATTTTAATATGTACTATCTCTATATATAAAAGAATAACGTGACTGACTGACTGACTGACTCAACAACGCCCAGCCCAGCCCAAACCGCTGAAGCTAGGAAGTTGAAATTTGGTATGTAGGTTCCTCTTTCGGCGTAGACGTTCGCTAAGACGGGATTTTTGGAAATTCCTACCGGAACGTGCAAAAAGGGGGAAAGTCTCCCCCTTGACGGCCTGCCAAAACCCCTTTGGCTAGAAAGCTGAAATTTTAGATATGTGTTCCTTGGAGTAGGGGCTAACTTTTCTAGAAAGTATTTTCAAGAATTTTGGACAGGGTAGTTGTAAAAATGGGGGTTAAAAAGGGGAAAAGAGCCCCCCTTGACGGTCTGCCAAACCGCCGGAGGTATGAAGTTGAAATTTGATATAAAGGTTCCTCCACTATCGTAGACATCCACCAAGACGGAATTTTTTTGAAATTTTTACAGGGAGGGGCAAAAAGGGGAAAAAGTCTCCCCCTTGACGGCCTGCTCAAACTGCTGGAGATATGAAGTTGAAATTTGGTATGTAGGTTCCTCGACCGGTGTAGACGTCCGTTGAGACGGAATTTTTGAAAATTCTTATCGGGAGGGGCAAAAAGGGGGCAAAAACGTACCTTTTTCCAAAAAAAGTACCTTTTTCCAAAAAAGCAACTTTTTCCACAAGAAGTACCTTTTTCCAAAAAAAGTACCTTTTTCCAAAAAAAGTACCTTTTTCCAAAAAAAGTACCTTTTTCCAAAAAAAGTACCTTTTTCCAAAAAAAAGTACCTTTTTCCAAAAAAAGTACCTTTTTCCAAAAAAACTACCTTTTTCCAAAAATTCTACCTTTTTCCAAAAAAAGGACCTTTTTCTAAAAAAAGGACCTTTTTCCAAAAAAAGGACCTTTTTCTAAAAAAAGTACCTTTTTCCAAAAACAAGTACCTTTTTCCAAAAAAAAGTGCCTTTTTCCAAAAAAAGTACCTTTTTCATAAAAGTACATTTTTCCAAAAAAAGTACGTTTTTCCACAAAAAGTACCTTTTGCCCAAAAAAAGTACATTTTTCGAAAAAAAGTACCTTTCTCCAAAAAAAAAGTACCTTTTTCCAAAAAAAAGTACCTTTTTCCAAAAAAAAGTACCTTTTTCCAAAAAAGTACCTTTTTCCAAAAAAGTACGTTTTTCCAAAAAAAAAGTGCCTTTTTCAAAAAGGTAAATTTTTCCAAAAAAAAGTACCTTTTTCCAAAAAAAGTAACTTTTTCCAAAAAAAGTACCTTTTTCCAAAAAAAGTACCTTTTTCCAAAAAACGTACCTTTTTCCAAAAAAGTACCTTTTTGTAAAAAAATTTACCTTTTTCCAAAAAAAGTACATTATCCAAAAAAAGTACCTTTTTCCAAAAAAAATACATTTTTCCAAAAAAAATACCTTTTTCAGAAAAAGTCCCTTTTCCAAAAAAGGAACTTTTTCCAAAAAAAATACATCTTTCCTAAATATAACTTTAAAAAAAAAGTGCCTTCTTCCAATAAAGTACTTTGTAAAAATAATGTATCTTTTTCCAAAAAATTCCATTTAAAAAAATATAATTTCACAAAAAGTACTTTTTTTCCTCCCCCCACGGATATCTCCACTAAAACAAGGTTTCTTGATATTCGGCATAGACGTCCGCTAAGACGGGATTTTTGGAAATTCCTACCGGAACGGGCAAAAAGGCGAAAAGTTTCCCCATAGACGGTCTCACAAATTGGAAAAGTGTCCCCCTTAACTGCCTGCCAAACCACTGGAGGTAAGAAGTTGAAATTTGGTATAAAGGTTACTCCACTGTAGTAGACATTGACTAAGTTTGTATTTTTGGAATTCCCTACAGGATATCCCAAAAAGGAGATGTTTCCCCTTAACGGCCTGCCCAAACTGCTGAAACTATGTAGCCGAAATTCGGTATGTGAGTTCCTCCTTCTGTGTAGGCGTCCGCTTAGACGGAATTTTTGAAATTCCTATCGGGAGGGAGATAAGGGGAAAAGTATTCTCCTTGACGGCCTGCCCACTCCCTTCTGGCCAACCTAAAATTTTAAATATGTATTCCCTGGAGTAGGACTAACTCACCGGCAACGTAATTTTTCTATTTTGGAACAGAAACATAGTAAAAATGTGGGTTGAAAGGGAAAAATGTCCATAATAATGGCCTGCCCAAACCGCTGAGGCAATGAAGTTGAAATTTGGTATAAATGTTCCTCATCCATCGCAGACAGCCACGAAGATCGAATTTTTGTAAATTCCTAAAGGGAGGGACAAAAAGAAGAAACCCTCCCTTTGGTGGCCTGTAAAAACCCCTTCGGCTAGAAACCTGAAATTTAAAATGTGGGTCCCTGGAGTAAGGGCTAACTTATTAGAAAGATACTATTTTGAATTTTGGACAGGGTCGTTATAAAATACGGACTCAAAAAGGGAAAGTGGCCCCTTAACGACCTGTCCAAACTGCTGGAACTAGGAAGCTGAAATTCGGTACTTAGGTTCCTCTTCCAGCCTAAGTCCAACCGGGAGGGACAAAAAAAGAAAAAGTGTCCCACTTGACAGCCTGCTCAAACTGCTGGAACTAGGAAGCTGAAATTCCCTGTCGATGGATTTTCGGAAATTCCTACTCAGAGGGGCACAAATAGTAAAAGTTGGCTAGAAACCTGAAATGTAAAACATATGTTCCTTGGAGTATGGGCTCACTTATCGGGAAGGTGCTTTGTGGAATTTTGGACAGGGACATTGCAAAAATGGGGATTAATGAAGCGAAAAGTGCCGCTTAAAGGCCTGCCCAAACTGCTGGAGGTAGGAACTTGAAATTTGGTACTAAAGTTCCTCCTCTATTGTAGACATCTGCTAAGATGAGATTTTTGGAAATTTCCACAGGTAGGGTCAAAAACAGGAAAAGTCTCCCCCTTAACGGCCTGGCCAAACTGCGGGAACTAAGGAGCTTAAATTCGGTATTTGGGTTCCTTCTCCAACGTAGACGTCCCCTAAGACGGTATTTTTGGAAACTCATACCGGGAGGGGTAAAAAGTGAAAAAACTTCCCCCTTGCGGAGTTGGGCAAACTGCTGGATATAGAGACCTAAAATTATGTATGTAGTAGGTTCCTCCTCCAATGCAGACGTTCTCGGAATTTTTGGAAATTCCTACCGGGAGGGGTAAAAACGGAATAATTCTCCCCCTTGATGGCCTAACCGAACCCTTCGGCTAGAAACCCGTAATCTATAATATGTTTTCCTTGGAGTATGGGCTTACTTATCGACAAGGCATTTTTAGGACTTTGGACAGGAACGTGGTAAAAATGGTGTCTCAAAAGGGGAAAATTGCCCCCCCACAGAACATCTGCGTCCTTAGCTAGAAACCTAAAATTTAAAGAACGAGTGTATATGGAACACTAAAATTAAGAAACTAAATAGGAAACGAGTGGAATTGAAATACTACATAAGTGGAACGAAATAGATATAAACGTGGAACGAGTGGAATTGAAATTATAGACAATGGAAATGGATTGGAAGAGGGAACGAAATGGACTATAGAATGAAATGGAATGAGGAGCGAGATGGCATATAATGGGGAACGAGTGGAATTGAAACACTGCAGTTAAAAGAGGAATGGAACGGAGCAAGTGCAAAGAAATGGAAATAGAAGCGACTGATATCAATATCGATACGCAAGACAGTAGGAACGAAATGGAATGAAACGGCGAACGAGTGGAATTGGAATAACAGATAATGGGAACGAAATGCAATGGAATGGTGAACGAAATCGAATCTTGGAAGGAGTTGCATTGGAACAGAAATTGTTAAACAAAATGGAATCGAATTTGAATGACTCAAACTGCCGGAGTTTGGTACTTGAAATTTCGCATGCGATTGAGGAAGATTATATATATTTGGGATTTTTACTGGGACGAACAAAAAGGGGTGAAGAACCCTTTTTAATTACCTATTCAAACACTATCCACGGAATATGAAACTTATGTAGCATTGAAACATACTCTCCAAAAAGTTAAACAAATTTTCTAAAAGAGGAAAAACCTTAGAAATAAAATGGAACTTATATATTCTGATATTTAAACTGCAGGTAACGAAGCACCGGTGGAAGAAACCGATGCAGTAAATTTTCCAACTGAATTTGTTAGTTTACTTGAATTGCCAGGTATACCTTTACATAAACTGGAATTAAAAAAACTACAATGCACGCTAACAACGCAGATACGTAGCTTTGCCCGCTATCTTTAATATTATAAATCGCTTGCCAACCCTGCCTTACGTTATTTATTTTCATTCAAAACACAAATGAATAAAACTACTTACGGGTCTATCTACCTAAGTTCGCACTTTACCAAATTATCTTGACATACTCACGTATATTGCAATTTGTAATGGATTCATTAATAACAACCGACTTTCATGAGAAAAAGTGATCAAATATTTATTTATTTTAAACCCATTGTTGTGTCAAAATTATTTATTTGTGGTGGCTGGGTGAAGGCTTTTATTATAAAAACTGTACTTTAAATAAACAAAGCGAATTTACCCACCCAACCACGAATACGACCTATCTACGCCGATGGCTTGAACAACAGACAATTAGTTGTTACAAGCTCACGTGTTGGTATACTAAATGATTTATTTATTTATATAAAAATGAAGAGGCAAAAAATAGTGTTTGTACTTAAACATTACAATAAATTTACCGTAACAATTATTTTATCTTAATAACAAATATTGTGTTTTATTTTATCTAAAAGAAAATTAATTCTAAACTTTAAGGCACGCTAACAACGTAGCAGACTTCGCCCGCTATCTTTAGTATTATAAATCGCTTACCAACCCTGCTTTAAATTTTTTTTATTTTCATTCAAAACACAAATGAACAAAACTATTTACGGGTCCATCTACATATGTGCGCACTTTACCAAATTATCTTGACATACACACGTATATTGTCAAGAATTATTGTTGTGTCAGAATTATTTATTTGTGGTGGCTGGGTGAGTGAAGGTTTTTATTATTAAAAACTGTATTTAAAAAAAGCAAATTTTAATTTAATTTTAAGAAAATCATCAACCACGAATACGACTTATCTATAATAAATTTACCTTAACAATTATTTTACCTTAGCAACAAATATTTTGTTTTATTTTATATAAAAGCAATTTTATTCTAACCTTTAAGGCACGCTAACAACGTATATTATACATATATTGGAAGCTCTTCATCTCTCACCAATTTTTATCTGTCCTCTATCTTATTTTGAAATTAATATGACGAATTTCTTGAGTTTTGCTTCTTTTTAAAAAATAAAAAAAATGCAAAAGTAAACATATCCGAAGAAAAACCTAAAATTTATTCTGAACCTTCAGCACTACACTAAAAGTATTATATGCATGATATTAATGAATTTTTGAATAAAACGAATGATGTTGCACTTGAACTTTTCCATTCAAACTTTTGACTGCATTAAAGAATTTTTCAAAAATGTTGTGAAAAATTTTATTTATTAAAAGAGTCACCCACTCAATCCCCCTGATTATGTAAGGCGTTGGCGTATTTAGTAAAAACGCCTCCATACAAATCCAATTTTTTAAAATCGAAATTAACAAGAAGTGAAATTTTTCTGACGAATATAGTACAAATTTGATAAAATATAACTCTTACTCGACTGTTAAATATTGTAAAAATATTTGTTCTAGCGACTTTGCTGTAAAAACGACTAAAAACGTCTACGCCTACGCCTTACATAATCAGGGGGAATGAAAAAGTTTTATTAAAACGGGATTCATAAAATATATAAAACATTTTCATCAAATTTGAGAAATTTTTCATTTACTTTGTGCAAAAAACTTCATTGGTTTACTGAAAAATTCCATAAAAACTCGTCCAGCAAAATTCCCTTTGTGTATTTATCTCAATATATATATTTCAGGGTTGGCAGGCAATACCGCTAAAATACCGTTATCGATTCAAAACCCTTTCAACTGAATACCGTTACTCCTAAAATACCGGTACCGAAATACCCGGAATACCGTTATCCTTAAAATACCTTTACCGAAATAACTAAAATACCGTTATCCTTAAAATACCGATATCGAAATAAATGAAATATCAATACCCTTAAAATACCGTTACCGAAACAAATGAAATATTGTTATCCCGTTACCGTTATTTTTATTTTTCTGCTTTTGCTAATTTCACGTGGTTATTGAGTATTTTTTTAACATTAAGTTGATAAATTGGTTCTGTTTTTAATCTCGTTTGTTTTTTGTAAAAAAATTGCGGGATGCATCGAAATAACTGACTACCGTTACCCTTAAAATACCGTTACCGATATAACTGAAATATCGTTAACCTTCAAATACCTTTACCGAAATAACCCAAATAGTATCTTTATTATTATCTTTAAAATACCGTTACCGAAATAACTCAAATACCGTTATCCTTAAAATACCGATACCGAAATAAATGAAATAGCGTTACCTTTAAAATACCGTTACCGAAATAACAAAAAATATCGTAACCCTAACGATAACCGCATTCGTTTCGGTTACCATCCATAATATATTTTAAAAATATTTGCCGAATTGTATTTTGCAACATGTGTAATTTTAAGATTATAGGGATTTACATTTATGAAAAATATTTCGTATCCTGAGGACTGTTTCATAGTAAAATCTTTAACAATTTCTTTAAAAAATTTTAAGATTCTAACAGCAATTTATTACGATAACTTTTAGATTTTGAGAAATTCATCCCTAACATTCAAAAGACTCTTTTATAGAAATATTACTCGAATTGTGAGGATTCTTCCGTAGAAAACGACTTAGATTTCCTGGATATTTATTTTAAAGAACTCGTTTAATTATGGCAACGTTACCGTATAGAAATCCTCCTGATTCTTAAAATACATTTTTCTATATAAAATTTCTCTATGAATTGCTACACTGAATCAATGAAATTTCACTGGAATCCGTGAATTGAAACTTTTCATTGATTTTATACAGTTTTTCATAAAGTTTTAACAGCAGTTTCAAAATATTTATTAAAAATTTCATACAGCAAATAAAAAAGTTTCATTAAAAAGGGATTCATAAAAATTATGAAGCTTTTCATACACTTAAAATAATACGTCAGTAAAAAATTTGTCAAACGAGTTTCAAATCGATTTGACTAATTTTTAACAAATTTTTAATTGAAACACTGATTTAGACAAAGATTTTAGTTGCCTTCATTTAACACAATACTAAAAATCCTCAGTATTTTAACTAATTTTATTTATTATTTTTAACTAATTTTTAAAAAATCATTCGTTAAATTTTACATAATTTATTGTTAAAATATAATATTTTCATGTTTCTGTTATTACCCGGTAAATGGTAATAACAGAAACATCCCCATTTTCCCGATTTTTTAAAATAGCACATATCTCTAAAACTAAGAGAGATAGAGAACAATTGATGAACATTTTGACTACCCCTAACCATATAATGCCCTGGTGAAAAGGTTATCTCTATTCAAAAATGGAAATTGGTGGGGCCTTGGGCCCTCGGACATTTTTTATTAAAATTGTCCCCTTCTTAAAATTGCCCATATCTCGGAAACTAAAGGGACAAAATATGACAAAAACGAGATATAGGAAAGGGAGAAATCCCTGGGATTGTCCTTACATGCCCGTATATGTTATGGACCCTACATTTTAACAAATTTTACGACTCAGTACAACTGCAAATAAAACTGTAGTTTTACTAATTTTTTACTTAACTTTCTTAAATTTAACAAAAATTTTTTTTAAATCAACAAATTTTATTTTAAGTCAAGAAACAGGGATAAATTTTGTTAAAGTAACAAATTTTTCTGTTCAGCCAACAGACATATTATTTTGAGTGTATAATTTAAGAAATTTTTCCTCCACTTCAAGAAAAAAAAATTCTTTAGTTTAGTAAAAATTTTCATTAAAACTTAAATTTCTCTCTGTGTAGGAGAGAACAATTTAAGGATTTTGGTTACATGCACCACGAGGCTTGTCTAAATTAAAATAAATTGATTAGGTACTGAGAGCTCACATGTCATTTTTTGAGACAACACACAAACATCGAGAACCATGAAATTCATTAAAGATCGGATTAACGGTATTCAGATTGTCGAGTGGTTCGTGTTTAATGTGAAGCAACTGTTATGCTCGATAAAAACAGAATTATTTTTCACAATAATCAATTTCTTGTAAAAATTTGGGTATAATTTTTTTGCCAAATTATTATAATAAAAAATTATGGTTATAAGATGAATGGGGGAAATGTTTTTAGTTGATCTGTTATTTTAAGTAAATGAATGTTATTTTAGTTTGACTCAAGATCATAAATTAATATCACTTTCTGTTTAAATTATTTTCAAATCAAAGAAAGATGATACAATTTTTACAAGTAAATAAAGGTTAAATTAGACGTGCCATAACGCCATAGCCGTAACCATAACGCCATAGCAGACAACCAAAATTCAATTGGTTTCTATGGTTACGGTTATGGCGTTATGGCATGTCACCAATAATCGTATACATTGTAGCCCATAAGATTGGTTTGAACAGCTGTTTTATATGGTTATGGTTATGGCACGTCTAATTGAGCCTTTACAAAGAATAAAAATTATTGAAAAAATTCGATAAGACCAGCAAGGCAGAATGCGCATTTTCGGCTTTCGCTACAAAGCCATCATCAGTGCCTTTCGCCTTTGAGTGGGTTAACATTTTGATAATCGTCTACTTATGTGGCTGTTATGATTATATTTTGAAGTTTCAGTATACATGCGATAGCTTTAAGGGGGTTATCGACTCTAGGAAAATTTTTGTTTTCGAATTTTTTTTATATTTTATTTGGATGAAGCATATGCTCTCTATATGCTCCGAAAATTAAAAAAAAAAATTTTTCACATGTTTTTTTGTAAAATATGTTTTAGTCCCAAAGTAATATTCTATGTGGTAAATTTGTGTAACACTTTTTGTTTGCATTTTTATTAACTTATTTTTATTAGAAATCGTATATATTATAACAGGGCAGAATAAAAAGATAAAAACTACATCAAAAGATGTAAAATTGCACGCAGTTTTCAAAGAAAAGAAAATGAAGATTCCTTGATGGATGTTGGAGACACGTCATATGGGGCAGGTGCTGATTAGGGATGCCGAACGGGACTGGTTTTTACAAATCCCGGGATTCGGGATTTTGAAAATTTAAATCGGGATTTTTCGGCATCCCGAGATTTATTAGGATCTCGGGATTTTTCGGGGTTTCGGGATTTTCATGTTTCATCATATTTTCAATTTTAAAGATAAATAGCTGAAATAAACCCTACAAATTCAAATAATTCATTATAAGGTGCCTATTCCTACTTGTGACTCATTGTGATTGTCATAAGACTATTTTTAAGACTGAGAGTCTTAACTTTTCATACAAAACAATAATAAAATTTAAAAAATTCAAATTTTATTTGTCAATGTTATGATTGTGTCGATACCACATGGAGGAAAAAGACGTTTTTGTATCTGTTTGGAGGTAATCAATGTATGTTTACAAACTACCATATATGTATTTGCAGTGTGCTTCCAATTATATTGTTTTTATAGTTACTATATACATATATATTTCCCGGTAATAATTATATTTGTGGATACAATTAACATATATTTGGAAAAACGGCGAATTTCCATTCTTGATACATATAAAGTTGTATGTAGCCATTATAACTTTTGTAGTTGGTAATAATAGTTTCGTTTAGCTAGGCTGCATCTAGTCAGAAAATTTTGTGATATTTTTCCTTTATTTATTAATTTTATTGTGAAAGATGTGAAAAAATAAAATAAATTAGTGTAAATAAAACGTAAAATTGTGTTAAAAAGAAAAAAAAAAATATTTAATTGTGTATATTAAAGTATTAACTTATTATAAGAGTTTTTAATTAATATTTGTAAATAAAAATAAATAAAAAATAAATGAAGAGATTGTAGTTATTGTTTTTCAATGAATGTATTAGATGTAAAATTCAATGTGATTTATAATATATTTAGTTATTAAATAATCGCCAAACAGTAGATGTATTAATTTAACTTTTTATGTTTTTCCATTAAAATATATAGAAATTTGGAGAGTAGAATAAATTGTTTGGCATATATTAATAATTGCTTTATAACTAAATATATTATTTATATAAAGTATTTGCATGGAAACATAATTTGTCTATAACACACATATTATATGTTTGCTGCCAAACATATAATATTTGTCGATAGCGTCATTTCATTTCATCCAAACATTATATATTAACATAATATATTTGCTTACAAACATAATATATTTGCATGCAAATCAAAGGTTTAAAAGGCTTAATTCTTTCATTCACTTTTTAAAAATTAATGAAATTTGGGTTAAATTTCATTCCCTAATAGCTTTCTTATGGAATTAATTCGATAGCTTAATTCCCTATAGCTTAAAATTATATGAATTCATTCTATTTTGATTGAATTCTAACTGAATGAAACCCAATTTACCTGAATTCATTTAATAAAAAAGTGAATGAAAAATTATTTGTTTTCATTCACTTAATCAAATGAAAAATTTTAATTTGTATGTAATTGCTGAAATATTAGCATAATACAATGAAAAATGTTTAAAATTCATCTAACAGAAATAAATAGTATCGTATGCTTTGTTACAGCTTGTATGCTTTGGTTTTGATTATATTTTAGTTTCAAACTACACTGCACTAATTGAATGGTAATAAAATTTCTTCATTCAATTAGTAAAATGGTGAATGAACATGCGATTTGAATGATTCAAGTTAGGAATTCATTCAATTCATATTAAAGCTTTGGGAATGAAGCTTATGAATGAATTCTTTACGAATGGTTTAAGGGAATGGTACATGAATCTTTTTAAAATCTGAATTTAATTTTTAGTGAATTAAGCTTGAATTGAATTAAGTTTTTCGAAGCTCTGATGCAAATATATATCGTTTCTAGTAAAAACACGGCGAATATCCCAGGAAAATTTTCTGTTCCAAAGAATCGGTTGTACAATAGCTACTTTTCATTCACAACCCCTTCTACTGTCGATTCTAACACCGATTCTTTTTGTTTGAAATTGTCCCAAAAGCAACCCCTTCTATGGCTCCAAAGTGGAACCGGTTGCTCTAGAATCAGTTCTGGAACTAGTTCTGGAACTGATTCTACGTCACCCACACCTTCCATATAGGATCCCAGGAACTGGTTCCGGAACCAGTTCCATGGAATCGGTTGCAGTGGAACCAGTTGTAGAATGGGTGTGGTTGGCTACCGATTGTAAAAAATTTTCCTGGGATGTTTAACAAAATCTCCAAATATATATATATTACCAGCAAAAATATGTTTGGGACAGGCCGTTTTTTTCAGCGTGCAGGTTTTAATTTTTTTGAAGTTTTTAAGCAAAAATTTGAATAAATATCTCATTATAAATGCAACAAAAACTAAACTAATGCACATAAAACCAACTCATCTTGCATCAGAACACATTAAACTTAAATTCCACAACACAAACTGCCTACATACAAATATAAACCAAAATAGCAACACTAACGATTCGTGCACAACTGTCATAGAACAAGTTAATACATACAAATATCTTGGCGTCTATGTAGATTAGTGTTTCCAATTCGGTTAATCGATTCATCGATTAATCGCCTCTATTTCGGTTAATGTCGAAACAAATAATTTAAAACTCAAATAATTATTCGACCCGAATAATCGGTTAAAATTGGTCGATTAACCGGTTACATTTTTAATATGGAATTTTACCTTAATTTTTCCCAAAATTTCACAATTTTCTTAATCTGGGCTACAAAATTACCAGAAAAGCTTAGAAAAAACAAATACTAACTAAAATAGCATCAAATTCTTTAAAAATCTTGTGAAATAGGTCCTTAAATACCTTTTTCGAGCAACCGCAAACAAGTCGACATTGTACCATCAGACTCCCAATTTTTAATAAAATTTTGCGCAAATGTTTTAAAAAAAACATAGCAAAAGGCCAAAATGAAGGTGTTTTTTAAAACTTCACAAAACACACAAAATACACGACTGGCTGGAGGATGCTTGATGAAATAAAATAGACAATTTTGTTTTCTGTTTCAATTCTTTTAAAAATTTAAATTAATATAAATTATATCTACATGTCCTTTAAGACAAGGCTGCATTTGTTTTAAAACTGTTACACAATTAACATGTTAATTCTGTAAGAACTTTAACTTTTCTTATTTTTCCTAAGAAAGTGTACATACACATCGGTTCAAAACCACATCAATTCTAAAACATGCAACATTGAACCCAAACCCGTTTCAAGGAATATAAATTCCAATTAAAACAAATAACCTAAAGTTAAAAATTTTTAATTTATATAGAATTTGACTTCTGTAACTGTGAATTGTCTATATGCTATTGATGAATTTATACACTGATTAAATTAAGTTTCGCTGGAATTCGTCTATTGAAACTTTTAATTGAATTGATGCAATTTTTCATAAAATTTTATTAAGAATTTCATATTATTTAATAAAAATGTCATACACCCAAAAAAGTTTTTTTTAGAAAGAGATTCATAAATATTGTGAAGCTTTTTCATAAAATTTAATAAATTTGGCTTTTACTTTTTGAAGAAAACTTCATTAGCTTATTGAAAATTTTGGTTACAGCTCGTCCGATAAAATTCTTTAAGAGTAAGTACGCTCAAACTATAGGTTATTTTTTTACTGTTAATGGCCTTTAGTAACGAAAAAGATACTGAGCATAGATTACAATACTGAGAAACAAAGTAAATTGGTATTCTCAATTAACTGAAATTAATCTCAAAGAGAACTCAAAACTTTTTATCGATGACTTTAATGAAAATTTCATAGCTGTAGGAAGAATCTTATTAAAATTTAAAAAACTTTAGGTATAGCATTTCTTTAACCCTTTCAGACCCAGCATACACGATTGTGAGATGTGATGTTTTCTCTTAAAATTACAAATATTTTAAATACTAATAGGTTTATTTAGATAAAAAATTTCAGTTATACTTTTAGCTAAATTATATTTCATAAAATATGAATTGACATAAAATTGATTATAAAATGAATACATTTTTGCAAGCTAATTGGGTCTGAAAAAGTTAAATGCAATATTAAATTTTATAGTGTCAGTATTGATTAAAAATCACATTTAAAGAAATTTTGTATCTAAGCTTTTCAGATTTTTAAATTTTTTTCTAAATAAAAAAATCTACGTTAAGTAATCGATATGTAACAGTATTAGGTTTGCTCTTCTTAACTTACTAATATTTTGTTAGTTTCAGCAGTTATTTCTGCCATCTTCAACAAAATTTTGGTAGATTTAGCAACATTTTTACAGATCTTTTTTTAAAAAATTCTCAGATCCCGAAACTTTTCAACCTTCGAATATGAAAACTTTTTTATTAAATACATCGTATTCATATATGACGTTAATATTTAATGAAAAGAGTCAGCTTTTTGTGTTTTAATTAATAAAAAGTTAATGAAATACCTTAATTTAGCTTAAACGATTAATCGATTAACCGCCAATTTTCCGGAATAACCGACCCGAATAACCGGTTAATCCATTTTAGTGATTTTTCGAATAATGCATTAACCGGTTAACCGCCCATGTCGAATAATTGGAAACACTAATGTAGATCAAAACTTCAAATAGAAAGCACACATAGATAATCTTAAAAAAAAAGTTACGCAAGTCTTCTTATATGCTTTATCACCTAAGTAACTGTGCTACACCTAGTGTTCTGAGACAGGTATATTTCTCGCTGGCAGAGTCGTATATCAGACACGAGATAACAGCATGGGGAAATGCAACATATTGTAAATCTCTACAACAAACTCAGAACAGAATACTGTAAATTTTAGAAAAAAACCAACGATATTTGGCAACGAACAACACGAATTGCCAAAGAAACAACACAACCTCTAGATACGCAACAAACAGCAACAGTACAACATTTTACAACAATAATACCAACCAAATTAACATCAACAACAACATCGATACAAATAATTACAACAACCCTAATAACAACGTGGAAGCACCGAGTATCATCAACAATAACAACCCAACAAGTAGCAATACCATCAACAACAATAACACAAACAGATGTAGAAACAACAGCAGCCGTGCAGGAGACAGCGTCTCAAGAAAACTAAATATAGGGTACGTTCGTAAATGCATCACTGCGGCATCACTGCGAAATAATAAAAGTAAAACGTTCAAAAATGCAACACTTGACAGCACTGATTTACGTCAAACGTTTTTTTATGCAAACAATTGGCAGTGTTGCCGCAAATTTCTGCAACTATTGCATCATTTTAATTTCTGATGCAATGGTGCGCGTTCTAAATTTGTATGTTAAAATCATTTAATACAAAAAGAAAACTAAACGTTGGTGCATAATGGAAGAGTTAATATATAAAAATTCTTAATAAAAATTTAAATTTTGTTTATTTTTTAGCATTTTTTGGATTTTTAATAATCAAAAGTCATTTCATCTTTTTTTAATTCTCTTTTTATTATAACTTAACAAAAATTTGTCAATTTTACCATCAAGATTTTCAATTATATTTGTTAATGTTATTGCGAACATGTTTTTTATTTTTTGCAAAACGTTCTAAAAAGCCAAGTCTGTGCAGTTGTTGAGCAGTAGCAAGGCATCTGCAACAGCTGATCACGCATCAGCAACAAAACTTCGCATAACTGGCGCAGTGTTGCACAAATTTGCTGCATTTACGAACGTACCCATACTCAACGTAGAAAACATTTATTACACAACAGTGCTTAATGAATTCTACAATGACTCGAGATTTTTAAATATCATCGACCATGAACACAATACCAGACTTAGATCTGAATGTAGATTTAAAATTGGGAAATATCGCAACAAATACGGGAAAAACACATTGGCAATTACTTTACCCACGATCATGAATATACTTCCAGCTAATTTAATGAACATACACAACAAGTATAGAAGAAAAAAACTTATAAAACAATTCTTTATAAACTCGCAATGAATTATTATAAATTAAAATGAATTTTGAATAATTTTTTTTTCCTGCAGATAAGCTATATGGCTTCGCAGGCCCAGAATTAATTTAAAATGTACATTTTATTATTTAAATAAAAATTTCTTCTTTAAAAAAAAAAAAAAAACATCTAAGAGTCACAGACTTTTCTTAGGAATAGGCACCTAAATCTACTTATTATTTCTTGTAGTATGAAGAAATAAACAAATTAAGCTGGATTCACAATGCTGGACTACTCCACGCTGCAGAGTGGAGTGTGTAAAAAAGAGATAGTATGATACAAAAAATATGTAAGGGCAAAAACGAAAGGAACAAAATCCACTCAGAGTGCAGTACTACTGCATTGTGAATCTGCTTTAAACAGAAACTACACTCATAGAAATAAATATGTAAAAATAGCAGAAAAAGCTACTAAAAATTAACAAAAAGGTTCCGCGATTAAAACTACAGAAATCAACAGAATTTGTTTGCTAAATAATTGTTAAATTTCCGAAATATAAGAAATATAATTATGAGTTAAATTTAAGCAAATTACAATTTACCTCTGAAGAAACTTTTTAACCAATAGTAGCTAAAACACTGCTATATCTACAAATTTTTAGTTATATTTGGCTAAAATTAATTGAATGCTCTACTCTGCTGAAATCTTCAGAAATATTTAGTGACTATTAGTTTTTTTTTAAATCAACTAACATAAAATATTAAGCACTCTGCTGATTTCAGAATTTCCAATTTAACAAAAATTTGCTGTTTTTAGTCGGCAAAATTATTTTGCATGAAGTTATGATTTTAGCAAATCATCAATAAAATTAATAAAAACATGTCCGTTAAAAGATTAAATAAAGCTGAATTACGATTTTCAAAAATTTCACAGCTGAATAAAAGTTCATATTTAGAATTTGTAATATTTGATCTTAAACCGAACAAAAATAACACTCATTATTAAGGTTTTTATTCAGATTTATATAATCTGTAATCCATTTTAATCTATTATTTATGAATGGGAAAAATTAGTTCTTTAATAACATTTAATAAGATATTAGATTTATGTGATTTAGGTCGAATATAACAATAAAAACAAAAACAAAAGATATAAAATATTGAAATCGGAAATACCGGGATTTTCGGGATTGGGATTTTGGGATCGGTATCCCTAGTGCTGATGGCTTAATATAAGTTATAAAAGTAATCAATATACAGCTATGGACATATAAATGGCACATTTTACCATGAATTCTTTCTTATGCTACTATATTGCAAATACTATTAACAACCAACAAGTTTTTGTTTTTTCCAAATGTTTATTATGCACAATTAATATTGCTATAAATTTTAATTGAAATTCATTAATATAAATAAAAATTATCATTATGAAAAAAACCAATTGAAATGAGCTGGACACATAAATGGCACAATCTTAAAAAAACAGAAAAAAAGGTTTTAATATTGCATTTGTTAAATTGCGACCCATACTTTCCACTAGTTTTTGGCATTTTGTTTTGGGGATGGCGTACCAAGCTTCCTGTGCGGCCGACCACAGTTCGTCCATATTTTTGTAATTTTTCTTGGCGATTTCAACCTGGACTTCATTCCACAGGTTCTCTATTGGATTTAAGTAAGGGCTCTGGGCTGGCCAATCCAAAACATCAATCTTCTCTGCACAAAACCAATGTTTTACTAGTTTGGAGGAGTGTTTGGGGTCATTATCTTGCATGAATTTCCATTTTATTGGCATGGAGTTGAAGGCATATGGCTCCATATAGTTTTTTAAAATATCTAAATACTGAAACTTGTACATTTTTCCATTGATTTTTATAAGCGGACCTACGCCATGCCAAGAAAATGCACCCCAAACAATAATATTACCACCTCCATGTTTTACCGTCTTCTGAGTGAACCGAGGATTAAACTCTTGGCCTTTAGGACGACGAACAAAGATTCTGGTCCTATCCTGTTAATTCTTGTTTCGTCACTCCATAACACGTTTTTCCAAAAACTAATGGGATTTTCCTTATGGGTTCTGGCGAAGGTTAGTCGTTTAGAAATATTTTTTTTTTGGGATAAGACCTTTTTTCTGGAAATGCGCCCAAACAAATTTGCCTCGTTTAGTCTTCTTCTGACAAGTCTGCTTGATATTTCCATGTTAAAAATTTCATTAATATCCGATGCTATCTGCCTTGATGACTTGAATGGATCAATTTTCACCATTCGTACTATAGCTGCATCCGTACGCTCATCTGCTTTTCGTGGCCTTGGCTTCCGAATTTTACCCTTAGTAAATATATCGGAATCCTCAACACAAGAATTAATTGCATTGTAGACTTTTTTGCGAGAAATTTGCATTATCTCAGCAATTTCCGCTACTTTTTTCCATCTTCATTCATTTTCCATTAGATCCGCCTTTCCTCACCTTTGGTATGTTTTCCTGATCCCATTTAAAAAATTTTTTAACTTTTTATATTTATTTTTGAACTACGAAAAATATTTATTGCTTTGAATTAAATCTACACGACTACTGCCTATTTTAAACCTTTCACGACCAAACATAAACTGCTGGAAAATTTGTATTTTTTTACGGATTCGTGATAATCGACCCAACATTTCTAAACAAAAGTGTCGTCAAAAATATTTTTTTTTCAACTCCTTCATCGAAAAAATCCATGGGACATATATATCCCATTGGTCGTCAACAGTAAAAATTTGTGAGCAACTAACTTACTCTGCTCGTATGGAGTATAGTGTGTTTTGTTTTAGTTTTTGCAGAAATAGTTGCATTTTTGGTTTTGTTGTTGTTGTAAATTTTTACACAGTGTCGATTACTACTTTTTTTGTTTTTCTTATCATGCCAAGTAGTTTGCATATCGCTCATTGCTCATTTGAAAAAATCGATTAACAAGAAATTACGTTTAGTAAAACTGCGTACTCAGTTTTTCATGATCACCTCAGTAGTTCTTACAAAAAAATTTTAAATGTTCAACGCATGGTTTTTAGCAAACCCGTTTTTAAGGATCTTTTGTGAGAGAGGAGAATTTCTACATTTTAATAAAAGCTTTTCTTTTTTTCTACTGAAAAATTCTTAATTCTTAATTTACAATTCATCATTTGGAAGAGCTATGAGTGAAACCAAACAAAAGTCAATCGATATATCGTCGCCTAAATTAAGAAAGGGCGTAACAATACTTTTTATTTTTTTAGAGGAGAAGAAAAAAACATTGTAGAATTAAATATATTTTGGAATTAAAGGATATATTTCTTCTCTTGACTATAGACTTATTTCTCTATATAAGTTTAAATTTTTCTAGGGACATGTATGTAGTCTAGTGCATCATAATCAATCAGAAACTCGATTTTGAATTTTTTTGTTGTTACGCCCTTCTGCATGTTAGGCGACGATATGTATACCTAAAACAAATATATTATTCCTAAATCTTTTTCATGTTTGGTTGAATGAATGGTTCATTAAATTTTATTAATTTTTTGAAAAAAATTAAACCATAAAACTTCTTGTTTACCTTTGACGACCAATAGGACACATACGTCCCATGCTGAATTTGCCCCCTGTAGGCAAGAAAACAAAACTATTCCCAATGTTTTGGTATTTCTGAAAACAGGAAGCACAGGTCCATGCTATATCAAAATTTTAGTCTTGAAAACCAATAACATCTGAATAAATGACATCCAAAAAAGATGAACAAAAAAACTTGTTTTTCAGATTTTGGGGTCAATTAATTAAGCGCTAAGAACCTGTTATTTGGTATAATCTGAAAGAAAAAACTCTCCTTTATTAATACAAGTCAGTTTAAAAAAAATCGGTTGGAATATGTGGAAAATATAACAAATAATAAAAATGGGACATATATCAACCATTGGACGTCAAAGGGAAGTAAATTGTGCCATTTACATGTCCACTTTAAATCAGCATTTCTAACGCAAAAATGATAACGGTAAATAATAAGCAAAACATAATGGAACATTTGAGCACTATTAAGACAAGCATCTTTTTCAACAACAATCAGAAGATATAAAACTTGCATTTTTAAATATATTTAGTTGGAAAATACTTAAATTTATGCGCAATTTAAATTTGTGCCAATTATATGTCCATAGCTGTATATAAAAAATATGAAATAAATTAAAAACTGTACAAAATTATAGCATTTTTACATAATAATATGAGTAGCATTATGTATAATTATATATTTACCGTCGTTTTTAAGACTATTAGGTTTAATATATCAAACACCCATTAACTGATTCGTCCCAAATTTGGTGGACATGTAGTAAGCTAGGAGATAAAACTTTTCTTCATTTACAATTTTTTGAAATTTTGCTGTTTTCTTAGCTTAAAATTAACTTTATACTTCAAACCGGTTCAAAATCGGCTGCCACTGTACAGCAAAGGTGGGTTAACCGATTTCGATCCGGTTTTTTTCTTTCGTAGTCAACAAAAAACTGTAGTCCTTATCGTGGCCCTTTTTTTTGAATTTCAGTCAAATAAATTTTATATTCCCTATCAAAATTGTTTTTCTTTGCCTTTTTTGGAATTTTCAAGTTTGTGTGGCAACTTTGTTAAAAAAAAAATAAAAATCGGGCCACGATAAGGACTAGAGAATTTATCTGGTATTTCACTTTACATTTTTATTTTCCAATAATTAATGAAGGCTGTACAGTGGCAGCCGATTTTGCCATTTTTAAAAAGGCTAATAATGAAGTGGCAACCCTGGCGATTTGGGTTGGAGAAATTTAAAACTAATATTTTTTAAAAATACTACAATAATATATGTTTTAAATACAAAAATAATATAGTAAAAATATTATTTGAATTTTTGACAACGGTTTAAATATGCCCCTTAAAATTCTGTTGTTACAGTATTTAACCCCCTTAAAAGAGAACCAATTGCAGAGTCTGCAAAATAAGAGTCCCTATAATAATTTGTTTCGATTTTACATATAAACAAAATGTTTTTCACGATAAAATGTTTCTTATGAAAATTGTGTATCATTTGTTTTTCTGCAAATTTAATATATAAGACTATTATGTATCTGGTGAAAAATTGACGTTTATTGTTGTAATAACACCTTTATAAAATGAAAAATGTTTTTATTCACAATTTAAATAACCATTTCAGGCCTTTAAAGTTGAAGTTCGAGTGAAGTTTTTCAAGGGAAAAGAGGAACAAATTTCTAAGGTTCCTGTAAAAATGTAGTTTTTGAAGCGTTCGCCCTAAATATAGAATCTTTGATTTTTACAACTATATAATCTTCTATAAAAAATGTCCTTACGAAAAACAATATCACAATTGATTTTTAATTAAAGTTAATTTTTAAAAATATTCTTTTGATAAAATTTTCATAAAAAACTTATCAAACGAAAAATATCCCAAATTTTCTTTAAGAAAATTTGCATAATCGTATTCATTTGTTAGTTTTTTTCTTAAAGAAATTTGAAACCGCGCATGCTATAGAACTATTTATTTAGTTTGATTTTAAGACTTTAAAGGCGTAGTGGCAATTAAAGCATATCGACATTTAAAGCAGGTGACATTTATAGATCTTTTTGTGTATAAGCAACGAGTAAGGGATTGTAGGATACTCAACCTCTGTTAACCAACCTCTTGATAGGTCTGTTTTAAACGATAAAATGTGTTAACATTGCAACAAATTTTATTAACATATTTCTTTGGTGTACGCGAGCGAGCGACTTACATAGAGCCTCCAATTCTTTATTTCCTTCCCTTTTTCAAGGGGAACCCTTTTTCAATTAAAGCATATCGACATTTAAAGCAGGTGACATTTATAGATCTTTTTGTGTATCAGCAACGAGTAAGGGATTGTAGGATACTCAACCTCTGTTAACCAACTTCTTGATAGGTCTGTTTTAAACGATAAAATGTGTTAACATTGCAACAAATTTTATTAACATATTTCTTTGGTGTACGCGAGCGACTTACATAGAGCCTTAACAATACATTTAAGCATTTAGTGAAAAGAAAAATTCATATTTGGTTCCTAGTCCAGGAGATTCAATGGGCTCCAATTCTTTATTTCCTTCCCTTTTTCAAGGGGAACTGTAATTGAAGTACTTTTTAAAATATGTATGAATAATTAAAAAATATGTAAATAATCGTAAATTAATAAAGTTCGTTGAAGATATTAAATGCTTAGGTGTTGTAATAGATAATAAGCTAGAATTCGGTCAACATATAAGCTGGTTAAGTTCTAAAATAAATTTTACTTTGCGTAGGCTATATTCCTTGAATCTTTATTTACCTCTTTCTATTAAAAAACGTATAGCACATGCATTATTAATGTCCAACTTGTTATACTGTATTGAAGTTTACTCTGGATGTAGTCTTGAAGACTTCAATAGGTGTAGATTGCTTTTTAATAAAATAATACGCTTTGTTTACAATTTGAAACCAAATGATCATGTGTCGAGGTATATTTCCGATTTTTTGGGATGCAGTTTTAAAAGTTTTGTGCAAATCCGATTGCTATTATTCTATCATAAGGTAATGCTCACTGATTGTCCCGAATATATACACAGACATTTTGTATTATTGAACGCTGACAGGAACCCTCAACTTCTGTATCCGACCAGAAATTACGTTATTCATGAACGATCTTTTCATATTCGTGTTGCAAAGGTTTGGAACCATTTACCCCGTCCCCTTAGATCCTTTGATCTATCTTTGAAAACATTCAAGAGTAAACTTGTAGAATATGCTTCTGTCCATGACATTTAAGTGGCCAAATCTTTGTTTTTCTTTAATTTGATTTTACTCTTGCATATTTACATCATTTCTTGTTTTGTTCAAGTAATGGGGTGTTTAAATTCCTCTAAGTTTAGAACGCAATACATTTTATCATATATTTTTTATTTCTGCCATATTATTTCTATTTTTTAATTAATTTTATAACGCAATATTTTTTGTCATATATATTTTTGCCATATTATTGTTACTTTTATCTTTTTGGAAGTAAAACAAATTTTTATTACAAATTGTTTTATCTTGTAGTCTCTTTAAAATGCTATTATATACAAATTTAATTAATTTTTAAGACTATAGTTTTAAGAAATATTATAAAATAACCTGTTTTTGTTAGTCTACCAACTATATATGGCCCTAAGGATTCAGTTGGTTTATTTGAATAATAAATAAATAAAATAAAAATAAAATTAACTATTTTGTTTTTTTAGAGATAAAAAATGGAATCTCTAATAAATTCGTAATTAACAAACAAATGCATTTACAAAGAAAAAAACAACTTTATATATATATTTTTGAAAGTTTTTTTAAAGCACATACATGCGAAATAGAAAAAGAGCACTTATCGCTCCATTGTAAACAATTTAAAAGTTGTTTGTTTTGAATGACTTACACATATTTTTGCTGGGAAGTGTTATAAAATGTCTAAAAGAATTTCAACCACGATTTACTCAAAATTGTGACTTGGTAGAAAAATTTTGAGAACGGATTTAGATCAGTGATTTGAAATCCAAGCTAATTTGCAAACCCATTTGAAATAATCTCTTTACAGAGATATTTTATTTTTTTGAATTTAAGAAATGTAATAAAATTTGAGCAGATTGCCTATATAACATTCATAAAAAATTGTTTGGTAAATAGCAAATTAACTACACTCATAGAAAAAAGTTTGTAGAAAAGTTAGTAAAACTGTTAGTACTTCAACTTAACGAATTTTTAACTAATTTTTAGTTAAAATTTAATTTTTAGTTAAGTTTTTTGCTACCTCCACATTACTAACTTACAAATTTTTTTGCTATTTTTTTTTGCTGAATTTAGTTACTAATTTTTAACAATAAATTTGCTAACTTTACAGTATTTTGCTGAATTTTAGTTACTCATTTTTAATTTTACAAATTTTTTGTAAACTAAACCACTAATTTTGGAGCGCTTATAAACAGAATGTTAAATGACTCATAAAAATTACTGCATATTTTTAACATATTTGATATAATCATATATTATTTGATATAATTGCATGTAGTTATAAATAGTTATATATGACCATATATACTTTTAAGTTTAAGCATATACATTTTGATATAATTATATATTACATTTTTTCCTTTAAAAATATTTATATATGTATTTCCGTATGTGGCTTTATATTATTATATATTGGACCACACACAATTATATATGCTATATATATTTAGATATGCAAGATATAATTATATGTGAATTTATATATAATTTAACATGTCTCTACATATAGTTATATTGAATCATATGTCGATCCATATCTACAAAATTTGATATTTATTTTTAGATATAATTGCACAGTGTCGCATATAAAAGTATACATAACTACATGTAGTTCTATATCTATAATATTCTTCATTTCATTTAAGATGTTATTGTATAAAATCTCTTACAATTCTCTTTATAACTACATATATGTTATGTGGGTACAGACCAATAATATTTTCTTACAAGGAATTTATGCAAAGCATAACTCTTCAATTTTGATGAAACTTGCAGATGTTGAAGAAAAAAAACCACGATCAACCTGATTGAACTTTTGGTGCATTATGGAAATTTTTGAGTATCATTTTCGGATATTTAAGATGATAGCGTATCGTATCGTTTTTTGCTTTATTGGGAAACAACAAAAAGGAAACGTAAAATTTTATTAAAATAATTTAGAAACATGAAGAATAATTAATTAAAATTACAACTGTTAACACAATTTTAAAATTTTATAACATAACTCATAAAATCCCTGCTCAGTAAATGAATGTTATTTTAGTTTGACTCAAGATCATAAATTAATATCACTTTCTGTTTAAATTATTTCCAAATCAAAGAAAGATGATACAATTTTTACAAGTAAATTACAAAGAATAAAAATTGTTGAAAAAATTCGATAAGACCAGCAAGGCAGAATGCGCATTTTCGGCTTTCGCTACAAAGCCATCATCAGTGCCTTTCGCCTTTGAGTGGGTTAATATTTTGATAATCGTCTACTTATATGAATGAGTGTAAAATGAGAAAAAGGTGGGTCTAGAATTATTACTTCAGTCCAAAATTAATATTATAGATAACATATGTGTTATGTTATTTTATAGTTATCGATGTAGTCTTTTAAACTTTATTTTTATTACAAACGTTTCGTTATAATAGCTGTGTTTGTGCGGCATTCCTACACTCATACAAATAAGTCCGTAAAAATAGCAGAAAAAGTTACTAAAAATTAGTTAAAAATGATGCTGCAGAAAAATCTGCTAATATTAGCAGAATCAGTTTGTTAAATATTAATAAAATGAAAACAGCAAAAAAAAACTGTTAAATTTACAGAATTTTAGTAATATTTGAGCTAAATTGTTTTTAATTGCAAATAACAATTTAACCTGGTAAAATTAGCAAAAGAAATTGCTGAATAGTAGTTTAATAAAAATAGCAAAAAAAAACTGTTAAATTTACAGAATTTTAGTAATATTTGAGCTAAATTTTTGATAATTGCAAATAACAATTTAACTTGCTGAAATCAGCAAAAAAAATTGCTAAATAATAGTAGAATGAAAATAGCAAAAAAAAATTGTTAAATCTACAAAATTTTTGGTAAAATTTTCTGAAATCAACAAAACTTTTGCAAATTACTAGTGGACTGGAAAAAGTTACAAAAGGAGCAAATGAAATGAAAATTAATAAATAAAAAATGTGTATTTAAAAACATACTTGGGACCAGTTTATTGAATGTGTCAATTAATTGAAATTTGTTCAATTGGCATTGTTCAATGCCTAAATGCCCATTTATAATTGATGAAAGAAGTATATGTTTTCATGTTTTAATAAAAGAATAAATTAAGAAAAAAATTTAAAAATTCTAGTATTTCTTATATTTTTAATATTACAATGCTTTTTCTTCAATTATGTGTACATTTCATTACCATTGTTTTCATCAATGCAAATTGAAAAAATTTCATTGGCATTGAATGGTGATGAAATTTGTTGGCATTGAAATTGAGATAAAGTAATGCCAATTATATTTCAATGCCAATGAAAATTTCCCAAGAATGATTTTTTTAACAGTGGTAATATTTATAGACAATAATATGTTAACCATAACAAAATGTATTTCAGAGACCCTTCTTTTGATTTTCATTGTTTGCTGATCGGATATGTACTTCCGAATTTATTTGAGTTTCCATTTTCACCTCTAAAGCTCCACCCACAGGAAAGAAGGTGTGGCCGATTAAAAATATCGTTTTCTTTAACCCTCTAACCGGCCTAAGCTTTTTTGCAATGAAATTTATAAATTTTTTTTCGTTGCCTACTTTAGGCGATATGGGCCAAAATAGTTTAAGGGTGAATCTCGAAAACTAGCGCATAAAAATTACTAGGTTTAGGCACAAATTATTTCTCTTACCAAGATGTAATTGCAATAAAAAAATTACATTTTTTGTGCTGTTATTTAAGAGGTTGTAGCGAATTTCGTTTTTCGAAAAAAGCGAAATTGAGCGAAAACGCACCAAAACTTCCATATATATTATTCAAACTTATAAGCTTTGCTACCTATACCAAATATATTCTTTTTACCAAATTTCAGAAAAATCCGTCCATTCATTTTGAAGTTAAGGCGATGTCCTTTAAAGGTATCCTTATGGAATCCTGTGCGTCCTTGGACCAAAGTAAGGAACTTTTTGTATAGCTTAAGCTGCAATCTTACTTCATGGTCACTATCAATTGTTTTAGTCAATTTAAATATGTTTTTAAGATTTTTGAAACTTTTGGTTGTTTTAAAATATTTAAATTTTGAAATTTTACGAAATTTTATCTTTGACACTTTTTCGCTTCCAAACCGTGCATTGTACACAAAAAAATTCTTCACAAAAAATTTTATAAATTTTGTTTTCTGTTGAAAAAGCAAATAATTTCGTATTATAAAATACCCTTTTGGCGCTTTTCTGGTCAATTTAATATACCCCGCCTGGAGGCGGGCTTGCCGGTTAGAGGGTTAAATAAGCTTAAAAAGTACAATATTGGGGGAAAAAAATTAGGGTCATCCCCTAAACTCCACTTGCTCCCCAGAGATACTTTTAATCACAATTTTCAAATTAAAATGGTTCGTCCAAAATAAACCTTGATCTTTAAAAATGAATGTATTAGGATAAATAGAAACTTTTCTCATAAATTTTAATAATTTAGATATTTTATGAGTAGGACAAATTTTCAACCATTTCAATTTAGTTTTATTTAAAAAACTTTTTGCATTATTTTTAGCGAGTTAAAAATATGCAGTAATTTTTACGAGTCATTTAACATTCTGTTTATAAGCGCTCCAAAATTGGTGGTTTAGTTTACAAAAAATTTGTAAAATTAGCAAATCTTCTGTTAAAAATTAGTAACTAAAATTCAGCAAAATACTGTAAAGTCAGCAAATTTATTGTTAAAAATTAGTTACTAAATTCAGCAAAAAAATAGCAAAAAAATTTGTAAGTTAGTAATGTGGAGGTAGCAAAAAAATTAACTAAAAATTAAATTATAACTAAAAATTATTTAAAAATTTGTTAAGTTGAAGTACTAACAGTTTTACTAACTTTTCTACAAACTTTTTTCTATGAGTGTATCAATGATATTTTGAACAATTTTGACAGTATAAAGCCGGAATACGTTGGAAAACTGTCAAAATCGTTCTTGATAACACTGATAGAGAGTCACACAAACACAGCTAATGTTCAAACTTTATATATTTTCAAATAGTAGTTACAATAAATAAATAAACACAATAGGCCCAGGAAGCTCTGTTTAAAAAATAATAAAAAAGAAGAAAATTTTCAAGAAACTTCTAAAATAAGAAAATTTTTGGAAACATCAAGAATAAGGAAGAATTCGCAAATATTTTCAAGATATTTAATCAAGCAAATTCAAGATATTCAAGATCAACAAAATCCTAGCAAAATTTTTCAAGAAATAATGGATTTTTCAAAACACATCAAGCCACTCCAAAATGATTAGATTATCACGAAGGGGCGATTGATGTAATTGAAGGTAGGTTAAAGAAACCCGTTCCACTACCAGCTACTGCAAGTGCAGATCAGAAGAAATCTTTTAAAGAGGAAGCAGATTTATTCAGGAAGGCGAATAGTTACGCCAAGTCAATGATAACTAGCGCAGTAAGTGATGATGTGTACCAAAAGATAATGGACAAAGAAACTGCTGCTGATGCTTGGGAATCATTAAAAATTCAATTTGAGGCAAGATCTAAGGATCAACTTTTTAAAATCTGCATAGATTTCTTCTCCTTCAAATGGAACAGTAACGAAGATGTTTTCATGCATATTGCAAAACTAAAGAGCTTGTGGATAGAACTGAATAATGGTTTGAAAGCAAGGAACGGAAACCAATTACCAGATGTTTTGCTGGTTTGTAAAATTTTTACAAATTTTGCCGTCACAATTCGACACATTTAAGTCAAGCTGGATGCTTTTAACAAAAAATGAGGAAAAGAATTTTGAAGAAATGTCTGCACAGCTGTGTATGTACCAAAGAAATTTCAAGATCTCAGAAAATAAAAATAATGATGAAGCTCTATTGGTAAGAAATTTCAAGATGCTCGTGTCAAACCAAAACACCAAAGGTAAAAACAAGTCTGATGTGTGCAATTATTGCAACAAAAAAGGCCACTGGGTACGTGAGTGTAGAAAATGGATAAATGATGGTAAGCCCAAACAAGAAAAGAATGCTGAAGTTAAAAGTGCATCCCACCAAATTTTACCTTTAATTTGCGATGAAGTTAACGCAATTAAAGAAGATTTTTCAGACAATTGGTGGATAGATAATGGTAATCCAATAACAAAAGATTATTTAAAGAATTTAAAAATTTTAAGGAACCATGCAAAATTAAGGCTGCCGGAACAGAAATTTTGGATGTTATTGGTAAGGGTACCATAGAAATCCACTTTGGATCTTACGGATGTTTGGTATGTTCCAAAGATTTGTCGGAACCTGTTCTCTGTAATAGCTGCACAAGACAAACGAAGAAATAGTGAGTTCAGGTCGACAGAAACAAGATGCAAACTTGTAATCGAAAATGAAGTTTTGCTGGTTGGTCATCGAGAGGTTGATGGTTCGTTATATCAAGCCGATATTAAGGCAGTGATTCCTAGTACATCAAACGAAGTTAACGCTACTGATGCGGATAATACACTGTTGTCTTTTGGCTTTTGCAAAGACACAAGGTAACCCAATTAAAGAATTTTTAAGTGACAACGGAGGCGAGTTTAATAATCATGGAGTTCGAATGATTTTGAAAGATTGTGGTGTAACTCAAAGGCTTACTGCACCATATACACCACAGCAAAATGGAGCAAGTGAACGAGAAAATAGAACTGTGATTGAGATGGCAAGAACATTTAAGTATTCAAATAAAAGTGCTCAATTTCCCGATGCCATTTGGGCCGAGTTAGTTCGTACTGCCATATACATCCTAAATCGTACTCGTAAAACGTCCATAGATGGTAAAAGCCCATATGAATTATGGTATGGAAGAAAGCCAAGAATCAGCCATTTAAGAATTATTGGAAGTGAATGTTTTGTCCATGTTTCAAAAGAAAAGAGGAAAAAGATGGACTCAAAAGCTGTCAAAGGTTACTTGATTGGCTATGATAATGAAGAACGTTATCGTATTTATATAAAAGAAAATCACAGCTTAATTTTTTCAAGAGATGTTAGATTTAGTGAAGAAATTATACATTGTGATGAAGCTCAAGATGCCAAAAATAATTTTGTCATAAACAACAATGTAACAAAAGTCAAACTGCCATTTAAAAATTTTAGAAGGGCTATAGAGTAGAGATGAGCGATCCGGTGATTTTTGAATAACGCTGCTACCAGTGATCGTGTTTTTCAAATCACCGTTCTTTTAAACAGTGACCGTGATCACGGGTTTGTAATAGAGATGGGCGATCCGGCGATTTTTCAGTAACATTGTTCTCAGTGAAATCGTGAAATGTTCAAATCGTTGTTCTTTTAAACTGTGATCGTGATCACGGTTTTTCTATGGAAAAGACTGCGATTTTCTGATAAATAAAGGAAATAATATTTATGGCGAGTTTTTAAGATGTCAGTTAAACTTGGTTTAGTTAAACCGAAAACGAATTTTGTCAGCCATTTCAAAGTTTATTAACAAAAATTTGCCGGAAAAACTTTTTCTCGAGTATAATTTATTTCTTTATTGAAATAAAACAAAATAAACCACATTTTAAAAGCAGTATTCCAGTTACAAACTGCGTTAACCTAAGTTTAAAGATAATCCACTTCCTAAAAACTGGGCCTTATGTTGCATTTACATCTGCACCCAAATCCCGAGATTTCGACTAAAATTGAGATTTCAGTGAAAATTTCATGTGAAATCTCGAGATTCCCCATCCCGTAAATTTTTGAGATTTCGAAGAAATCTCATGAAAATCTCACAAATCTGGAGACTTTTGCAGAATACAACACTGTGTTTCACTTAATTTGTAGAGTTTTTGCTTGAAAAAGTGGCAACGATGGTCAACAGCTGACTAAAAAATTAACCTGAAAATAACACAAAATAATGAAATAAAAAAATTATTATTAATTTAATAAATATGACTTTAGACCCAAATGTAAATGTACTAATTATTATAAGAAATGTACTAATGATTATAAGAAGTGTTGCGTGGTTCTAATTTTTGCTTCCCGCGAAGCATAACTATGAAGAAAGTATTGGGAAGTGCATGTCTTCCTTCCGCCAAAATATTGCAAAATCTGGGTTCTAGCTTGTCGTCCTTATAAAAAAACAAATTTACTAACATATTTAGAGTTAGATCTTTACATAAAATAATGTAAATTGTACTCCGCCAATGAATAAAATGGTTTTTAGAAATATTTTTAATTAGAGGTTATTTTTTATGGTACTTTGTTTACAAAAAAAGTGCAGCTGTCAAATCGAAATCTCGCTACTGTCACAAAGTGCAAATGTAAACGGTCAAGATTTCGGTTCGAGATTTCCATTGAAATCTCGGGATTTGAAAACAAATGTAAACGCAACTTTAAGGAGACATTTTATTCAGAAGAGTATGAAAGCAAGTCACTGTTATTGAAAAAAAAACATGTATTACTGTGCACAATGAAGTTTGTAAGAAAGAATAGTACAAAAATATTAAAAGAACGACATTCCGAGTAACTGCGACTTGAAATATTTGGTCACTGCTGTTACCAGTGATTTATCAATAACTGTGATTAAATCACCGGTATGAAAATATCGCTCATCTCTACTATAGAGGTTGGTCAGGAGGAACAACCAAGTACATCAAGGGGTATTCAAGTTAATCAAGATGCCGCAGTTGACGATAATCAAGATGCCGAAGATGATGGTAATGAAGATGCCATTAATAATCATAATGAAGATGCCGTAGTTGATGATGATCAAGATGCCGTAGTTGATGATAATCAAGATGCCGAAGATAATGTTAATGAAGTTGCCGTTAATAATCATAATCAAGATGCTGTCGATGACGAAATGTTTGAAGATGAAAATTCTATTGTAAGTGATTTTTATGGATTCAAATCAAACAAGCGAGAACGATCGTCAAGTTATGAAGATGAAGAGCCAATGAGTAAGCAATTAAGAGATCGTACTTTATTACATAATTCAAAGTTTGATGATTATGTTATGGCTGCTCATGACTTTTTAAGTCAAATTGAAACTCCAACAACATATACCGAAGCAATTAACAGTACAGAAAAATATCAATGGAAGGAAGCTATGAATTGTGAGCTGATGTCCTTACAAGAAAATCAAACATGGGTAATGGCAGATCTTCCAAAAGGTTCAAAGGCACTTCCATCAAAGTGGGTATTCAATATAAAAACTAATCCTGATGGAAGTATAGTTAAATTTAAGGCAAGGTTGGTCATTAAAGGCTTTAGACAACGTGAAGGTATAGACTATAATGAAACCTTTAGTCTAGTCGCAAAATTAGGAACAATTAGAGCAATTTTGAGCATAGCTGCTAGTCAAAATATGCATCTTTCTCAGTTCGATGTGTCAACAGCTTTTCTTTACGGTCAGCTTGAAGAAAACATTTATATGAAACAACCAGAAGGGTTTGATGATGGTACTAAAAAGGTATGCAAGCTAAAAAGAAGTATCTATGGTTTAAAACAAGCTCCAAGATGTTGGAACCGCAGATTTGGTAACTTTTTATTGAAACTTGGTTTAAAGGCCAGTGAAGCAGACCTTTGTTTGTATGTGAGAGATAATAAAGGTAAGAAGTTAATACTTGCCTTATATGTAGATGATGGCCTGATAGCTGCTTCAGATCCCAAGGATTTGGAACAATTTTTAAGTGATTTAAAAACAGAATTTAAATTTACAACAAAAGAAGCTAGCTACTTTTTAGGTCTAGAAATAAAAAGAAACTGCAATGGTATAACGGTAAGCCAAGAAACGTATGCAAGAAAAATTTTATAAAGATTTAGATTCTCAGATTGTAGGTCTGTTTCAACACCAATGCTAAAAGGGAATGCAATTTTTGAACCAGGGAAAGAAAGTGTTAAAGGTTCTCAATTTCCCTATAGACAAGCTGTAGGGGCTATTATGTATTTGATGTTGGGAACCAGACCCAATTTAGCCTACAGCATTGGATTTCTATCCAGAACATTAGAAAATCCTTCAGATCATGATGTATTGCGTGTAAAGAGAGTTTTTCGTTACATCGCAGGAACAACAACTTATGGTATATTTTATGACAAAAATGCCGAACAAAAGCTACAATGCTATAGTGATGCAGACTTTGGTGGTTGCATAAAAACTGGAAGATCTACATCTGTTGTTGTGGTTAAATTTGCTAATGGTGCAATTTCATGGTTAAGTGAGAGGCAGACTATCGTAGCTACCGAAGCTGAAATTGTTGCAGCAACTGAAGCAGCAAAAGAGACAATTTGGTTGTGTCGTTTATATTCACAATTTATACAATTAATATGTAGATAACACTGTTGGTAAAAGTGGCACAAAAGTGCCATTTGTGGCACTATTGAATGTTCAATGGCACTTTGGCACTCTTCATAGAATCTTGGCACTTTTTAAGAAAATTTCTATATAATTTGATAAAAGGTCGATATCGCTGGTTTTTCATTAAAAGAGACGTCTACTTAGAAGGGGTAGTAAAATTAAAAAACAAACGACACACTAAAAATTTCTACAATTTTCTGGACCACCTTCCAGTTCTTTGGGGACAATTTAATAATTATTTTGATCTTTAAAAATAAAAGCAATGGGGATAAAATTAGAAAAACTTTAATTGATTCTATTGTATTGTCCGTCACTGGAATTTTTCAAAAATTTATTATGGTATTCTAGTTTTTTTATGACAAGAAAAAGTTTTAAAAATTTCACCATACAATGGTGAAAGCTTTTTCTGCCAAAAATAAAATAAAATAAAATTATCAAAAATTGTAATTTGTGAATTACGATTTTTTCGATAGTTTTATGAAATCTTAAATGAAATGAAAACTTAAAAAAATGTCCAGGAACCTCAGAACACGAGAGAACTAGTTCTAAGCACTTGGAGTTTCCTTTAAATTTTAGCATCAAGTATTTTGAGCTTATTTCTAACAACTTTAGCCCCAAAAATCCCATGTTACTATGTAATCTTTTGGAGGAATTTGCAGGAATTTTAGAATCGGTAAAAGGTTCGATGCATCTTAAAATAATATCTCAAAATATGAATGAGGTATTTCGTATTATATTTCTGTGAACAAAAATTATAAAATTCTTCAAAAGAAAATAAAAATTATATTTTAACCCCTCAATTCATAAACGCTTTGTAAAGTTATAGGAGGTTTACAAAACATAATTTTCATACAAAATTTGTTCAATAAGCCTCCTATAATTTTAAAAAGCGTTTATGAATTTAGGGGTAAATTGTTGACGAATGAAAATATATGTGCTTTTTATTACATGCGAATTTTGTCAAGGTTTTGCTGTGACAATTTTTCTTAGAATACCAAAATTATAATAATTTTCATTCACACCAGTTTTGTGACAATTTTGTTATTGTTATAAAGTTTATAATAAGGGTATAAATGTATAAATATTTGAAATAAAAGCTGAACATATTTTTTGAAATATTTGCATGTTGCTAAATTTTTTTTTTTTTGGCACTTTTAAAGCTTTTTTGGCATCATTTAGGCACCAAACGAAAATTCTCAAATACCATCACTGGTAAATAATGCTGCTGCAGTTCGTTTGGCTCAAAACCCAGAGTTCCATCGAAGAACAAAACATATTGCTATTAAGCATTTTTTCGTAAGAGAGAAGGTGGTTGAACGTAAACTGGATGTTCAAAAAATTTCCACTTCAGAACAAGTAGCAGATATCTTCAACCTATAAGATTAAATCTCCTATGTTCAATGTTGGGTCTACAAAGTGCTAACTCTAAATAACAAGGGAAAGTGTTATGTTATTTTATAGTTATCAATGTAGTATTTTAAACTTTATGTTTATCACAAACGTTTCGTTATAATGTTCAAACTTTATATATTTTCAAATAGTAGTTACAATAAATAAATAAACACAATAAGATGTACACCTGAAGTGTTTGCTGTTTAAAACTCATTTTTCCCAAAAAAAATTAATTTATAATTGCTGCTGATCACCAAGTAGTACCGAGAATGAGTTTATTGAAACCTTTGAAGAAATACTAGCAGTGATAAATAAATTTAACTGTGATATATTAATAAATTTTATAAAAATAAAATAGAGTGCATAATTAGTGATAATGGCCTTATGCAGATAATGAAAGAATTCACGCGTATAAGAGAGAACTCAAAAACAATAATATACATACTAATTATAACAAATAATCAAAATATATCGAGGAAGATTAAAGTTTCAAATAAAATTGCGGATCGTGAAGCAATCGACATAATAACTAACAGTACAAGAACCTCTAATGAAAATAAAAATAAAGTAATAGAAACGTCTAAATACATCAGAAATCAATATAATAGAGAAATAAAGGACATCCAACAAATAAATAAAAATAATGATTTAAACGGCAACGGGTATCTTTTCGTTGACTGTATAGAAAATGCGGTTAAAAAACTAACATTTAAAAAAATAATTACAGAAAATTGCCAAAGACAAAAAAGAATTGCTTAGAGAAATAAAAAACCCTAAACCTAAAAAAAGCCAAAATGTGATACAAACTGTGATATTTGACCAAATTGAATGTAAAGAAAATTTCGAAAATTGCCATCAAATTTAACAAATTATTTTTTTTATTAGCAGGGACCGTACCGGTTATGCCTTTTATCATAAAAGTCTGATTAAAAAAGTTATTTCTAAAAAGAATAACTTATTTTTGCTAAAAAATTTAAAAAGCAAAACATTTTTTGTAAGACTAGTCCACAAGGATCATTATGATGTACTAGAATCAGTTCTCTGATACTTGGTTTTATATGCTTTTTATGTTTAAAAATTGAAAAATAACTGTTATTTTCGGTTGTTAGTTAATATCATTAAATCTATTAGAGATTGTATAAATAATGTGCAATATACAAAGAAAATACCTGTGATAAACTCTTAATTCAAGTTTCGTGCAATATCTTTAGATTAAATAAAAATTATATGTATAAATTAAAATATCCAGTAAAATTATACTTAATGGGTGGTATATAATAGGAGGAATACTGCTAGACATAATAATTTTTTATGTGAAACATCAGTTAATTACCTAATCAACAGATGGAAAAAAAATAGAAAAAATAAGAAATTTATTGTAATATTTTTTAACTATAAACAAACATTTGAAACCATAGACAGAACAATACTATTGCAAAAACTATACAAATAAAACAAAATAATGGAAATAAACACTAAAAGCAACATAATTTTTAAAATCAATAATGAATTAATTGAAAAAGTAGAACAAATGACTATATCTGATATGCCTATTATAAAATCCGATGTATACTTTTTAAGATAATTGTAAAAAACCTTTCCAACTTTAAAGTCCCGCCCACTGTCAAGGACCACCATTCAACTCAGCGTGAGTATTTTAGTTTTATCAATTTCTGAGCCATTTCGTAAACTTTATTTAAGCCAAAATCTTAAAATATATGGTGCAAAAATTGCCGTCTTTTATCAAATTTATTACAAATGTTTTAAAATTTGTATGTAATGTTAGATATTAAACTTCGAAAAGTGGACGATAACACTGGTCTACAAATTTGAAAGAAAATTGAATGTAGAAACGAAGCATGTTTTTTAACTAGTCTGGGTGCGCTGAATTCGAATCTGGGATAAAAATTGGGTTATCACGTCTTAATTTTTTATCGGATTATGGCAATACTGTAAAACAGTCAATACTGACTCTACAATTTCACAATTATTAATTTGACAGAAGCCCACATTCATTCTAAATATTCATAATAGTAGCGTTTAAGCATGTCAGGGAGATCGTGTGTTACTGATTCAAGCTATTTTTGCTTCGTGTGTGGTGAATATTTGGTTGGAAAAAAAGGATATGCAATATCAGAATCATTAAAATATGCATATTTACATTATTTTGGTTTTGCTGTCAGAAACTTGGACAAACCGTGGACACCGACAATGTTTTGCAATAGTTGCAGAACTGTTTTATACAAGTGGTCAAATGGCAAGAAGATCTATTTCGGTTTTTCAATTCCAGTACTTTGGAGAGAGTCAAGTAACCACCAAACCGATTGTTATTTCTGTTTAACAAAAGTTGCTGGATTCAATATAAAAAATCAAAAAAATATTACTTACGCGAATGTCCCATTGGTTTCCAAACCAGTTCAACGTCCACCAAAAAAGCCATTACCTGTCATTCCCAATACTACGAGCAGTGAGTCCGAAACATCGTTCACCAGCAGTGGTAGTTTGTATGAGGCTGATGATGAACGAAAAGTAACAATCTATAGAGATATAAGCTTGGAATTGGGTGCATATTTTGAAAAGAAACACTCTATTCTATACTGTACTGATGTTGATGGTTTATTACAAAAAATGAACCAGCCATATGATAAAACTGAATGGAGTGGAGATTATTTATTGATGGCTCTAAGTACAGTTTAAAGGCTCTTCTTTTGCATAATGGGAATGAAAAACCATCCATACCAATTGCTCATGCCATTAATACAAAGGAAAATTACGAATCAATGACTGAAATTTTGACATTACTTACTCAAATACAACGATAATAAATGGAAGATCTGTGGTGACCTTAATGTATGTGATTTAAATTTCTTTGTATATATAGTATAGACCATCGTTTTTAATCTGTTTCAGGGCATTGGTTTGTTGACTGGTATGCAAGGAGGTTTCACAAAATGTTGTTTCCTTTATATATGGGATAGTCGCGCTTCATGTCATCATTACGTCCGAACAGAGTGGCCAAAAAGAACTGAGTATTCACCAGGAAAACAAAACATTTCAAATAAACCATTAATTGATCCAAATGACGTTCTTCTTCCGCCGCTGCACATAAAATTGGGGCTTTTAAGAACTTTGTCAAGGCTCTGGACAAATATGATGCAGCATTTAAATAATTGTTAGCGGTTTTTTCTAAAATTTCATATGCTAAAATCAAAGAAGGCATATTTGTTGGCCTCAGATCAGGAAGCTATTGAATAATGACAATTTTTCACAATGTTTATTGGAGAAATAATATGCAGCCTGGAAATCTTTCATGAGCATCGTGGACAGTTTTCTTGGAAACAATAAGAGTAAAAACTACAAATTGTTGCTGAATTATTGAAAAATTATCAAGAATTAGGTGCACGAATGTCACTCAAAATGCATTTTGTTCATTCGCATTTAGATTTTTTCCACAAAACCTAGTTGCGGTGAGCGACGAACAATGCTCATCAAGTTTTAATGAAAATTGAAAGAAATTATCAATGATTTTAGGACAAAAGCATGCTGGGAGACTATTGCTGGACTCTAATACGTGAAACCGAACCAACAAACGACGTTCAAATAACGCCATTCACTTTGGAAAATTCATTGATTTTTAAATAAACTAATAAATTTTTTATATAAAAAAGGAATAAAATCATTTTGTTTTGTATCTCGAAAACCTGATGTGATAGAGAAAAACCCAATTACAGATTCGAATTCAGCCCACCAAATTACCCTGGGAAAGATATTTGGTTGCTCCAGTCCAAAACCTTGTTGGCTAGTGTAACCGTCTTACAGAACCTGGGCAATGGATTTTTATCTGTGCCCAGATTCTTGATTTATTTCGGAGAAAATTCCCTCTTCATTTGAGTACCCATGCTTAAATATAACTACGCGTACCCGTTTTCAGGGAATTGGACCCCGGCAATAGATTACATAGATATATTGCTCTTCTCTCAAAAACCACACATAATCAATTTTTTGGCATAGGATGTATAACACAATCGTATGAGATCCGTCCACTGACAGAGAATGTCACAGATCTGTGTAATATATGGCCTGGCGCCTTAACCTATAATAGAACAATTTTTCCTTTTTATTCTAGGGGGGGTCAGATACTTTTTTTGGGGAACGTCTGATCAAATGCACTTTATCCGAAATATATTTTTACCTTGTTTAAATTTTAAATCTATTAGTTTTATTTTGCAAAAGGATACGGTACAAATAAACAAGCTCCAAGTCGAAGACATTCTATGACCTTGGCACAATTTAAAAGACCTTCATGCATTTGGCATTCGATCACTTCGTTGTTTGTTATAGTTGTATTCTTGTTCGGCTTTTCGTTGTATATGCCATTGGCATTTGTTGTGTTATTGTCGTTGTTATTATTGTTGATCATGTGTAAATTATCACAAATTAATTGACACAACTGATGGGCACTAAACATTTCGCCATTGTTTGTAAAATGTTTTTCTTGAGCATCCTGCAGAAGTTGTTCAACTGGTGGTATACCACCCAGTAACATACTTATAGCAGTTAGACCACAAGTGGGACCCACTTGTAAAATACTACCAATATTATGAAACTGACATTTACTTGGTGGATTTATTGAGCAAATTCTAGCTAAAAAACAAGCCTTTTGTAATTCAGGATAATCCAATGCCCACAAACATTCCTCAATTAAGGGGTTGTTACTCTTCGTTGATAAAAGTTTATTTTCACATTTTATCGGGGTTTGTTGTACAGGTGGGTTTGGTGCAGCGACAGGCAAGTTATTCGACATGTGTAATTGATTCTCGTTGTTATGCAATTTATCACAGCACTTTTTTAGACAAATATTAATAATTTTAACGTCAATGGAGGAATATTTAGTTGATCTCTTATTTTTAAGTAAACGAATGTTTCTTTTAGTTTGACTCTAGGTCATAAATTAATATCACTTTCTGTTTAAATTATTTTCAAATCAAAGAAAGATGATACAATTTTTACAAGTAAATTACAAAGAATAAAAATATATTTGAAAGAATTCGATAAGACCAGCAATACAGAATACGTATTTTCGGCTTTCGCTACAAAGCCGTCATCAGTGTATTTCGTCTTGTGTGGGCTAATATTTTAATGTTGTCTACTTATGTGACCGCTGAAAGAAAATCGAGTTTCGTATCAACAACTCAACTTAGACTAACATCAACGAAATTTAACAATGCTATTTTTATCCTTTGTTATTATTACTCTATTTTGCTTTGAACCTTAATTCTTAAGATATCTCAGCTGATTCTATTCAACTCTGTGTATGATAACCACAGATTTTTGAATTACAACGAACCGTTAAATTTAAATGTATATTATTTAAATTATATTTTTGCACCGTGTCAATGTGTTTTAAGACGAATGGAGGAATATTTAGTTGATCTCTTATTTTTAAGTAAACGAATGTTCCTTTTAGTTTGACTCTAGATCATAAATTAATATCACTTTCTGTTTAAATTATTTTCAAATCAAAGAAAGATGATACAATTTTTACAAAGAATAAAAATATATTTGAAAGAATTCGATAAGACCAGCAATACAGAATACGTATTTTCGGCTTTCGTTACAAAGCCATCATCAGTGTATTTCGTCTTGTGTGTAACGTCATTTATGTTTTTGGTAAGACACACAGACAATACTCCGCCACCCTTTCGCTAGCACACAATTTTGTTCATTGCCAATGACAACATTCATCTTATCTTTTATTCTCTATGTATTTTAGTGATGTGTCCGCAATCCAGTATTGCCACTTTTTGAATAATTATTCAAAAATGGGACTGTTTACTCATTCCTTGGATAATTTTTGAATAATGAGATTTTTGTGTAGTTTTTGTGTAATTTGGTTTTACTAAAAAATTACTAAATTCCATGCTTTCAAGTCCAACAATAGATAAAATGAGTTTGTTTGCGTAACATCTACCAGAAATTTCCAATTTCTGCTGAATTTTTGTAAATTTTGTCAACATGAAACCCTATATATTTTATTTGTATATAAACCCCATAGCTTGTTAGTTTTTTGAGAAAATTCTTGCCAAACTGAATGCAAAATATTTATTTTTGTTTTGGGTGGCAATACCATTTGAAATTTTTTTTTATGATTAAGACTATTTTATGACTGAAAAAACTTGTAATTTCCAATGTTTTTGTAACAGTTACTGGGCTTTGATCAGATAAAAATTTTCTTACAGTAGTACAGTTGAGCAGATTTAAATATCTTTAAGTAATTCATTAATTCGTCTTCGTTAACATGCAAAGGCTATTTTTATTACAACTGGCACTCTATAATTGACTTTTTATATGACCTTTGTACGTAAACTGTATCTAAATATTAATCCATTTTCTCCAAGTTTAGCACATATTATAAGATTGTAATTCAAACACCATTTGTCAACTTTCTGCCGAATATAATTTTGTGTTAGGTGTTGTAGTAGGAAGAAGTTGGGCCATAGTGTCATACTTATATCAAATAGTTGGTAACTCGTGTATTATTATTAATATCTGGTATCACTACTTTCGTTAACTTTCAGCTTAATAAAGATAAAGGTCGATAAATGACACTTGATAATTACAAAATTATGTTTTTAAGATCTGAAGATATATCGAAAAATGGCAACCTTTCGAAATTTTCACATTTTAGAGGTGGCTTTCTTTGGAGCTGAATGGTAGTGCTCCTGTTGCGTCCATGGGTTCGGGCCTCAAAACTTAAGCTGTATGACATTGTGAAATTTCATAACAATCTAACCAGCCGGTAAGAAGTGGCTGAATTATTTCCAAATTATTTCGATTATGCCCCACTGTACGCAGGGTATTAAGCTTTGTGTAATTTCATACGGTTTTGGATAATTTTTGACCTACTGCTGTGTATTTTTTTGTTTTACTGGTGGCAACACTGCCGCAATCTGTTTGCACGCATTTTAGTTTTTTTAGCGTCATTTAAGTTATTTTCAGTCGTTTTGTTTATTTTCTTCGATGCATCGCGTTTGGTCTTTTTAATTTCTAGCAATACAAGGGTCAGTATTGCCAACAAATTTTCCAAATAAATGGCTAGATCAGATCCAAAAATCGCTAGAAAATCACTAGATTTATAAACAGTGCAAGAATTTAGCGATTCTATCGCTAGATTGTTTAAAAAAGTACTTAAAGGAGTTTTTTACTCAAAAATTTGTTTAATATGTTCATTAGAAGTGTTATTAACTTTTAAATAATAAAAAAGTTTACGATTAAGCTGCAAAAATTGAATCCCGATTTTTATTGAATTAATATTAGTGTTGAAAATATTCAAAAGTGTGCATTCTACGGTGAAAAACTACATACCCATATTTTATTGAAATGTGTATTTTTTAGAAAGTTTTTTTGCTAAAATCGTTTAAGAAGTTGTTTTTTTATAATAAAAGATATGCGAATTTTATAATATTTATTTATTTATTGAAATATACTTTATAAATAAATTTACAAAATATATAAAAAAAAAGCGCGGGGTAACTGGACCATAATGCGCGTAAATTATAATAACTTATAGATAATAGACGTGCTGGAACAACAGCAACACGTGACAAAGCAACCATTGCCTTCACAATGGAGGTTCAGCGAGATGAGGCCCCAACACGCCATAAAAAGAACAAATGCCGATGGACTTAACACGCGCACAACCGACCATTGCCATTGCAATAGAAGCGTGCACGATGTCTCCAAGGGAATTCGCCCTTTGTGCATGTGGTCAGACTACACAGTCTAACGGCATGCTGAGACACACTTTAGAGTATCGCAAAAAAAAAACGATTAACCGTTATTCCTTATTAAATAATATAATACAGGTCTCGAGATAACTTTCTTCTTCGGCGACTCACGGCGAACTGAATTTTATAATATATTTCAACATAAAACTGATTTTTAAAAATTAAATTACGGCTGATAAAAAATCTAAATAAAATCGCTAGATCTGACGAGAAAATCGCCGTTATGGCAACACTGACAAGGCTTATCAGATTAAGAGATTTGCTCTAGAGTTGTAAAAGTATTGAGTATTCCGGTACTGAGTACTCAATACCGCCTGTTTTTTTGAGTAATCAATACTAAAACGGTACTACTCCATACTTTTAAAGATGCAATTTTCCGTAGAAATGAGTATTTTTCGTATGAAAATACAACTCTAAAAATACTACTTAAAAAATACAACTCTGGAAATACAACTCTATTTGTAATGAATTTTTGGGAAAAATTATTTAATTAATTTATATATTTTTCTTTTTTGACTGATTCAAAATAAATTGGCGGAGTCCGTAAAAGGAACACGCAGCTTGCCGTTAAAAGTATTGAGTAGTATTGAGTACTCAAAAAGTATCGAAATTTCACAACTCTAATTGCTCATAAATTGGGGATTTCAACTTCGGTTTAGAGACTAATCACAACTGTCGGCCGACGACAGCAAAAGTCGTCGCCGCTAAATTAAATTCAGCGACAATCGACCGTCGACATTTTTTGACGTTTAGAAAAAAATCAAAGCAAAACAAGAATATGGTTGTGTTTGTTTCGTCACAATTCTTAATCAATTCAATTGGTTTTGCATTAACTCTTGTTGTTTTACATTTTATTGTATTTAATTTTGTTTGTTTTATATTTAAGTTACTCTACCAACAGTTGCATTATGTATTTAATTTTGCTTTTTTGCGTAAAATTATGTATTTTTATTTTCAATTATATATCTGCTGTCAAAAAAATATTTTTTTTGTAAACAAGTACGAATTTTTGGAACTCTAATACGAATTTCTACAACTCTTTTCTAATGGCAACCATTAAATAAGTTAAAAATATGGCAACAACTTGATAAATATTTTGAGTGTGTATTAGTGTGTCGTCATGAAAATTCCAATAAGCATTTGGAAGATATATCATTAAGAAGACATTACGGCAATATCAATCAATTATCATTTTGAAGAAAATCAAAGTAGTATTTTGAATATATCTTCTTTTTATCTCTTGCAAGATATATCGGCGGTATTTAAAAAAAAGTCAAGTCAATTTCTCCTTAATTTAAAATAAATACATCACAAACCATTCATACAAACTAGTGTTTCCAATTCGGTTAATCGATTAACCGATTCCTCGATTAATCGCCTATATTTCGGTTAATGTCGAAACAAATAATTTAAAACTCAAATAATTATTCGACCCAAATAATCGGTTAAAATTGGTCGATTAACCGGTTACATTTTTAATATGTAATTTTTTGCTTTATTTTTTCCCAAAACTTTCTTAACTTTGGCTAAAAAATTGCAAGAAACGCTTAGAAAAACAAATACTAACTAAAATACGATCAAATTGTTTTAAAATCGATTGAAAGAGAAGCCTTTAAATACCATTTTTTGAGCAAATCCAAGCAATTTGACATTGCACTAGCGAGACACGTCATGGGTTTTAAAAGACTCTTAAACGGATTTGTTTTACATTATCGCAATTAATTTTTAATAAAATTTTTTTGAATTTTTTTTAGCAAAATAACAAAGTATCGATTTCTAAAAAAAAAATGACTGGAGCAGGCTTTATAAAATACAATATACAATTTTTTATTTCTATTTTAATTCTTTAAAATGTAAAATTAATTTTCAAAAGTGAGAGCAGTTTTTCAACCTCTAGTCGATGATTTTATTTATATTTATTTTAACAATAAAAGTGCGTATTAATTTTTAAAATTTTATTATAGCAAATATAGAATTTTGAAAAGCTGAAAAACTGCTTTCACTTTTGAAAATCGGTGATAAAGTTCGAACAAACAAATCTGTTTGGCATTTAACATCTGTTACAGCACACTGAGGGAATTGTCTACATGCTTCTTATGAATTTCTATATTGATTCAATGAAATTTCGCTGGAATTCGTCTATTGAACCACGGAGGAGATTAGAATATAAACAAAAATCTAAAACCTGAATGTCTTTAGTACAATACTACCCTTAATAAAAATTGTATTTATTCCGATAACTTTTGCAAATGGAAACTGTTTTGCTTGAAATTTTGCAAGAACAGTTTTTGGAGGTGCCCCATATTATACGTTGGACTTTGGGGACATCTTGGAAAGCTATGCTGCCATATATAGGATGAATACTATAGATGAATTCATTTTTTTATTGAAATATTTTCCTTTCAATTGCTTCCTTACTAAGGCATTAATTACATTTATTGAGGTCGATTGTACATTCGGCGACTAAAGTCGCTGAAATAGCAAAAAACCATAAAAACCTATATAAAACGCTAAGTAGTTGTTTAAATATGAAGATTAGCACATCGCATTTATATCGGAAAGATGGCCACAGGTCCTGTGCTTACATTTTAACACAAAAAAATTCATATTAATTCCATTTGAAAAATTTTTTATATAAAAAACTGAATGGACAACCGCCAAACTTTAAAGACATTTCAGCAAAATTTTATAACAAAATTTTCTACTTTTTAATATTAAAAAAAGTCAGCCCTTTGTGTTTTTATTGATAAAAAGTTAAAAAAAATACATTCATTTTGCATTAAACGATTAAGCGATTAATCGCCAATTTTCTCGATTAACCGACCCGAATAACCGGTTAATTAATTTTAGTGATTTTTCGAATAATGCAGTAACCGGTTAACCGCCTATGTCGAATAATTGGAAACACTAATACAAACCAAATCAGCAGCTAATTTTGAGAAACTTTCGCAACTAAATTTGCAAAATTAAGGTAAGCTAATTTGTATTTCATTTATTTACTTATGCATTCTAAATAAAAGCTAAATGTCTTTTTTCAGGAAATAATGTGTTGCAAAATAAATGTATATTTACGAAAGGCTAGTTGAAGAGTCATTCAAAATCAGAAATTTTATTTTTTTATGTTTTTTTATAATTAAAAGTAAGAAAATGTATAAAATCGTATTTTTATTATATGGGTGGTTTTCTAGTGATATCTTCTTTCTATCTTCCAGAAGATATATCGGCGATATTTGCGACACTTTTTTTATATCTTCTACACGCAAAAACTTAGCGTATGTTATATTATACAAACATGCTTGGTAAAAACGATTTCCCACAGAAAAGAATAGTTTTCATTAGCTTAGTTTAAATTGAACCCTTAAATTTTTATATAAATTACCTAATAATATAATTTTTTATTGGTACATTGTAAATTTTTTTCTACATTATGTTAAATCACTTTCTTTTCTTATCAATTTAAAAAATTGTCAATATAGTTATATTATGGGAAAATGATAAAAAATTTTATGTACATATGGACCCAAAATAAACTTAGGAAGTTTTACAATTCATTTATTTGTTGCCAGATGTTTGTAAAATGTGTGTAATTCCTAAAACTAGCATTAAAATTGCCAAAGTTGAAAATTGTTAAAAAAGAAGATAAAACAATATGGCGAAAAATAGATACCAAAAGTGAAAAAAGAATTGAAAACAATATAAAACATACAAATTTAATTGTAATAAATAAACTAAATCATATAGTGCCTCAGAGAAATCCATGTGCATATTCTAAGGAAGATGTGAAGGAAGGAAGCTATCGTACAAGAAGTAACATATGCATAAGTTCATTGCGGCCAACACGTTAAGTAATTATTATAATTTTTTGTTTATTATAAGTATTTTTAGTAAAATATATATTTATAATATAGCGTACTAAGTGTGCAATGTAATATACCTAATAGTGGCTGTGTTTTCGACTTAACTATATCCCTTAACTCAGATAAAAACTCAAAGTACACGAAAACGTGTTTGAGACGTAAGCTAACACATTACTTTTCGTGCACACGTTAACTTGCAACGTGGATAATTATCAATGTTAAAAACTCAACGTTTATAGATTTTCACAAATAACTAGTGTTTCCAATTATTCGACATAGGCGGTTAACCGGTTAATGCATTATTCGAAAAATCACTAAAATTAGTTAACCGATTATTCGGGTCGATTAATCGAGAAAATTGGCGATTAATCGATTAATCGTTTAATGCAAAACTAATGTATTCCCTTGTTTTTTTTATCAATACCCTACGGGAAATTTTAACAAACTGTCACCGAACTGGTCCCTTTATATGAAATAGACTGGTCACTTTTACATGGCGTTGTCATAAGAGCGGGAAATTGACCCCTTGTGACATGTCACAAGACAAATCCTAGGACAGGTTACTGAACTCTCATAAAAAACAAAGTTCAGGGACCTGTCCTGGGATTTGTTTTGTGACATGTCACAAGGGGTCAATTTCCCCGTCCTATGACAACGCCATGTAAAAGTGACCAGTCTATTTCATATAAAGGGGCCAGTTCGGTGACAGTTTGTTAAAATTTACCGTAGGGTAAAAACACAAAGAGCTGCCTGTTTTTTTAATATTAACGTGACATATAAATAACTCGATGTATTTAAGAAAACGTTTCATATTCTAGACCAGTAAAATTTTCTGTTCCAAAGAATCGGTTGTAGAATAACTACTTTTCCTTTGAAATCCCTTCCACTATCAAAGCTAACATCGATTTTTGTTTGAAATTGTCCCAAAAACAAATGGAATCGGTTCTAGTAAAACCAGTGGCAGAACTGTTGAAACTAGCATATATTTTGCCAATTATTAGTAAGTTAAGAATAACAAACCCAAAACTGACATATCGATAAATTAATGTAGATTTTTACATCATTAGAAAAATTATAAAAATCTGAAAAACTTTAGATACAAAATTTCTTTGAATGCAATTTTTAATCAATACTTCCAACCAGTGTTACCAAATATTTTTTTAGAAAAACTGTAAAAAAAACTGTTTCTTTATAGAAAAATTGTTTTTCGAAAAAATTTAAAAAATCGGAAGAAATTCTGGAATCCCGAAGTATAATGGGATTAAAATATTATCAAAGGGTCTCAATTTTCAAAATATCGAGATTTGAACAATTCAATTGCGTTTGGCATTTATATTAATCGACTTTTTGCACAGCCTTCTAACAAAACTTTTTTAAGAATTTTGGTCTCCTAGGCCCGAATCTGAAGTTAAAAAAAAGTTCATCGAATCACCCTTCCGAGATGTGAGCCTTTTTTTATTAACTCCTGACTTAGGATAGAATACTTTACTGGTCAATGTTATACTTCAAAATATTTTTTATGGATTTGCATTCTGCATAAAATTACCTTTCATTCGATTGAGTATGATTATGTCGGGATTTGTTTGACGGCGTGTAAAAACCCCGTAAAAATCTCGAAAATCACGTTTTTTGGAATAGTCCTTGATCATAATTTAAAATTAAAAAAAAATTCATTAAATTGATTGATTAAGTTTAAAAAAGTAGTAAACTGTTATCCAGAATTGGCAAATATTTATTTAAACAAAATGAATTTCGGACTTTTTTGAAGAGACATTGTTTTAAAAATTTTTTCAAAAAAATATAACTTTCTAAATTATTATCCTTCATTTAGAAATGATCTGAAAAGTTCGGCTAAAAAATGTCCATGTCAGATGTAGTTTAGCTAATTTTATTCCATGCTAATATTTGTTGAAATTTGTTAAAAGTGTCGTTTTTTCAGTAAGCATATTTTGTAGTATAATAATGGCATTTTTAAATTTATTTATGTTTCGATTTGTACCTAATTTTTCAGCACAATATGAAAGTTTTATTGTAATTTTTGGGTCATATGCATAATTACTTTCTAAGAATATTTTATACAAAATTCATTTTATAAACGTGTTATAAGGTTTTCAAATTATTGTGCATAAGCACTTTTATATTTGAATTCTTAATTTTTAATTAAAAAATTAAAAAAAAATTGTAAATGAAACAAATATGCCGATTTAATATGAAAAAACTGTAAAAAATCCATGAATTTAAAAAAAACTGTTTTTTACATGCAAAAAATGAAATAGGCTTCCCAAAAAAATGTAAAAAAACAGTTAAAACTGGCTATATGGCAACACTGCATCCAACAATAAAATAAAATATTGCATTTAAAAAAATTTTTATCCAAAGTTTCTAAAATTTTATTAACAGCCTTTTTACATTGAGACATCGACATAAACATTTTTAGCTTTATTTTATAATATCAATTTACTCTGCAAAAATCAGCAAAAAAAATTTGCTGAAAATTAGTAATCTGAAAATATCACAAACAATTGTTCAATTATTAGTCTTCTTCGGGATTTTAAAGGCCATTACCAATAAACAAAATAACCTAAATTTTGAGCTAATTTACGCAGAGAGAATTTATTGGATGAGTACAGTGTTGCCACCACTAAAACAAAAAATTACACAGCTTTAGGTCAAAAATTATCCAAAACCGTATGAAATTACACAAAAAATATATTTTTCATATTATTTCAAAATAAACATTCCTGGGCACAGTGGAGAAGAATGCAAATATTTTGGGAAGAATTTCGCCATTTCTTACTGACTAATATGAATTTTCATACTGTAAGTTTTGGATGGCCGAAACTGCGGGAGCTATACCATTCGCCTCCAAAGATTTGCCATTTTTCTATTTACAAACCGATTTTTAAAGGCGTAACATTTCTATCATCTACAGGGTGCCGCAAAAATAACCTTCCGATGTTTTTTGGCTGTAATTTAAAAAAAAAAAATGAAAAACTTTGATTCTTCTTGTGGATTATTTTTATTTGGTCTTTTAATTTTTTTTACATCAAGTCGAGAATATGATGTCATGTAAATGGCCGCCGCCACAGTTGATTGTCAATTGAGCCCATTTTTTCATTCATCACCAATCATGAGTGATGAGGCCCATTTCCATCTTAGCGGGTACGTAAATAAGCAAAATTTACGCTTCTGGGGCACTGAAAATCCGCGTGTAACCCACGAAGAGCCACCCGCTCAAAGTCACTGGAGGAGTCATCGGACCTTTTTTCTTCGAAAATGCCATAAAAAGGGTTCAAATGACAATCAACTGTGGCGGCGGCTATTTACATGACATCATATTCTCGACTTGATGTAAAAAAAATTAAAAGACAAAATAAAAATAATCCACAAGAAGAATCAAAGTTTTTCATTTTTTTTTAAATTACAGCCAAAAAACATCGGAAGGTTATTTTTGCGCCACCCTGTACAAAGTGCAAGAGTTATTTGAATTTTAAAACTAAAATTTTGCATTTTTGCTATAACCTGTTCAGTGTTTTTGCCTTCTGCAAAAGCAAATCCAGGCCAATTTCTCTGAAAATATTATAACAAATTATTCTATTAACTAAAGGTAAATTCAATACAATATCTTTCTCAGGACTAAAATAGCGTGCTTTTAAATTTAAATATTAAAAAAATGCTATTTTATCCATATTAAAAGTAACTTTCAGCACAAAGTATTTATGTTTTTCAGAAAGGCTACTTCATTCAGATGCATTGCATGCAAAAATATTACTTACTTGCTAATTATTCTCTCCCATACTCCTCCAAATTTAACCTTTATATTTAAATTAAACCAATTTTCTCTGGTATTTAAAAATACCGTATTTGTAAAATTTTGCCTATTTTCTTTAATTTTTTATGTTAATGGTAGCAAGGCAGATCTTAATATGAAATTTCTTTGCAATATCGGTATCAACAAATTTTCTTTTAAAAAATTATGTGTAAATTCATAAATGCTTTATAAAGTTATAGGAGGCTTACAAACCAAATTTTTCATACAAAATTTGTTTCATAAGCCTCCTATAACTTTATAAAGCGTTATTAATTTAGGGGTATTTTTAATGTTCTTGCAAACCAAGAGAATTTTGAAAAGAAGCTTGACAATTATTTTCGCAAAAAATAAACAAAAGGCGGTGCTTTAAACAAAACAAAAAAATACATATCACCATTTTTGATTTCTGCTAAATTGGGTTTAGTGTTGAAAAAATTTACAAAAGTAATTCTCCAGAAAATGGAGATTTGTGGTAAATGTTTCACTGACAAACTCTTTTATTCTAAATATCGACTAATTTTTCTTAATTTTTTAAAAAGCTCCGGGACTTTTAAAAATTTACGAAAATTTCTATAAAAAGTGAAATTACACAAAAACTACACAAAAATGTCATTATTCAAAAATTATCCAACGAATGTGTAAACAGTCCCATTTTTGAATAATTATTCAAAAAGTGGCAACACTGGATGAGTATCAATGAAAGATTTCACTAAACTAATGAAATTTTCTTCACAAAGTGAATGAAAAAGATATTAAATTTTACGAAAGAGCTTCATCACTTTTATCAAGATCTTTTTAATAAAACTCTTTCATTGGGTGTATAAAATGTTCAGTAGATAATAAGAAATTTTTCATAAAACTGCATTAATTCAATGAAAAGTTTTAATAGACGAATTCCAGTGAAACTTCATTGAATCAATAGGATTTTCAAAATTTTATATTTTTATCCAAATTTAACAATTAAATTTTGCGAAAATGCAATTTCTGGAATTAAATTAATCTAAATCCATAACAGATTTATTTATTTATTTTATAAATCCATTTTGGATTTAGGATAATTCAATTCCTGTGTTCGCATTTTTACAAAATTTAATGATTTTTTTCACATTATATTAGCGAATGAGTGTTAGATTTTTATAATAATATTACATTTTGAAAATTAAAAACAAAATATGGATTTCTAACAAATTAAAATAAATCCAAAAATAAGTCCATTGATTGTAAACAGAATATAAATAAAAAACATCGAACTAGAGGCTGAAAACTGCTCTCACTTTTGAAAATTAGTTTTACTTTTTAAAAGAATTAAAACAGAAATCAGAAATTTTCTATTGTATTTCATAAAGCTTACTTCAGCCAGAAACGTAGTGTGTTTTGAGAAGTTTAAAAAACACATTTTTTGGCCTTTTACAGCGTTTTTATATAGTTTTTTTTATAAACAGAAAATTCGATATTTTGTAAAAAATTTCTAAAAAAAATTTAATTAAATATTAATTGCGATAATGTAAAACAAATCCTTTTTCCGATGTGTCTCGCTGTGGCAATGTAGACTTGCGTGGAGTTGCTCAAAAAATTGTATCTTTCAATGCATTTTAACATAATTTGATTATATTTTAGTTAGTATTTGTTTTTTCTATGCGTTTCTTGCAATTTTTTAGCCAAAGTTAAGAAAATCATGAAGTTTTGGGAAAAATAAAGGAAAAATTCAATATTAAAAATGTAACCGGTTAATCGACCTATTTTAACCGATTATTCGGGTCGAATAATTATTTGAGTTTTAAATTATTTGTTTCGACATTGACCGAAATAGAGGCGATTAATCGAGGAATCGGTTAATCGATTAACCGAATTGGAAGCACTACATATAACAGAACTTCTTCGCGTTATTTCTTAAAAAGTTTTTCTGGCATACGTTCGATTATACTGCAACTATTATAAACATTAACGGTGGGTCTCATACTGCAGGTTTAAACTTTAGTTAATAGTTAACCCAAAAATTTGTTGTTGTTTTGTGTACATTTTTTTGACATTTTCTTTTGTTTATAGTTAAGTTAAAGTTAAACCTCTCATACTTGAGGTAACTGTTTATAATATTTTTATACTTTAATCGGTTAAACGTAGATTTGCTTTAAACACTTACGGTGGGTCTCTTACTGCAGGTTTAACTTTAACTTAACTATAAAAAAATTTACACAAAACAACAACAAATTTTTGGGTTAACTATTAACTAAAGTTTAAACCTGAAGTGGGTCTCACCGTTAATATTGATAGAAATTACAGCTAGTAATAATTGTAATACCGAAAATACAGCTAGTAATAATTGTAATATTAAATAAAGAAATAACTAATTAAATTAATCAAATTGTTTTAATAATAAAATATGGCTTAAGTTTAATTAATTAGTGCTAACAATTCCAAAAACAGAATAAGAAATATTTACCAAGTTTTTTTTGTATAGTTATTGTTAGTTTTTGTTTTTTTATTTTATGCCAAACATATTATATAAGTTATACCTAAAACTTGGGTAGAGCTATAATATATACTAAAACTACACGGAAAAAATAAAAAGTGTATAATTATCGAAGTACTTAGGTAAAATACAACTTCAAAAGTATATTTTGTAAGTCAGTAACAAAATACATGTAGATTTATCAATTTTTGGTTTTTGTCAACTTGCCTTACCCCCCGTTTCCACATGCAAGTAAATGGTTGCAAGTTGAGAATACGTATTATCAGCGAAAATTTCGAAAATTACCGAAAAAACATGAAAATTTTACATGTGTCCACACTACTTGCTGCAAGTTCATTTTTAAAATGTCGTCGAAGGCATAGGTTGTCACTAAATAGGACTCCAGTATTGCCAAGTATTCAATATTCTAACAAAGCTGGGAAAAATTTTGTTCTTAACAATTTTTTTTTTTCAAAAACTTATAAAATTGATATTTTAAATTACCATTAAGATATGTCTTTGTGTTATTTTTACTTTTTTTTTTACAAATAAATACAAAATCAGTTGCATTACAACTTTTACTTTACCAAATACTAGTAAATTAATAGAAAACGTTACTAGGCAACATTGTTTTCTTTATTCTGTCATTTCACTTGCCGCAAGTATCAAAAATCCACTGTCATCAAAATTTACTTGCAAGTTGAGCCGCAAGTCGTATAAGTGTGATAGTACTAGTGAAAAAGTGAGTGTATTGAGTTTTTCGAACTTGCACTTGCATGAGGAAACGGGGGGTTAGTTTTTGACCTATTCCATTTCCACGCACTTCAAAATATGTTAAGTTACCTAAGTTTTTTCTTTTATAAATTGTCTTAGAAAATATTATATTTTAATTAAAGAATTGTGTAACTTAGTAGAAAACTTTTGAAGTTGTATTTTACCGAAGTACTTCGGCAATTATCCACTTTTTATTTTTTGACATGCAATAAAATGCTAGCAAGCAATTGTCAAAATGATTTCAATTTTGTTGCTGTTACGTTACGTTTTATATAAGTTTGTTTTTTTCGAATTTTATAACTATATCTATAACGACTTGTAAAAAAAACGACAATCCGTACTAACCTGATTTTCTTTTAGTTTTTGTAAACAAACAAAATTTAAACATTTCCCAGCAAACATGACAACACGAATACGATTCCCCAATCGTATTGCCTGGAGGAAAAATTTTATTGCGGCAACAATCGTCTTCGTATTGCGGAAGATACCCCATTTGGTAGAAAACGTGTCCCGAATTCAATACTTCTCAGCAATATGAAAACGATTTTTTTGGAAGATAAATATGCGATATTGCTTTATTATCATTTAGAAGATATAAAAAAGTAACACAAATATCGCCGATTTATCTTCTGGATGATAAAAAGAAGATATAGCTGGAAAAAGCCCCCAGATGATAAATATATGTTTATGTATGTATGTGTGGAATGCCTCATATATATTTTCAAGTATTTATTACAAAAACGCATGTCTAAAATTTACAATTATTCGCCTTACAACCTAATCGCCATCCATCCGTCGATTTGAAGCTATTTTGCCATCCGTCATTTTCTGAAAAAATAATTAATTTAGGTTTTATTTGCAACATACATACGAGTACATATAATTAATTACATGAAATACAATTTAGCTTACCCTAATTTATGCAATTTTGTAGGCAAAATCTGTGCCAAAGTTTTCTTCCTTTTTTAATTTTTTCTATTTACATAAAATGTTTTTTTTTTTTTAATAGAAAAGGAAATGTATTGTTTGACATTGTTTTTTTTTTATCGCCGTTTTATCTTCCAACGGAGAAAAAGAAGATACGTTTCAAATACTACTTTGATTGTATTTAAAACGAAAAATAAATGATATTGCCGCAATATCTTCTGGATGATATACCTTCCAAATGCTTATTGGGTTGGGGTCGCCTTTGTACAAAAGCTGTTTTCATACAAAGACTTCGCCGGAACTCGAAATGGAGCAATAATCTTGTTTGCCCTGCTGTACATTTACCAAGCATAATTCATTTGTTAGCTTTTGTTGTTTCAGCTATTTTATGAAATAAAAAATTCTAAAATTTCAAATATTTTTATGACAAATATTTTTGTTTACATTTGAAAGAGAAAAGCCAAGAACAAGGTACAAGAACCGTCTAAATATAATTTAATAGTATTTTGGTATAATGTCGATTGCAGCAAATTTTAATGTGGAAAAACTGATGGGCAGAGCAAATTATCCATCGTGGTCGTTTGTGGTAAAGAATCTTCTTCAACATCAAGAGCTATGGGAGACAGTTCAAGGCAACTATCCGTCTGGGATAAATTAAAAACAGCATTCCAGGACTCAGGCCTCACTCGTAGAGTTGGTTTGTTACATCAGCTCATAAAGGCACATTTTTCTACATCAGAAAATATTGAAGAATATGTCAGTCAGATCGTTTCTACAGCACACAAACTAAAAGAAGTTGATATGCCGCACAGTGGGAAAAATCACCAATCTAGCTTATAAAAAATCGTATCTCTTAAACTATTGATCTGAGAAGCTAGAAATGTATGGAGCGATTGTAGCGAATAGAGTCTTCTTTAAATATATTGTATTTGTAGACACCCTGTTTAATTACAGGGTGCACCAAAAGGAAGGTTTTAGTGGAAATTACACTGAAATTTTGTATCTCTTTAAAATTGGTATGAAAATTTTCCGAAAGTATTGCCCTATGTTGCATTTATGTAATTTGATAGATTTAATCATTCACCGATAGGGGTTGCTGTTAATATATTCAGTAACATTTCAAATACGATGTAACTCCGAAGAGCAATGTATTTAGTTATACAAAATAAATTAAAATTTTTTGTTAAACAAAACACAATTAAAAACCTTTTGATATGTACATTAAATCACAGAAATAGTATTTTGCAATATATATTTATATCAAAAATTACTGTCATCAAATATGGATATGAGTTAAACTTTAAAAAATAAACTTTTCGTATTTTTAATAAATAAATATATACAATTTTATTTATTCGTAACAAAAAAAGGATCAAACCTTCTTTTTTTAAAATTAGAGAAAACAACATTTAAGTTGACATTATAAATGAAACTAATATACTAAGTTTTAATTCATTCATTATTATTTTTATTTATTTAAAGATCAACAAAAAAATTTGCTAATATTATCAAAATATATATAATACAAATTAAGAAAAAAAAAAAAATATTGCATAAAACCAAATTCAAACTTATATTTATTTAATTTTTATTTTTTAAACTAAATAAATTACATTCAACAATAAATAAAACTTAAAAAAAAAATACTTAAAATAATTGTTCCATGAAAAAAAAATATTGCAAATTATTCGCTTTCAGAGCCTGAGTCCTGGGCTTCTTCGCATTGATCGGGAATCATTGGGTCACAAAGCAGCTCATGAACTTCGCTGGAAAGAGGCTCCAAGGCTCGATAGTTGATGGATGACTTTTTTGATATTGATGAAATATAAGGATCCGATGAATAAAGCAGTGTATTGAGTAAATATTGCATAGTTTTCTCACGCGTCATTTTTCGAGTGTGGAATTCCCGGTAATTACGGAAATCTTTATTTCTGCATTCCATTGCTTCTTCCGAAAGCATTCCAATTGGCAAACACGCGTATTTGATAACATCAGCCCCATGCATTAAAATTTTATGTACGCTGGATGGCATGTTATACCAGGGGTATAAATCCACGTACAATTTGGATGTACTTTCAGTCATTTTTTTAAAGGAATCTGTATTTATTGCGTAACCACATGCCATTGTTTTTAATATAACACCCAAATTACTTATTAATTTTTCGTCGACTCCTGTAATTGATGATGCCAAGCCAGGGTTTTTGAAGAACATCCTAACCGTATTGCCGTTTTTGGTTGTTCCAAACCTTGGCTTTGGTATATCTACAAGTAGGTTCATATATTTTTTTAAATCATCAATAATTTTTTTTTTCTTTGTGCAACGGCTAATTTATCGTCATCGCCTCTTATTTGCCATTTTTTTGTGTCAAGCCTATAGGCTATGTGCAAAATACACTCAAAACACCTTATCCATGCATGCAGTGTGGAAAGTCCATAGGCATACAAGGATTCATTTGGCTTTAAATCTTTAATCTTATTTAAATCATTCATGATTTTTGGAGTAGCTCCGCATATTCCACATGATTGTGTTGATGTTTCTGCGATTGCACTAAATGCCTTACCATCAATCATGGTAAGACAGAATTTATGATCCACGTTCAGATCTAAGTCTGTAACTTTTATTTCTATTATACTTTCAATTTGATGTTTTATTTTATTTACTTCATCTTTTTTAAGGTCAATTGCTTCTTTTTCAAATGTTAATTTAATCGGCCGACAGAATCGGGTGGATGACGGTCGAGTATTTTGCCACAAAATATTATCTTTATCTTTAAGTTGCAATGGGACTAAGCAAATTGCGAATAAATTCTCATCAGACTTACCTTCTGGACATTTTTGCTTATATGTGGAGTGTCCACTACTTCCATCACAACCCCATTTGTATATCATTGTAATATTTTTTGACGATGACATATTTCTCGATTTCATAATTACGTCTTTTTGGTATTCTACGATTCTGCTAGCTGTGTGGTCCACTACAGCTTAAAGACTGACTTCTACAGAAAAGTTTGTAACATATATTGAGGAGTCTTTGGGATAACATTTTTTTTTGCCTCACGAATTACATTGTATGGTGGATAAATTTTTGCATTACGACTTTTAGCTCCTGATTGCGTTAGCATATACGAACTTTTAGTATAGTCTCCGTCTATATATAGCACTAAGGCTTCGTCAGGTGTATATGGTATGCAAGTTTTATCAGGAATGGAGAGGGCTCTTTTAATTTTGGATGCCCTTCCTGGAGATTTTTGTATATCTTTTATTAAACCTGCAGCATCCCGTTTACCAGATTTGTAAAGACTTACACTGGTAGCGAAAATCAATTCCTCTTCACTTGTAGTTTTTACAAGATCAGCCACCTTCAGTTTTTTAGATACGTCGCTTGATTCTGTGAAGGCTTTAGATGGATGTCCTCGGTTTTGTGAAGGACTCGGTATATCGTCATTTTCAAGACAAGACAAATCAATGTTTGTGTTTAACCATTCCTTGTGATTTCGTTCAAAAACTTGTGTTGTTCGTTTGCATTCGCTCCATTTTTTGGTGAATCTGCTAAACAACAATTTTAAGGTTTTTTCAAGTTTTTTACACTTTTCACTTCCTTTATCATTGACTAGCCCAAGCTTCGAAAAAACGTGACTAATCACAAAAATCATCTTTTGTGAACTTGAATTGGCATTTCGCCAAACTTCAAAACATTCTTTATAAGTAATTTGCATTTTCAAAAAAACTGTAGCTTTAAGCTTAGTGAAACGCAACTTATAAAGAAATATTAATTAAATTTCCGATATTTCCTTTGCCGTATTTTGCAATTGTATAAAAAGGAAAAATGCATTTATGTGAAACCACTTGAATATCGCCCACAAGTAATATTTGTTTAAACAAGCCCTTAAAACTCTACTTTGTGGCGGTTTGTGGCACCCAAATTTTTCTAAAGACTTACCTCATTAGGTCTAGTTTCAAATTCAAAAATTAGTTTGGCGGTACTTAGCGGTCCTTTTTTCTAATCTCTTTACACATTAAGGAATTTTGACAAAAATATACTTTTATGTACTTACTCGCAAGGGTTATTACTAAAATCATTTTCTATACAATACATCGTGTCCACGTACTCTTTAGGACTTGTTTTATCAAAAAAAAAAATATAGGTTCAATAGCGCAATAAAACTTTTCATAATACATTGGGGGAAACGTGAAACCAAAATCACGCATGAACGTGCTACTTATCCATTGCATACATTTACAGCCCTGTATTTTCATAACTAACATATAAATCGAAAAATGTTGAATGCAGTTTTAAGTATCAACTATCATTGAATTATTATATGCTATAGGTTTATAAATGTGTAAAAAAAAAATATTTTTTATAAGCTAGATTGGTAATTTTTCCCGCAGTGTGCCGGTAAGTGATGAGTGGGTTGGTATACTTCTGTTGGCTGGTTTCCCAGGAGAGTACGCCCCTATGATAACGGGAATCGAAAGTTCAGGTGTTAAAATAACTTGTGATTCCATAAAAACAAAACTGTTGCAAGATGTGAAGAAAACAAATGTTGATACTGCATTTTTTTCTAAATCAAAAAAGAAACATGATCCTAAAAAGGTTTTCGGAGCTTTAATTGCAATCGCTACGGGCATAAATCAGCTGATTGTCGTGCTAATAAACAACAAAAACAATATAATAAACACCTTGGTTATTGTACAGTCTTTGCAACAGGGGCTATCAATAACAATGACTGGCATGTTGACTCGGGTGCTAGTATGCACATGTCATTAAGAAAAGATTGGTTTATTGCTATAAAAAAGTCTCACGTAAAAGAAATTTTTGTTGCTAACAAACAAAAATTAGATGTCCAAGGCGTCGGTGATGTTAAAATAAGTATTAAGCCTAATACTGAGGTTACACGATCAAGATTTTGCTTTCAAGTTGATAACACATACTGCTTGTCAAATTCAGTTGAACTTGAAGCTGTGTCGTAGGCTGCATGCAACTTGATAGTCAATTTTGCTTTCAAGATGCCGTCGTCAAGGAAAGAACTAAAAATGCTCGCCTCTGTGGGCTGTTTCCGCACTGTAGGCTGTTCGAAAAGACTTTATTTTTTTCTTCACATCTTCCCAGACATTTTCATTTGAGCAGAAATTGATTTTTTATTTATTTTTATTTTTAAATAATTTCGTCGATATACCGAAATATTCACATTCCGTATTTTATCAACCGTGTTTTATTGCGGCACAATATTTGTAAAAAGAAAAACAAATTTACAAGAAATTGATCAGCTGTTTAAAACTTGACCGTCAAGTTTTCTCAAAACTTGAAAGGAAAAATTGATATCAAGTTGCTGTTCAATTTTTAAAATGGGAGTGTGTTAGTAAAGAAATGTGAGTGTACTGAAACTTGAAAGGCAAAAATTGATCGTGTAACCCCTATGTAAACCACTATGTCGACCGCAGTGCGACGATTTGTCGATAAAGCAGGTTTTTTATTTTCTTAATTGTCGCTGCCGGGAAATTAGAAAATTAGAAAATTTTCTAAATAAACAAGAGCTGTTTTGAAACAAAACGCAATTAGAATTTTTTAAAAATATTAAATCATTTTCGCGAAATTCAATAACAAAATTTGACAGCACTGCCACTGTCCAGTGGCACTTTCACTATGTGGTTTGGGCTTTAAAAACAACGACGGAGATTTTGTGGATGTATGTAACTATACACAACGTACACGCAAAAAATTAGTGTAAGTTATATTATACAAACATGCTTGGTAAAAACGATTTCCTATAGAAAAAAAATAGTTTTCATTAGCATAGTTTAAATCAAACCCTTAAATTTTTATATAAATCACCTAAAAATATAACTTTTTATTGGTACATTATAAATTCTTTTGCACATTATGCTAATGTTGCATTTACATCTGCACCCAAATCCCGAGATTTCGACTAAAATTGAGATTTCAGTGAAAATCTCATGTGAAATCCCGAGATTCCCCATACAAAGGAAATCTCGTAAATTTGCGAGATTTCAAAGAAGTCTCACAAATCTGGAGACTTTTGCAGAATACAACACTATGTTTCGCTTAATTTGTAGAGTTTTTGCATGAAAACGATGCAACGATGGTCAACAGCTGACTAAAAAAATAACCTAAAAATAACACAAAATAATGAAATAAAAAAATTATTATTAATTTAATAAATATGACTTCAGACCCAATGGAAATGTACTAAAGATTATAGTCTGTTGCGTCGTTGAAGTGTTGCGTGGTCCTAATGTTTGCTTCCCGCGAAGCATAACTATGAAGAAAGCATTAGGAAGTGCATGTCTTCCTTCCTCCAAAATATTGCAAAATGTGGGTTCTAGCTTGTCGTCCTTATAAAAAAACAAATTTACTAACATATTTAGCGTTAGATCTTAACATAAAATAATGTAAATTGTACTCCGCCAATGAATAAAATGGTTTTTAGAAATATTTTTAATTTGAGGTTAATTTTTTATGGTACTTTGTTTACAAAAAAAGTGCAGCTGTCAAATCGAAATCTCGCTACTGTCATAAAATGCAAATGTAAACGGTCAAGATTTCGGTTCGAGATTTCCATTGAAATCTCGGGATTTGAAAACAGATGTAAACGCAACTTAAAACACTTTATTTTCTTATCTATTTAAAAAACTGTCAATATTTAGTTACATTATGGGAAAATTATAAAAAACTTCATGTATGCGACCCAAAATAATCTTAGGTAGTTTTACAATTCATTTATTTGTTGCCAGATGTTTGTAAAATGTGTATAATTCCTAAAAATAGCATTAAAATTGTCAAAGTTGAAAATTGTTTAAAAAAATAAAGAAGATTAAACAATATGGCGAAAAGTAGATGGCAAAAGTGAAAAAAGTTAGAAAAAAATATAAAATAATATAAATAATATAAAATTTTATGTTAATGTCATATGGAATTGTCGGTGGGTAAGGCTAAAGGACACTCTCAAACGGATATGGCTTTATATTAGGGTTGCCACATGGCCTTGAATGGCCTTGATTGTCAAGTTAATTTAGGTATTGTCAAGTGCCAAGGTCAAATTTATTTTGTCAAGTTAAATTGAATTTTTGTCATATCAGTAGTTAAAAAAAAAAAACATGTAAAATTACAAAACTGATGAAATTTATTAGTGTTTTAATTTTTTTTGAGTAGCATTTATTTCTAAACAATAAGAAAAGAAAGATGAACTCCTAAATTCATAAACGCTTTGTAAAATTATTAGTGTTTCCAATTCGGTTAATCGATTAACCGATTCCCCGATTAATCGCCTCTATTTCGGTTAATGTCGAAACAAATAATTTAAAACTCAAATAATTATTCGACCCGAATAATCGGTTAAAATTGGTCGATTATCCGGTTAAATTTTTAATATAGAATTTTTCCTTAATTTTTTCACAAAACTTCACAATTTTCTTAATCTGGGCTATAAAATTACCAGAAAAGCTTAAAAAAAACAAATACTAACTAAAAGATCATCAAATTCTTTAAAAATCGTGTGAAATAGGTCCTTAAATACCTTTTCCGAGCAACCGCAAACAAGTCGACATTGTACCATCAGACTCCCAATTTTTAATAAAATTTTGCGAAAATGTTTTAAAAAAAAATATGTATCAAAGTTTCTATTTATTTGTAAAGAACATAGCAAAAGGCCAAAATGAAGGTGTTTTTTAAAACTTCACAAAACACACGAAATACACGACTGGCTGGAGGATGCTTTATGAAATAAAATAGACAATTTTGCATTACTGTTTCAATTCTTTTAAAAATTTAAACTAATATAAATTATATCTACATGTCCTTTAAGACAAGTCTGCATTTGTTTTAAAACTGTTACACAATTAACATGTTAATTCTGTAAGAACTTTAACTTTTGAGTGTTCGTTGTTGACTAGCCTACACAAGACGGAATTATTACTGTGCTCTCTGTTTCATTTTGCTTAAAATTTAATAATTATCAAATATTTATTTTATTACTGATACTAAATACTTAACGCCATCAAAATGAATGATCCACCGGATGATTGGAAAAATAAAAAACCGCCTATAATACCAGAAAAATCTAAAATGCTTTCAATTATATCCCCCGGTCCAAAATATTTGATAATGAGTCGTATTAATAGTGATAAAACTCTTTCGGAAGTGTCACCTTTCCTTATTAAAAAAGTAATTGACAATACCTGTTCAGGGGAAGTCGAAATGTGTAAAAAACTATTAAACGGAACTCTTCTTATTAAAACAAAAAATTATATACAGGCTAGAAGCCTCATTCAATTAAAAAATCTTACTCCAACTATAGAAGTCAACTTATGTGAACATCAAACCCTTAATTATTCAAAAGGTGTGATTTATTCAAATGACCTCCGCGGCATAGCAGAGGACGAAATTCTTAACGAACTGAAAACACAAAACGTATGTAACATAAACAAAATTTTAAAAAAAGTAAACAATATACTAATAGAAACTGGTTTGATAATTGTCACATTCGCCACTACCTCACTCCCGTCTGAGCTATCAATTGGATATGAGAAAGTAAAAATTAGACCTTACATACCTCTCCCCATGAAATGTAAAGAATGCCATCGCTATGGACATCTAGCAAAGTTTTGTAAAAACAATAAAATCTGTTTCAATTGTTCATACGACTACCATCTTAATGATGATACAGAAATCTGCTCAAACACTCAAGAATGTATAAACTGCAAAGAAAATAAAAACACAAACAAAAACCATTCGGCTAAAGACAAAACATGCCCTATATTCTTGAAGGAGAAAGAGATACAAGCAATAATTACTCTGGAGAAAACAAATAGAAAAACAGCCATAAAAAAATACAATGATCGTAATCACTCTGCTACAATGTCTTACTCTTCTGTAATAAAATCTACCAACAACACCACCCAAATCTCACAAGTACAACAACCATCATCATATAATAAAGACCAACTAAATATTCCACAAAATATCGATAAAATTAATATTACTTCATTCACAAATAAAACAATTACAACCCGAGAAAAAACAAATTATTCTGATGTCATGTCTGATGCTGAAACATCAGACACTGGAAGTATATCATCACAAAATACTACCAATACAAAAGATAGTAAAAATTCTCCTAAAATTTTACCTAAAAACACCTCTAAAAGAACAAGAAATCAACTTAAAAAGAATCCTGGCAATATAACAAAGCGTACTAAAAAAACCTAAAAATTCTTCAAAATGTATAATAAAATTAGTTCACAGCAACACATTAAAATATATCTTCACTTAAACTTTTCCTTTCTTTCTTTTTTATAATATATGACATTAAATATACTACAGTGGAATATAAACGGATTTAGTAATAACTACAGTGAACTGCAACTTTTAATAAAATTATACTCTCCAAAAATAATATCACTACAAGAAACACATATACATAGTTTAACAAATATTCCAATTCCGATAAATTACGTTCTTTTCTCGCTTAACACTTCCAATACTAGATATGGTGGTGTTGCCATACTTATTCACAAATCTCTACAACATAAGAAAATCGAAGTTAACAATGATTTCGATACCATATGTATAGAAATATTTTCAAAACTAAAATTCAAAATCGTATCTTCCTATATTCCCCCAAACCAAACATTCTCTGGACAAAATCTTTGTAACGTTTTTGATAATATCGTCCCTCCAGTTATGATTACCGGGGACTTTAATTCCTCTCACAGAATCTGGGGTTCAGCTTCTTCTAATAGAAGAGGTAATTTATTGGCAAATTACATAAACAACAATAACTTAGTATTATTAAATGACGCATCGCCAACACATTTCAACACACACCGTACTTTTTCACACATAGATTTATCCTTTTGCTCACCTTCGCTTTTCATACATACTGAATGGAAAGCAGAAAAAACACTACATGGAAGTGATCACTTTCCCATTATAGTTTCCTTATTCCACCAAGATCCTGAAACTTTTCCCAGTTTCAGACCAAAATACAAAACAGACCAGGCAAATTGGAGCTCATTTCAAAACCTATGCTTATCTTTCGAATCCCAACGTGCAATAAGCAGCAATATAAACAAGGAAACAGCCAATATATGTAAAATTATACGCCAATCTGCCAATATTTCTATACCCCAAACTCACCCAGCATCTCAAAATAAGGTTCCTTGGTGGAACTCAAATCTTGAGGCTCTAAAAAGAAACAAGAACAAATCATGGATTTTATATAAAAGGAACATGACGACTACAAACCTAATTATTTACAAAAAAGACAATGCTAAAAGACAATCTATTTACAACTTTACATCCACCATAAACCCATCATCTTCATCTGAAAAAATTTGGAAAAATATACGATCGTTCACAGGTTACAAAAATTCTCAAAGTATTCATGGAATAACTACACCTACTATGGTTAATGAACTTATAACTAATAAAAACGCTATAGCCACAGAATTAGCCAAGTTTTGGTCCAATAATTCTTCCGATTTTAATTTTGCAACTGAATTCCTACTACATAAACAAAGAATCTTACAAACCCCCCTTACACTCAGCCCCAGTCCTGAAGCCCTCAAAATAGAATCCGCTATCAACATGCTTGAACTGAACACTGTTTTGAGTAGTCTTAAAGGTAAAACACCCGGAATGGATCGGATTTCATATCCAATGATCAAAAATCTGCCGATCATAATGAAACAAAGATTATTACAACTCTACAACCAAGTATGGAACTCGCATATTCCGCAACAGTTCAAAATTAGTATTACCATACCAATTCATAAACACGGATCGGATAAAACGTCTCTCAATTCCTACCGTCCTATATCTCTAAACTCTTGTCTATCCAAAGTGCTAGACAAAATCGTTGCAAACAGATTATGGTGGTTTGTAAATACCTACAAACTATTAGACAAAAGACAATTTGGTTTTACTAAAGGAAAATCTACAATCGATAGTCTACTATACGTCGACCATCAAATTGTGAGTTCACTTTCTCTACGGAAACACTCCACCATAATTTCCTTGGACTTCCAAAAAGCATTCGACAGAATTGGATTACATACCATCATAGATCAACTAATCATCTGGAAAATGGGTCCCAATATAATTAATTATGTAACTAATTTCATGGCTACCCGAAAATTTGTAGTAAGAATCGGATCCTATAGCTCCAAAATCTTCCCACTTTTTAATGGAATCCCGCAAGGATCACCAATCTCTGTGATTTTGTTTTTAATAGCCTACAACAAATTATGCCACGTATTTTCACTTCATCGAGAAATTGATTTCACATCCTATGCCGACGACTTTAATTTAATTATAAATTCGAACAAAAATAAAAATCCTGTCATAAATCTCAACCCTTTATTTGAGGATATTATCGAATGGAGTAATTACTCTGGAGCTATTTTATCTACAACAAAATGTAAATATATTCATATATGTCGGAAAAGAAACTGTAATTGCGTAATCATATCTAACCAAATAAAGCTTATTGAAGCAACAAATATGCGGTTATTAGGTCTTCATATAAACAAAAGATATAGTTGGCTTGCACATATCAATAACCTAGTTAAATCTCTTAATCAACAATTAAACATAATAAAATGTCTATCCACTCATAAGTTTAACTGCAGCACTAAAATTTTAATCCAAATCACCAAAGCTCTTATTTTATCCAAAATTAATTACGGCCTGCCCATATACGGATATGCCCCGAAATCTTCAATTGGAAAGCTAAATAAACAAATTAACTCTGCCATCAGATTCTCTTTAGGAGCTTTTCGTACCACTCGTACAAAAAACCTTTACGCCGAGGCTGATATCTTACCACTTGAAAGTCAGAGGGATATCCTTACAACAAAACAATACCGATCATTCTTGGACAAAAACTCTCCACTTAACAAAATTATGGTGAAATTAAAAAGTGCAAAAAGGACACCCAGAATATTATCTACTATCAACAGAATAAAAAATAATTGCGATGAACTCAACATTCCAATTAAAACACAACAAACTAAAATTGAACATCTCCCACCATGGCTCTTCAAAAGTAACAGCATCGACTTATCCCTACATAAATTCGCAAAAAACAACCACAATCCGCATCAATTCTACACTCTCTTCAGAAATCTACAACAACAATTGAATAACTATAACCTCATATATACAGATGGTTCTAAAACTATTACCAATGTGGGATATAGTATTACAACCGAAAACAACATCATCCATTTAGGTAACTTACCACAACACAGTTCAATACTCACTGCCGAACTAATCGCTATAGCTAAAGCTATTGAATATATTAAAAACAAAAGAGGAAGTTTTGTAGTATGCACAGACTCACTCTCATCTCTTAGATTTATATCTAATATTTCTAACAACAATATTTACACTACCCAAATTCGAAATATCCTAATAAAACGATACCCAGAAATAAAATTAATATGGGTTCCAAGCCACTGCAACATCACAGGAAATGAATACGCTGATACAGCAGCTAAAAGCTCTTCAAGAGCACCCTTGATTACCACAGAAAACTATAACCCTAAAGATATATCTAGATATATATCATTTCATTACAAACAAAAAGATAATACATACCAAATGACATCTGACTGGTATAAAAAAATAAACAACAACAATTATGGAGTCGTAAAGAGCATTAACATAAACTCAAAAACAAATAGACTTGATCTTGTCAAAATCGTAAGACTCCGACTTGGTCATACCAGAATTACACACGGGTGCCTATTGAAACCCACAAATACATATCCATGTAATTGTAACATCTCCTACCCAACTAATCCTTCACATCTTCTTTCAGAGTGTCCCCTTTTCATCACCCAAAGGTCACAATTCTTTGGAAATAACGATCCAATAAAACTTCTCTCAGATCCAACCGATGAAAACATAACAGCAATCATTAAATACTTGAAATCTACTAACTTATATAATTTAATTTAACACAACCGAAAAACTTATTGAACTAATCTTATTATATATTTATATGTACATATAGTTTAACAAGAGCTGAAGGCCTAAGTCGCTATTGCTCATCCATCCAATTAGCTTATAATTTTAATTATATGTTAATTTTTTATAAATAAATAAATAAATAAATAAATAAACTTTAACTTTTCTTATTTTTCCTAAGAAAGTGTACATACACATCGGTTCAAAACCACATCAATTCTAAAACATGTTCCACTAGAGCAACATTGAACCCGAACCCCCCGTTTCAAGGAATATAAATTCGAATTAAAACAAATAACCTAAAGTTAAAAAATTTTAATTTATATAGAATTTGACTTCTGTAACTGCACACTCAGTGAATTGTCTATATGCTATTGATGAATTTATACACTGATTCAATTAAGTTTCGCTGGAATTCGTCTATTGAAACTTTTAATTGAATTGATGCAATTTTTCATAAAATTTTATGAAGAATTTCATATTATTTATTAAAAATGTCATACACCCAAAAAAGTTTTTTTAGAAAGAGATTCATAAAAATTGTGAAGCTTTTTCATAAAATTTAATAAATTTGGCTTTTACTTTTTGAAGAAAACTTCATTAGCTTATTGAAAATTTTGTTTACAGCTCGTCCGATAAAATTCTCTCACAGTAAGTACGCTCAAACTTTAGGTTATTTTTTTACTGTTAATGGCCTTTAGTAACGAAAAAGATATTGACATGATACAACCATACTAGGTAGATGCATTAGAACAACAAACACAATAAACAACAACAAAAAATGTAATCGGCTACTTTTGATTAATCTCAAAGAGGACTCAAATTTTTTTATCGATGACTTTAATAAAAATTTCGTAGCTGTAGGAAGAATCTTATTAAAATTAAAAAAAACTAGGTATAGCATTTCTTTAACCCTTCCAGACAGCATACACGATTGTGAGATGTGATGTTTTCTCTTAAAATTACAAATATTTTAAATACTAATAGGTTTATTTAGATAAAAAATTTCAGTTATACTTTTAGCTAAATTATATTTCATAAAATATGAATTGACACCAGGAAATTTTAATAGTTTTAGTACCATTTCACCTTAAAGTTATAAAATGAATACATTTTTGCAAGCTAGTTGGGTCTGAAAAAGTTAAATGCAATATTAAATTTTATAGTGTCAGTAGGTCCATTCGATTACTTTTCTCAGTCAAGTCCAGTAAGAATTACTCAGTACAAACTTACAGAGAGTAAGACAAGATTTACTCTCAAAATAAAATTTTCCAAACATGTACGCGAACAGAAAATTTGCAAGTTTGTAGACACAGCTTTTAAATTTTATCTGGTCGCTATGGAAGACGATATTTTTTTATGTTAAATCTTAGAAGGAGCTTTTTACAAGGTTTTCTTATCTTTTCCATAATTTATTTTGAAAGTTTCATTGCTTTGAATTTCCATAAAATAACATAATTGTAAAATATTTTTTTTTGTTTTCAATAAACGAACATATATTTTCGAAACATAAGTTTTTTTCTGCTTGCAAATTCTTACTGAAAAAAATTTGTCCAGTAAAAATTTGCAAGAAAAAGAAGAAGACTTAGAAATTCTCATCATAGAACTGTCATTTTATTCTCTCTTTTTTCTTTCTGTTTACTGAGTATTTGTGTTAACGAACGCCATCCAGTAAAAATTTGTACAAATTATCCAGTAATCGAATGGACCTAGTATTGATTAAAAATCACATTCAAAGAAATTTTATATCTAATCTTTTCAGATTTTTAAATTTTTTTCTGAATAAAAAATCTACGTTAAGTTATCAATATGTAACAGTTTTAGGTTTCCCGAGTAAAAAAGTTTTGATATAATCATATATTATTTTATGTAATTACATATAGTAACTTATAGTTAAATATGGCCACATATGCTTTTAAATTAAAGCATATAGACTTTTATATAGTCATATATTAACTATTTTTGCCTCAAAGGTTTTAATATTGAGACATCTGTGATTTTATATTATTACATACTGGCCTGCATATAAGTGTATGTGCTATATATAAGTACACAAAGTAATATATAAAAGATATAATTACATATACGTTTATATATAATTTAGTATGACACTATACATAATAATATAAAAATATATATGGAGCCATTTAAGAAATATTATATAATAGGTGTTATATATGATTATATATTGACGCATATGAACCCATATATAACTTAGTATGGTTTCATATCTACAATATTTCATGATTTCTTTTATATATAACGATATAACATTCTTTATAAAATCATCTATAATTACACTGTGACACAAATGGTAGGGGTCAGTGATCGAGAAGGGTTCAAACTACCGGGGAAAGTTATATCGGTAAAAAAGAAGTTATACGTGTCCCGGCGTTTCGCTGGGTCACCCCTAGGAATCGAGATATATCGATTTGACCTTTGGTGGTCTTTTTTTTACATAACTCGAGAACCACTAGTCCGATTTTGCTCAAACAATTTTAAAAAAATTAAAAATTACAATTCCTTTAATCTGTTCATATAACGTTTTTCTATATACTCAACAGTTTTGCCGGTAAAAATAAATGTATGAAGAAAAAAATATTGTTTGCCTAAAATATTAAAAAAAAGTAATAAACAAAAGGTTATTGATTTTTATGGTAGCGGTAACAAACATTTATTTTTACCGGCAAAACTGTTGAGTATATAGAAAAACGTTATATGAACAGATTAAAGGAATTGTAATTTTTAATTTTTTTAAAATTGTTTGAGCAAAATCGGACTAGTGGTTCTCGAGTTATGTCAAAAAAAAGATATATCTCGAGTCCTAGGGGTGACCCAGCGAAACGCCGGGACACGTATAACTTGTTTTTGACCGATATAACATTTCCCATTGGTTTCATCCCATCCCGATTTTGACTGTCGCATAGTGTTATATATTATCCCAGATTAGCAATTTTTTCAAAGTGATTTTATATAAAAATATATGTATAAGGTCCTTTTAAAACCGTATTGTATTAAATGTGGTTCCATATTAAAAATGATTTTGAAATAGTTTTAGATTTTGTAATTACTAGGGATTGGCGCATGACACGATCGTGAGTGAAGTACTTGTGAATACAAGTGATCGTGAGTAATAATTACTATACCAAAGTAATTCGCCCGTTAGAGTGAGAATATATAATTCGTACGTGAGCGTGAGTAAGAATATATAACCCGTGCATGATTCGTGTGTGAGTTTATTTTTTGCATCATATGTTTTTTAGTAATTTTTACTGTTTTGCGTAAGAATTTTCTGATTGTGAGTAAGTTTTTAATATACTCATGTCTGCGTGAGTAAGACACGAAATGCTCGTGCTTGAGTAATTTGTTTAGGAGCGTGAGTTAAAATGGCTAACGCGCCCATAAAATTAACAATACTGAAGCTTTAATATGGAATTCTCTATACTATAACGCACACTTGACTGATCTCTTATATCTTGGTTGTATATCACAATCCTATTAAGTTAAAAATTTCAGTGTTGTTAACCTTATTTTAAAATTACTAAAAACAAAGAAAAATTTGTTCATGTTTATTGCACTGTCATGGTAAATCTGGATAAAAGTAATGGAAGATTTATCGAAATTATAGGATATCCAGTAGACCTGGGCGTTAATCATTACATTTTGTAATTAATTACACATTAATTTACACAATTACATGTAATTGTAATTGAAAAAAACTCAATTACAATTACAAATTATTTGTAATTGTAATTCAAAATTTGTAATTCAAAAAAACTCAATTACAATTACAAATTATTTGTAATTGTAATTAAAAAAAGAACAATTACAAGTAATTTGTAATTTGAAAAATGTCAATTACATTTTTTGGGAAAATAAATAATGACAAAAAGCACAAGTTAGGGGTAATCCCAACATGACGTATTCTTTTTATACGCATCCATGCCTATGCAACCTATCCCAGTCAGATTTTTATACAAAATTTTAACAAAAAACACTTTTTAAAACTAAATGTAATTGAAATCACTTTCAATTACAATTACTAGTAATTTGTAATTGAAAATTTTCAATTACAATTGCTTGTAATTTCAATTACAAGTAATTGTAATTGAAATCCCTCAGGTATGATCTCCAGATATTGTATATCTTTTTTTATTTAAAAATATAATTTTGTATATTGTTAGATATGGTCATATATATTATGGTAAAAATATAGGGTTAATATTTAGGTATAATTGTATCAAACTGTGTCCACTTTTATAACATTTTATATAATTTTATACAAAAAGATATAATTTTATGTAATTGGATGAGGACAAAATTTGGATACAATTGTATCATATTGTATCGAATTGTATCAAATTGTACCAAATTGTATACAATTGTATACAATTCGATACAATATGATACAATAAGACGTTCTTATTTTTCGGATATAATTATATCTAATTACATAGAAGATTATATATAATTAAATATAACTTTATATGGCTCCATATCATTTTTTTTTTACTTGGGTTGCTGTTCTTAACTTACTAATATTTTGTTAGTTTCAGCAGTTCTTTCTGCCAACTTCAACGAAATTTTAGTAGATTTAGCAACATTTTTACAGACCTTTTTTTAAAAAAAGCTCAGATACCGAAACTTTTCAACCTTCGAATATGAAAACTTTTTATTAAATACTCGTATTCATATATGACGTTAATATTTATTTTTTGTGTTTTAATTAATAAAATGTTATGAAATAGCTTAATTTAGCATTAAACGATTAATCGATTAACCGCCAATTTTCTCGAATAACCGGTTAATCCATTTTAGTGATTTTTCGAATAATGCATTAACCGGTTAACCGCCTGTGTCGAATAATTGGAAACACTAAAAATTATAGGAGATTTATTGAACAAATTTTGTATGAAAATGACGTTTTGTAAACCTGCTATAACTTTAGGAAACATTTATGAATTGAGGGGGAAGTCTGCAGGAAGTCGTTGAAATGTTCAAACTTTAGGCCAAAAAAATATATAAATTTTTCATAATTCTCGCAACGCCATTTTAAAATTTTAGCATATTTTCTTTTCTGAAACGTAAAAAATCAAAACTTTTTTTCATAAATTTATTAAATTGATGATATATTATCAAAATAAAATGGCGCGAGTAGAGATTTACGAAAGACGGTTTTCCTTAAAAATCGGTAAACAATAATTTTTCGGGACAATAAAATCCTTAAGTGCTATTTTATTTTGATTATATGTATATCATCCATTTAATAAATTTATAAAAAAAAGTTTTGGTTTTTTACGTTTCAGAAAAAAATATGTTAAAATTTCAAATTGACGATTCGAAAGCTATGGAAAGTTTATATATTTTTTGGCCTAAAGTTTGAAAATGTCAACGACTTCTTGCAGACTTCATCTTTTTCTTCTTATTATACAGGAATAATTGCTACAAAAGAAAAAATAAAACACTAATCAATTTCGTCAATTTATGTCCAAAGTTCAATGGCTAGTAGCACTATCGAGTTTGTCCCCGAAAATTCCAAAAAAAACCGAAATTTTTTTTATGAATCTTAATAAAATTATAAATTTTTATATTAAGAATCACCCTACTGCACAATAGACCGTACCTCAAAAACACATTTCGCCGTACACCCTCCAATATGAAGTATTTTTGCAAGGCAATTTCAAAAAATATTTTTTTTATTTTTTTGGCCGAACGTAGGGGTCGCCTTTTTCAATTTTTCGTTATAGCTTCGGCATTTAAAATCGGATTTTAAAGTGTCAAATATCGATTTTTTTGCCTCGAGGAGACCAGTGTTTTGCTATAAAGGAAAAATCCAATGAAAACAAATTTAAAAAGGCGACCCCTACGTTCGGCAACCAATTTATAAAAAAAATTCTACTGGGTTTATCGAAAAACTTCATTAGCAAAAGTTTAATGATTTTTTGCGAGCTTTAATTTTCTGACATTAGGGTTGTACATTAGGGTGGTAGCAACTGAGATCTGGTGGATAAGTACTAGAACGGGATACTTGAGGTCAATGGCCCTCGAGAGAAAAACACCGGTCTCCTCGAGAGAAAAACATCAATGTATCATACTTTAAGATCCGAAAAACCAAAGATATAACGAAAAATGTAAAATGGCGACCCCTACGTTCGGCAAAAAAAAAAAAAATAAAAAAATTTTTTTTGAAACCTCGTTGCAAAAATACTTCATATTGGGGGGTGTACGGCGAACTTTTTTTTTGCCTGTAAGGTGGTACGCTCTACTGCACACATATGCACATTAAATTTTTTATTGTCAAGTTATTTTTTTTAAATCAAGTTATCTTTTGCGAAGTGTCAAGTTATTAGACTTTTGCGATGTGGCAACCCTACTTTATATTCACATAAGACACAACTATCGGTGCGTTTACAAATTTATCGTCTACATTTTCTTCAATGGGTTCACCTAAAACTTTTCGGTTAGTGAAACTATTATATAATCAAAATAAAATAGTTAATAACTTTCATTTTTATTTGCATTGCAGTTTAAGTTTTTAACAAGTTGATGCCATCTGGAAATGGTGGCATTATCCAGAATATGCTGATTGTCATTTTTCATGGTTGCAGTCACAAGCTAGGGGTGATCAACATGTTTTATACTTGAAGGCTTTTATTTATATGGTACAATGATTGAGACTGGAAAAGGAATTAGTATTACAATAGGACAGGCTGGCAATGCTTTGTTTGGAATGGTAACAAATTAAAAAATTAGTTTTTATATTGTAATTAAATAGTTTTACAAATTTAATATTTTAAACAAAAATGAAGATTATAATACTTTAATTTGTATCCAACTATTAATACCAGTAATAATTATAAAATAAATAATTAAATAAATTAATCAAATTGTTTTAATAAGGGAGAAGGAAAGAGCTAAATAATTTAACGTAAATTAATAAATAAATATGGCTTAAGTTTAATAAATTAGTGCAAACAATTCCAAAAACAGAATAACAAATATTTACCAAGTTTTTTTTTGTATAGTTATTGTTAGTTTTTGTTTTCTTATTTTATACCAAGCATATTATATAAGTTATACCCAAAACTTGGGTAGAGCTATAATACATACTAAAACTAGGTAACTTATACACTCAGGGAATTATGTAGGTAAAATCAACTGCAAATGACAGTTAAAATAACTGCATTTGCACTTAAAAAGGTGTAGACTACATTTGCAGTTAAATTAACTGCAATATGAAGTAATTTTTAACTGTTAAAAATCAACTGACAAATGTAGTAAAAACAACTACAAATGCAATTGAAACAACATACATGCAAATTATTGTAAAACTGTACAAACAACTTGCAAATTTAGTTAAAAACATAAATAACAATTTTTTTTTTAAATTATTAATTTAATAAAAAAAACAAATTTATGTAAACACTATTAACTTAATTTTATTCTATAATAAATTTAAAATTGAGAAATCAAAATTTACACTTAATGTAACTTTTTTTCACTATTAAGATATTGTTGTACATGTCCGTCTGTGAGGGATGAAATATGCTGTTGTTTGGCTTCCTTTTTTTCTCCAGGTAGAAAAGGATGAGAATATAAAAGAACTGAAAGAAAATAAATACAATATTTTTTTAACATTCCCCGTAAATAAATTTATATTATAAAACTTACCTTATTATTTTAGTAATTTAATAAAAAATATATATCCTCTTCCGTATTACGCGTGCTCACTCTTTGGCGTTGTTTTATGACTAAGACAAGAGAAAACATGTTATACTCATATTCTTTCACTAGAAATTTCTAAACAAGTGATTCATACACATACTTCTGTTTGCTTCGTGTGTGTGCATAGACACTTGAAAATTTAAGTATTTGTAAATAAAATTCAAAATAACTGCATAAAATAAATGTTACTAGTAATTTTTGTAGTTTGTTTAAAAAAATAACTGTCAAAAACATTGAAAAATTTTGTTATAAGTAAATTAACTATAATTGTAGTTAAAATAACTACAACCGCATTACTACATAAATAACTGTCATGTAGTAACTGCAGAACTTTTCTGAGTGTACCCTTATTTTATGTAATTTCCCCCTTTTTATTTTTTGCGTGTACTCTATGTAACCGATCTGACAGTGAACCTTCTATCTGTAAGCCAAATAATAGAAAAAGGCTGAGTAGTGAAGTTTCAAAATGCTAAATGTATAATATCAAAGAATGGCATCGTGGTAGTAACAGCTCATCTTCACGATAATATGTTTAAATTGGATGGTGATATAGACGATGTATGTATGTTGGCAACTCAGGCCAATACTGAACTGTGGCATGCTCGTATGGGCCATTTAAATTATGCAGATTTAACCAAAACAACCATTTCAACCAAAATCGAATGAAGATTGTGTTACTTGTATTAAAGGAAAAATGGCAAGAAAGCCTTTTAAAACGTCAGAATCACACACTACAAAATTGCTTCAGCTCGTACATTCGGACCTTTGTGGCCCGATGGAGGAGACTTCAATTGGTGGAGCTAAGTATTTTTTAACTTTTATAGATGACTATTCGCGTAAAGTTTTTCTTTATATTTTACAGACAAAAAACGGAAGTACCAGCATGTTTTGAAATTTTTATGGTCATAAAATAAAATGTCTGCGTACAGATAACGGCACCGAATTTTGCAACCAGCATATGTCAAAGTTGATGAACAAAAATGGTATACAACATCGGACTAGAGTGCCATACAGCCCGCAGTAAAACGGCGTCGCCGAACGAATGAATCGCTCCATCGTTGAACGAGCCCGTTGTATGTTGTTTCAAGCTGGATTGACAAAGAAATTTTGGGCTGAAGCTGTTGCAAATACCGTTTACATTATAAATCGTTCCGTTTGTTCTGCAAATAAAAAAGCCACACCACAAGAAATATGGACTAATGCTAAACCTGACATAAGTCATCTAAAAGTACTTGGTTGTCGTGCTATTTCTTATGTGCCCAAGAAAAAAAGAAAAAAGTGGGACCCCAAGGCTCAAGAATTGGTTTTTGTTGGTTACTGCGACGATACTAAAGGATTGCTAAACCCAGATGGTTGGCGTGTGGTCAAAAGCCGTGAAGTTGTGTTTTTTGAAAATGATTTTCAACAAAAACAACAAAATCGTTTAGATGAACAGGAATTTTGTTTTTTAAAACACGTTGATGAAGTGGAGGCTGCTATTGATGACATTGATGATGATACAGCAGATTCCACAAATTTTTTATCTGATCAGGACAATGATGATTCATCCGATTACTATGAACCTGATGATGATACTTTTTCGAGTGAACAGAACTCTACTTTGGTGCCTGTAGATGGTGACAACGTTCGTCGTTCACAACGCACTCCAAAACCAGTTAATATGCCAGATTATAATTTATATTCAGTAAAGGTGAATGACTCAGGAGACCCTTTAACTGTTTACGAAGCCATGAATAGTAGCGAAGCAGCGCAGTGGAAAAGTGCCATGCAACATTAATACAAATCGTTATTGGATAACAATACTTGGAAAATGGTCAATTTACCCACAGGTGCAAAACCAATTAAATGCAAATGGGTTTTTAAACGAAAACGTGATGAAAACGGTATCGTGGAGAGGTATAAAGCCCGATCCAAGCACATAGATGTGCGTCACCATTTTCTGCGTGATAAAGTAAATGATGGGAACGTTTCATTTCAGTACAAATGCTCTTAAGATATGGCTGCTGATTTTCTTACAAAAGCATTTCATGTGAGGAGCATCCTCTCTGCAGACAATTTCAGCAGAGCCCAACACGCATACCTTAAAGGGAGGTCGGTGGAAACGGCTCTGAGTGAGGTTTTCGGCACAATTGAGGATGCTCTTCACGACCGTGAGTATGTGTTGGCGTCCTTTCTGGATGTAGAAGGAGTTTGATCAAGTGGAATCTTGTGATCAATGGAATTCTTGACTCATTGGAGAGAACGGGGACGAAGGTTGTGGCATACGCCGACGACGTTGTGCTACTGATCAGGGGGAAATTTCTCCAGACGGTCAGTGATCTCATGGAGTCGGCGCTTACGATGCTGTCCAGGTGGGCAAGGGAGAACAGTTTGGGGGTCAATCCATCTAAAACCGAACTCGTTTTGTTTACAAGGAGGTACAAACCGGAGAGGTTTAATCTCCCAAGACTGGAGGGAGTTACCCTTCAACTCTCCGGGGAAGCGAGGTGCTTGGGTGTCATTCTGGACTCTAAACTTTCCTGGAAGAGGAATACCGAGGAGAGAATGAGAAAAGCCTTATGTGCTTTTTATACCTGTAGGAGGACCTTTGGGAAGAGGTGGGGTCTACGGCCGTATATCATCCACTGGATGTAGCGTGTTCCAGGCGGAAGTGTATGCAATTGACGTGGCCGCAAGGAGGATAATGGAACGGGATCTGGATCCATCATCCACTAGCATCTTTGCGGACAGTCTTGCTGCTTTGAAAGCCCTGGAATCCGATACTGTCAGATCGGGGTGTGTGCGGCACTTTATTGAATCCCTCAACCGTATTCGTCGGAACTCGGTCAGGCTGTCGTGGGTCCCAGGACACGCTGGGATCGCGGGCAATGAGCTGGCTGACGAGTGTGCGAGTAATGGCTCCAAGGCGGTTGAGGACCCTATACAGATGGAGCTCCTAATTCCTCTGGTGGGGCTATTCGGTGTAATAGAGGATATATCGGATAGAGAGACGAGGGCAAGGTGGACAACCTTGACCAATTGTAGGATATCTCGGATCCAATGGCCACTGCCTGATCCGGGGAGGACAAAGATTCTTCTTGGTTTTGGCAAGCGGACGATCGGGATGCTGATAGGAGTCCTAAAGGGATACTGCGCGATGGGCCTAATGGCTGTGCGTTTGGGTTAAACCCAGGCGGACTACTGCAGGGGCTGTGGGGACGAGGAGGAGGAGGAGACAGTGCACCATCTGCTTTGTGAATGTCCGGGACTGAAGGAGCGGCAACTTAGATATCTGGGATGCAGGTTCTTCGACGACTTGGACAGTCTACGCGATGTTTTCCTGTCTAGTCTTGCGAACTTTTTGAGAGGATCGGGATGCTTTTAGATTTCTTCGGGTCGTGGTATTTCTTTCCATGTGGATGAGGGGGAGATTTAAGGGAATCGCAATGGCCCTTAGGGCCTCCGAGTGAACTCGCCGTTCTGGCGGGCTCCCATTCAGCCTAACCTTTATTCTGGTAAATGAATGTTTTTTAGTTTGACTCTAGATCATAAATTAATATCACTTTCTGTTTAAATTATTTTAAAATTAAAGATGATACAATTTTCATAAGTAAATTACAAAGAATAAAAATTTGAAAGAATTCGATAAGGCCAGAAGACAGAATACGCATTTTCGGCTTTGGCTACAAAGCCATCATCAGTGTCGATTGCCTTGAATGGGGTAATAATTGATGATGTTCAACTTATGTGAAAGTTAAAAGCAAATCGAATATGTTAACAACAACTCACTTAGACTAACATCAACGAAATCTAACAATGCTATTTTTATCCTTTGTTATTATTACTCATTTTTGCTTTGAAGCTTATTTCTTAAGGTATCTTAGCTGGTTCTATTCAACTCTGTGTATGGTAACCACACATTTTTGAATTACAACGAACCGTTAAATTTAAATGTATGTTATTTAAATTATATTTTGCACCGTGTCATGTGTTTTTTAAGATGAATGAGGGGAATTTTTAGTTGATCTTTTATTCTGGTAAATTAATGTTTTTTAGTTTGACTCTAGATCATAAATTAATATCACTTTCTGTTTAAATTATTTTAAAATTAAAGAAAGATGATACAATTTTCGCAAGTAAATTACAAAGAATAAAACTTTAAAAGAATTCGATAAGGCCACCAAGACAGAATACGAAATTTTGGCTTTTTATATGGAGTATAACAGTTTTTTCACGTGAAAAATGAACAACTTACGGTGCTTAAAGCACATTTCTATTATCATATTCTGAGAAATTTTTTCGTGTCAAAATCTGCATTGTGTTTCCTATGAAAAAGTAATTTAATTTTTAAATGCTTTATACGAAACAGAACATTAAATTCTTGTGATTATTTCAGTAGAAAAGTTTTCGAATTTAGAAATATTTTCTTTTATAAATTGTTCGGATTCTGTGCTGCGATGTATTAAATGATTAATGACAAAATTTACAATAGAAAATTCTTCTAAGTTTATGTTAAGAATTTTTTGGTTAACTCGAACATTTTCAAAACAACTAAAACTGAAATTAATTTTGTTCTTATAAAAAATTACAGAAAAAATTTACGTTTACTTAACCGACAGTTGTCTTAAGTTAGCTATATTTATGAAATCGGTAACGAAGACCACACTAGTGAAGTAGATTTTTACTGAAAAAAAAACTAACTAAACATTCAAAAAAAGGTTGAGCAGATTATCTCGAACCCCTTTTTTTGGTACTTTTTACAACAACTAAAAAAATTTTATAATTAAGAAAAAAGATTATCGTCATTGACTTAATTGTTCTGTCCAATGTCCGGTCTAATTTGCGATTCGAGAGCGATATACCCTTCTTGCATCTTGTTCATAAAATATCTATAGATACACTCTAAAAAATGTTTGTAAATTCACTACTATAAAATGGATAAAATTTTGTTTAATTTTACAAAAATTCGGTAAATATAAACAAAAAATGCGTAAATTGTTTTTGTACACACTTCCATACACAATAATACACACACACAAAGTATTTTTAGACATTATGTATTTACAAATAAACACATTGTGCCTAAAATTACATTTCTTTAAATAAAATTTTTACGCACAAAATTGGTAAATATACTAACTTATAATAGTAATAAATAATCTGACATTTTAAATTGTAACAAATTTAAGAAAAATTTTAAATAATAAAAAGAAAAAGCTAAAATGGATTATTTTTTTTTTAATTACCATATTTCTATTAATATATTTGTATCTGGAAATAGCAACAGCAGACTGAAATAATTTTTGGTTTGCAAGCAGCAGGATTCATCCAAAAGCAAGGAAATGGGTTTGGGACGATTTTGCATGTCGGAAATGCCGCCATAAAAAGAAAGAAATTTTTGAATCTAATCATTACTGGCGATGACAAATGGATCCATTATAATAACCCAAAGCGCAAGAAATCGTATTTAAAGCCTGGGCAACCAGCCAAATCAACGCCAAAGCCGACTATCCATAACGCCAAGGCAATGCTCTGTAATTGGTTGCTCATAATATTCCATCAGAACAACGCTCGGCCACATGTTGCAAGACTAAAAACTATTTATAAAATAGTGAATAAGAAGTTTTGCCTCACTCGCCTTCTAGCCAAGACTTTGCCCCGTCCGACTACCATTTGCTTCGGTCGATGCAGAATGCTCTCACTGGAATACGCTTCACTTCAGATCATGGTATCCGAAATTGGCTTGATTCGTTCTTGGCCTCAAAAAATGAGCAGCAGTTATTTTGGCACGGAATCCATCCAGAAAGATGGGAAAAGGTCATAGCTAATGATGGCCAATACTTTCAATAAATTTATATTGTACCAATGTTTCACAATAAATGCCCAAAACTTGCCAAAAATTATACACGACAATGACACTGATATTATTATAAATAAAATACGTACTTAAAATTAGTTTTTTTATTTAAAAAAAATGTTTTTGTGTGGTTTAACTTAAAGCACAGCTGTGGTAAATATATTCATTCTTGGGGGATTTTTACGAACTTTCTGTGGATTTTTGCGCATTTTTTGTGGATTTTTACGCACTTCATGCGTACATTTACACGTGAAACATGCTTTTTTACGCACAAATTTAGTAAATTAGCACACTAATTTCAAAATGTCATTTAATTTTTACGCACTTTCAATGTAAAATTACAAATTATTTGTGCACGAACGTAAACACAATGTGCGTACTTTTTTTCAATTACGCACATAGAGTAAATTTACCCAATTTATAGTAGGAGTACAGTTTCCTACTATAAGTTCGGTAAATTTCAACAGATTTTAATTAGAGTGTAGGACTACCTCTAATTAAAATCTGTACCTCTCTAAGGTACAAACAATTTTTAGCCCCCCCCCACCCCCTTCAGCGAATCCTGGATCCGCGCCTGATCGTAAGAAAAGAGTAATTTCAATTTTAAATGCATATGTACACTCTAATTAAATTCTGTTGAAATTTACCCAACTTATAGTAGGAAACTGAACTCCTACTATAAATTGGGTAAATTTACTCTATGTGCGTAATTGAAAAAAAAATACGCACATTGTGTTTAAGTTGGTGCACAAATAATTTGTAATTTTACATTGAAAGTGCGTAAAAATTAAATGAAATTTTTAGATTAGTGTGTTAATTTACTAAATTTGTGTGTAAAAAAGCACGTTTTACTTGTAAATGTACACATAAAATGCGTAAAAATCCACAAAAAATGCGCAAAAATCCACAGAAAGTGCGTAAAAATAAAATATAATGCGTACATTTACAACAGGTGTGCTAACTTTAAGCACCACCCAAAATTTTTTTTAAATAAAATAACAAATTAATTTTTAGTACGTATTTTATTAATAATAATATCCGAGTCATTCTCTCATAATCGTTTATGTCCAAATTAGTCGTTTTGGGATCTTAAGGCATTTGTATAAAATTCATATAAAAATTTGTTATAACTATTGAATGGGTGCGATGACTGCTACAACAATAATGGGAGAAAACGCCTTAAGAGAGATATGGCCTGAGTGCAATGACTCCTGCTCAACAAAGTCAGTATTCATTGAGTACTGCCTAACTTGCAAAGAAAGCATTTTGTTGAGCAGGAGTCATTGCACTCAGTTGTTCCTGCGTAGGCCATATCTCTCTTAAGGCGTTTTCTCCCGTTATTGTTGACGGTTACTGCCTCCCTTTCAAAGAAGGCATTTTGTTGAGCAGGAGTCATCGCACCCAGTTGTTTTACCTAGGCCGTATCTCTCTTACGGCGTTTTCTCCCGTTATTGTTGACGGTTGTTGGTTGACTGCCTCCGTTGCAAAGAAGGCATTTTGTTGAGAAGGAGTTATTGCACCCAGTAGTTCCTGTGTAGGCCGTGTCTCTCTTACGGCGTTTTCAATTTTGAAATGAGGTTTAGACTACCACATGCGTTAATAATAATTACCAAAAACAATTTCATGCTTATGTTGCTATTTCCAGCCTCTAATGTGTTTGTGGAAATGTAATTCACAAAAAATAATTCGTTTTCGCTTTTTCTTTTTATTATTTATAATTTTTTTTTAAATTTTTTCCAATTTGAAATGTCAGAGTATTTATTACTATTATTGGATAGTATATTTACCAAATTTGTGCGTAAAAATTTTATTTAACAAAACAATAGTAATTTTAGGCACAATGTGTTTATTTATAAGCACATAATGTCTAAAAATACTTTGTGTGTGTATTATTGCGTATGAAAGTGTGTACAAAAAAAGTTTACGCATTTTTTGTTTATATTTACCGAATTTTCGTAAAGTTAAACAAAATTTTACCCATTTTATAGTAGTAAATTTACAAACATTTTTTAGAGTGTAGGGAATATTATCGCAGATGTCAGAATGTGCAATATATCAAATTAAAGGGCATATTTCATCATTTTAAAATGTTGCAAGAAATAGCGTTATTACTTTCAATTTTGAATTTTTTTGCAAAAAGTTTATTAAAAAATTTAATTTTCCTACAAAATCTTTAACTTTAAAATTCTAAATCCATATTCGTGATCTGCAACCCAAAGTCTATTAGAAATGACGTGTGGCAATCGCGATGCATCAAATTTTTCTTATTTTGTTGTACTGTGTAATCCCAGCAAAATATTGGTAATGACACCTCACTACTATCTGCATTACCAAAAATGATATATCATTACCTTTTGCATTATTTTATAATATAAAATAATGACTTCCTAATAACGGCCTATTGTATTCATTGTTTCTAAATGTAAAATAATGAATTACTCGTATTAGTTTAAATAAGTACTTTTTACACAGTTAAATTTTTTTATTATATGTAAATATGTTTCAGGTTTAAATTTTTATGACGAGTCCTAAAATTACACACTAGAGAAAACTTAAATTTTTCTGAATGTATTTCCTTAGGCTAATAGTATTTGCCTAACTCCTTATTTTTAAGAATCAAGTAAGCAATCGGATAACCACTTATAATTAAACTTTTTGTAAGCATGTGTGTAACCACTTGTTATTCAAAATCTCATAACTACTTATTTCTCATTTTTTCGTAAGCGAGCGGGTAAGCGTGACTACTTATAAAAACGACCACGCCAAACAAAAATAATGAGTTTAGACGCCAAAAAATAAGTTGTGCGGAGCTATGAATTTCTAGTATATAACCACTTATTTGGTAATGAAAGATTTTGCTGGGATAAATAGTAACCAACAAGTGTGTGTGTTTTAGTTATTTTGAATTGCACCAGCCAGCCCAGCAAAATCTATCATTACCAAATAAGTGGTTATATAATAGAAATTCATAGCTCCGCACAACCTATTTTTTGGCGTCTAAACTCATTATTTTTGTTTGGCGTGGTCGTTTTTATAAGTAGTCACGCTTACCCGCTCGCTTACGGCAAAATGAGAAGTAAGTAGTTATGAGATTCTGAATAATAGCCGTGTTTGTGCGGCAAGCTATCAATGTTGGCTTTTGTCATTCCCATACAAATATGAAATTAGCCAACATTTAGTGTTAACTCTTAACGTTACTAATGTCAAATTTGTATGGGAATGACAAAAGCCAACGTTGATAGCTTACCGCACAAACACAGCTAATAAGTGGGTACAAACATGCTTAGACAAAGTTGAATTATTACTGGTTATCCGACTGCTTACTTGATTCTTAAAAATTAGGAGTTACATAAATACTATTAGCTTCAGGAAATACATTCAGAGAAATTAAAGTTTTTGCTAGTGTGTTATTTTAGAACTCGTCATAAAAATTTTAACACAAAACATATTTACAAGTGATAAATATAAATGTATAAAATTTAACTTTGTAAAAAGTACTTATTTAAACTATTGTGAGTAAGTCATTATTTTATATTTAAAAGCAATAACTACAATAGGCCGTTATTAGGAAGTCATTATTTTATATTACAAAATAATGCAAAAGGTAATGATATATCATTATTGGTAATGCAGACAGCAATGAGGTGTCATTACCAATATTTAGCTGCGAGGTTTATTTAAAGGAAATAAACGTACGATTTTGAAGCTAAAACGTAACATTGGTGTCTGAATTTAGGCTGCATTCACACCTAATTCTTAAACACGTGTTTAGCTAAAACACGTATATTAGCTCTTTATTCTAATACAACAGTTCTTTATTCTTTTACACTCGTTTTAGCTAAACACGTGTTTACGATTTAGAGAATAAGCACAATACAAATGGAAAAGGAATCTTAAATCGTGACGGAAAAAAGTGAACAAAATAGCAACGGAAACGGAATCTCACTTTTACAACACAGAACACATAGAAAGTCATGTTGGTTATATTTTATATTTTTCTTTTTGTCACATTCCAACGTTTTGTTGTTGTTTTACATTAGTTAGAATAAAAGGCTGTGAAAGTGTTATTGTGTTATTGCTGTTTTTTATATATTTTATAAATGTATAAAGTTAAATCCATTGATATTACTAATGCATGTGAATGTAGAAATCAACCATGTAATCGTACTATACTTGTACTGTGATTGAAATTGTGTGAAAATCTGGCAACATTAGTAAAAAAATCTGAGAGTAAAAATAGGAGAATAAGAAATTCCGTTGGTAAAATAAAATAAGTTTTATCTCTCACGGAAATCGTGGCACGATTTTAATTGTCAAATTGTATGAAAAAAAACGGAGACATTTGAATTGTGCTTATACTCTTAGGTGTGAATGCCGTCTTAGATTGGTTATTTTGATTGCAATAGAAAATAATCTGGTTTACCCGGTGTCTTCAAATGCAATAAATTATATGATATGAAATGTCAAAACCATTGCAGCGAAACGTCAAAATGATATCAATTGCAGAGTGGTGGAAAACACTTGACCATTTCATGGATAAGAAATATCATAGATTTTTCTTCGAAAAACACCAAATTTTATGAAACATTAATGTTTACCGACAAATAATAAAAAAATAAACACTTTTCCATTCCTTTTTACCAAATTTTTTGTTGTTTTTCTATTACAAAATTAAAATGAAAACTAAAAGTGACAATTGATCTATGGCATCATTGCAACATCCGATGGCATGTCAGCGATATCATGATATTGCAATAAAATTGAAATTGAGAGTCTTCACTTGAGATGAGAGCATTTTGACAGTTGCTTGCTATCATTTTATTGCATGTCAAGACACTAGGTTATCTAAAGGAGATAAACCAACGTTTTTAAAAGGTAAAAACGTAACACTATATAAAATTTTCCGTATTAGAGTATAAGCACAATGCAAAGGTCCCCGTTTTTTTCCATACAATTTGACAATTAAAATCGTGCAACGATTTCCGTGAGAGATAAAACTTATTTTATTTTCTCAACGGAATTTCTTATTCTCCTGTTTTTACTCTCAGATTATTTTACTAATGTTGCCAGATTTTCACACAATTTCAATCACAGTACAAGTATAGTACGATTACATGGTTGATTTCGTCATGCACATGCATTACTAATATCAAAGTATTTAACTTTATACATTTATAAAATATATAAAAAATAGCAATAACACAATAACACTTTCATAGCCTTTTATTCTAACTAATATAAACCAATAACAATACGTTGGAATGTGGCAAGAAGAAAAATATAAAATATAACCAACTTGACTTTCTATGTGTTCTGTGTTGTAAAAGTGAGATTCCGTTTACGTTGCTATTTTGTTCACTTTTTTTCCGTCACGATTTAAGATTCCTTTTCCATTTGTGTTGTGCTTATTCTCTTACGCATCTTCACTTTATGGCGTTGTTTTATGACTGAGAGTTTAATCACAACTGTGTCGATTGTCGACCGACGACAGCAAAAGTCGTCGCGAATAAATTAAATTCAGCGACAATCGATTGTCGACATTTTTTGACATTTAGAAAAAAATTAAAGCGAAACAAGAATATGGTTGTATTTTTTTCGCCACAATTCTTCACCAATTCAATTGGTTTTCCATTAATTCTCGTTGTTTTACATTTTTTTGTATTTAATTTTGCTTTTTTGCGGTAAATTATGCATTTTTATTTTCAATTATATTTCTTCTGCCAAAAAAATAATTTTTTGGTAAATAAAGTACGAATTTTTGCAACTCTAATAAGAATTTCTGCAACTCTGTTCCCTTACATAGTGCCTTCAAATGCAATGTGCAAAGAAATTTGAAAATAACACACAAAACAACAACAAATTTTTTGCACATTTCATTGCATTTGAAGACACTAGGTTAATTAGTTAAAAATATGGCAACTATTTGACAAATATTTTGAGTGTGTATTAGTGTGTCGTCATGAAAATAGAATAGATTCCAGTGTTGCCATTTCAGTGCTTTTCGGGTATTTTTTGATGCTTTTCTCCTTCCCGTACCCGGTGATTTTTTACAAGTACCCGTTTAATAAAAGCGGGTATTTATAGTGCTTTTAAAGATTTCTGGCAGTGTTTTTAGTGCTTTTTCTACAGTTTATATTTTTGGTATTTGTTCTCGTTTTTTACAATTTTTCTAGAATTTTCTGTCTTTATTGAAAAAATAATACGAACTGTAAAAAAAATTCATTTTGTTACAATGTTGGTAGTACAATTTTAAATAACAACTTCATTATATTTAAACTTCAAACTTTTAAAATATTTGTTTGATGCTTTTTTACCCCTTTTTTGGTAATTTTTTTTAACCTTTTTTACATGATTTTTCAAAGCAAAATGTGTCTTGACTTAAATTTAAAAAAAATTAATATCGTCCATTTTTACCCCATTTTGGTAAATTTTTACCCTTTTTACCCGTTTTCACAATGCTCCCGGTGCTACCCTGTCTTCAAGAGTTGGCAACACTGATAGATTCTATTACGACGACAAATCGCCGGACGCCATGGCGACATTTTGTTTCCCATACAAAATATATGAAAAGCACATGTCGTTGTCGACCCAGTTCTGATTAATCTCTAAGACAAGAGAAAACATGTTCTTTTCAGATCCTTTCACTAGGAATTTCTAAACAAGCGTTCGTTGTGTACGAACTCTTGTTTGTTTCGTACACACATATACTTTAAAATTGATGTATTTGTAACAAAACAGAAAATAACTGCATAAAAAATGTTACTGCAATGTAGTAGTTTTTGTAGTTTGTTTATAACAAAACTGTCAAAAACATTGAAAAATTTTTGTCTAAGTAAATTAACTGCAATTGTAGTTAAAATAAATACAACCGCATTACTACACAAATAACTGTCTTGTAGTAACTGCAGAACTTTTCTGAGTGTGAATCACAGGTACGTAGCTAGGGGGGGGGGCGCGTCAAAAGCAACAACATTTTTTAAAAAATGTAAAAAAAGATTATTTTTTTTTTGTTGAAATCAAATACCAATTGTCCAAGTTTCCGAAGCTTTCATAAATAAAATAGACTCAAGATCCAATTGCGAAAAAACTGTTTTCTAAAAAAATTTTCTAAGGTTTTTGTTGGCCATTTAAACTGTTTTTTATGGTTTTTTTTTTTGTAAAAATCTTGAATAGTTATGTGTGCTAGGCATAATCAAAGAGGTTAGAAAATAAATAGAATGCAATCCTCTCTTTTACTGAGAAAAAATTTATAAAATGTGACTGCAAATAGGAAACAGAAATTTTTTTTGCAACTTTTAATTGATACAGGTTTCCTGCTTGCAGGCACAATCTGTTACTATAGGGTGATAATTTGGCATAATTCGACATTTTACAATTTTTCCTCCACCCTAAGTTAAGCATTATAATGCTGGTTTTTCATAATTTTTTTTTAATTTAAATTATTAACTGTCCATGAAAGAGCGTAAAGAGAAACATGAAATTTATCCTGGAAGCAGTGTTGCCATATAGCCAGTTTTAACTGTTTTTTGCAGTTTTTTGGGATGCCTAACAGTTTTCCAGTTTTTTCATGTAAAAAACAGTTTTTTTAAATTCATGGATTTTTTTTACAGTTTTTTATATTAAATCGGCACATTTGTTTCATTTACAATTTTTTTTTATTTTTTTAACTTAAATTTAGGAATTAAAATATAAAAGTGTTTATGCATAATAATTTGAAAACTTTATAACACGATTATAAAATGAATTTTGTATAAAATATTTGTTTTATAAGCCATTTATAAACTTAGAAAGTGGTTATGCATATGACCCAAAAATTACAATAAAACTTTCAAATTGTCAGAAATTAGGTACAAATCGAAACATAAATAAATTTAAAAATACCAATATAATACTGCAAAATATGCTTACTGGAAAAACGAATCATTTCTATAACAAATTTCATAAAAAATTAGCACGGAATAAAATTGGCTAAGCCATATCTGACAAGTCATAGACCCGACGGACATTTTTTAGCCGAACTTTTAAGATCATTGAACGCACCTTTAAAAACTATTCACATTTCAATTTTGCATTTAGGAAGTTTTTTGATATTTTCAGTATTAAACACAGAATTTTTTAAATTTGTAGCATTTAAAAACAAATGAAACAGAAAATAAAAAACAACAAACGAAACAATACAAAATAATTTTATTTTTGACAATATTCAAATGTGTGTATAAATACGAAAAAGTTTACACATAAAAATATAAGCGTATATTTACGAGGGCTTGTAAACTAGTTTTGACATTAAGGGTTTTCACAAGGGGTATGCTATTTGTTGTATCGTTGTATCGTCCTAACAAAAAACAGAGTTGTTAAAAATTAAATTGAAAAAATACAATATTTGAGAATAGCACGATACAACATTTTTACGTATGTTTAATGTCTTATGTTTGAGTGTGCTAACAAATAGAAAACTGAATAGAAAATCTTTGTTAAACACAAATAAAAATGTTAACAACTCTGTTTTTTGTTAGAACGATACAACGATACAACAGATAGCACACCCCTTATGAACAACCTAATTAATAGAGTAAACTTACAACATATGCCTAGTATACGAAGCGTAAATACTTTAAATGAATACCTTTAATGTTTGTAGTACAATTTTAAATAGGAGCTTCGTTATATTTAAACTTCAAAATTTTGAAATATTAGTTTGGTGATTTTTTGTCCTTTTTTTGGTTATTTTTTGACAGATTTTACAAAGCTAAAATGTGTTTTTAAATGCTTGACTTAAATTTAAAAACAAATTAATATCGTGATTTTTTACCCCATTTTTGGTAAATTTTCACCCTTTTTACCCGTTTTCACAATGCTCACGGTGCTTTCCTGCCTTCAGTAGTTGGCAACACTGGTTAAGGCTCTATGTAAGTCGCTCGCGTGCTATTACACCGTGCACCAAAGAAATATGTTAATAAAATTTGTTGCAATGTTAACATATTTCATCGTTTAAAATAGACCAATCAAGAGGTTGGTTAACAGAGGTTGAGTATCCTACAATCCCTTACTCGTTGCTTATACACAAAAAGTTCTATAAATGTCACCTGCTTTAAATGTCGATATGCTTTAATTGCCACTACGCCTTGAAAGCAGGGTTGGCAGGCAATACCGCTAAAATACGGTTATAGATTCAAAACCCTTTCAACTGACTACCGTTACCCCTAAAATACCGTTACCGAAATACCCGGAATACCGTTATCCTTAAAATACCGTTACCGACATAACCGAAATACCGTTATCCGTAAAATACCGATACCGAAATAAATTAAATATCGATACCCTTAAAATACCGTTACCGAAATAAATGAAATAGCATTATCCCTCAAATACCGTTACCGTTATTTCTGCTTTTGGTAATTTCACGTGGTTATTGAGTATTTTTTGTACATTAAGTTGTAAATTGGTTATGTTTTTAAACTCGTTTGTTTTTTGTAAAATGCGGGATGCATCGAAATAACTGACTACCGTTATCCTTAAAATATCGTTACCGAAACAACCCAAATATCGTTATCTTTAAAATACTGTTACCGAAATAACTCAAATACCGTTATCCTTAAAATAACGATTCCGAAATAAATGAAATAACGTTACCCTTAAAATACCGTTACCGAAATAACATAAAATATCGTTACCCTAACGATAACCGCATTCGTTTCGGTTACTATCCATGCTTGAATGTCGTAAAATCAAACTAAATAAATAATTCTATAGTGACAAAAAATATATTATTTCTTTAAGTCAAAAATAGATTTAAAAATGACTGCCGTCAACTTTAAAACAAGGTTGGTTACCGTTATCGTTATAATACCGTTATCGTTATAATACCGTTATCGTTATAATACCGTTATCGCTAAAATACCGTTAAAAATTGAATACCGTTACCAATACCTCTAAAAATTTTTACAAATACCGTTATCGTTACCGATACCGTTATTTTTATGGGTAGTTACCGGTATTTTACCGAAATTTATTAATTTATATAAAAATGCAAATTTTTTAACTTTTTTGTAATAATCTTCAGTTTTTTTTCCTACAAAAAAATTTATGGATAACAATTTTAGTTATTAAAACTCCCAGAATTGAATTTAAAGCTTATAATCTGTATTTTTAATACGCAAAATTGAATATATATTAAGTTTTCACTTGTTTTTATGTTTTTAACATAATTTATAATACCGGTACGTAACGGTATTGCTGTTTCGATAACGGTATACTGTTACCGAAACAGTCTTAAATACCGTTACCTTTACTGTTACCGAAACAAATGAAATTCGATACCGTTACCGTTACCCTTACCGTTATTCGTTTCGGTAACCAACCTTGCTTTAAAATGTCAAGAGTATTCTGTCAATTAAAGTTAAAAATTTTAATTAAAGTTAAAATTTTTCTAAATTAACTTCTTGAACATACAAATTTAACGAAACACGTATTTCAAATTATAGCATTGAAACTTAATGCATCGTTTAATGAAAAAGTTGATTTTCACCTAGCGATGCACACTGATTTAAGAGCGGCATGAATTCATTTTTTTCATGTCTTCTGATCTACCTGATTTTTCCACAGTTTGTTGTAAACAATCCAATTGTCATGTTCCAAAAATATTAGACTTATATCTTTATTACTTTCTTGTCCAGAGACATTCAAAGTTGACCTAAGTGAATGCGTTTGAAATGACCGTATTACACTCTCAGAACAATTCCGTTGTGGCAACGGACTTTTTTGCCAACCGAATTGATTCGGTTGCTGCAACCTCGTAATTCGGTTGCAGCAACCGAATTCAGTTGTGGCAACCGAATTAGATTTCAATTCGGTTGCGACAACCGAATTCGATTTCAATTCGGTTGCAACAACCGAATTATCGGTTGCCACAACTGAATTCGGTTGAGGCAACCGAATTACGAGGTTGCAGCAACCGAGCCAATTCGGTTGTTCTGAAAGTGCTACCTTCTATCGCTTCATGCTTTTAAAATACTTCTGTAATGACACTATTATGATTTTTTTTATACAATTGTATGTTATTAATAATATTTTTGCAAAAAAATAATTTTTTCAAAATTAAAAAATTTTTTTTACTACTATAAATAGTCCAAAAATATTTATTTTCTACAACTTCTATGGCTTGTATCTATTGATCTTCAACGACCTCTAGCCCGAGACTTATATCAAATTAAAGATTGAAGTCTCAGCTAACAATCTATTAAAAATTCAATTGCCCATTTTTGCCCCTAAGCAATTCCGGTATAAAAAACCAAAAAAAGTGAGGAAAAATTTCCTTCACAAGCATGTTATTGCGCATGCTAATAATTTGGGTAATATCATTAATTTTTGTTTTTTTAGCTAGCTCTAACATAATCTCTTTAAATTTTTTACTGATTCAGTTAAAGGATATTGTTTTCTGAAAATTTTGTGAAACTTCGACAACGTTAACCCTTTCTATATCAAGGTCAAAAGTGAAATTTTCAAATTTTTGAAAATTGAACTTGGTATAGAAAGGGTTAACGTTGTCTAGGTTTCACAAAATTTTCAGTAAACAATATCCTTTAACTGAATTAGTAAAAAATTTAAAGAGATTATGTTAGAGCTAGCTAAAAAACAAAAATTAATGATATTACCCAAATTATTAGCATGCGCAATAACTTTTTTGCAACATTCAGAATCATTAAATTTTGTTCAAAAATTCATCATTTTCGACCAATGCTGGGCGTAGGGTGCATGCTCAAAAATGTTCTGAATTGGACTATTAAGCATTTCTGAAGCTCATTCTTTTAGAAGATGTCCAAAAATGTTAAAAAGCTTTTAAAAACTTGGATATAAAAGTGAATAAAGTAACCCCCCTTTTTGCAAAAAATGCCATTTTGAGGACACGCTTAAAAGTTTTGATTTTAAAAAACTATTACTGCCAAACGGCTCGACATAATTGAAAATAGTTTTCATTCTGAAATTTAGAAAGGTCATAACAATGACACAACAAAATTTCAAACATATTGTTCTGATAATGAAAAACTTATTCGCGAAAAACCAAAAAAAGTCAAGATAAAAAATGAACATTTTGAAATTCAAAGTTAAATATTTTTTAAACTATAAGAGATGCATGGTTTTTATTTATCTTATAACCTAGATTACAAAAAGTCTAAAGTCAGAAAAATCGGTTCACATTTGTAAAAGTTGCACGACAATAAAGCTTTTGTATACCCGAGATGGTCAACTTTGACACCCTGTAGCACACTCTGTGATAAAACAGGGTGGCTACAATACTAATTTTCTAAAAGCCTGGATCTTTCTCTTCAGTTCTTTCAATTGGATCAGTAGTTTAGAAGATCCATAATTATTACCATTTTTATTTGGTTTGGATCCCCTGTGCGATGGCTGACTTGCAAAATTCAAATGACGACATGGTATTCCCCTTCGAAATATGTCTGGGGAAAAACTGTCCTCCAGCGGTTCTCGGATTCTCTAATGAATTTAAAGCTAAAATTCAATCATAGATCTGCGGCTTGAGCAAATTTATAATGATGGACTTATTACTATAGAGTTGTAAAATATCGATGCTTTTATTTCCTTTATTTGTTAAAATGAAAAAAAATATTAAAAAATAGATTCCTAGTAATCTTTAATATTCTGAAAATTCCTTAAGCAATGTTTTGAAAAAATTAATCAGAGTAGGTTACATATAACTTTTAGGCCCAGTTTTTAGGATGTAGATTATCTTTAAACTTAAGCCCAAACCACATAGTGAAAGTGCCAGTGGACAGTGGCAGTGCTGTCAAACTTTGTTCTTAAATTTCTCGAAATCGATTTAATATTTTTTAAAATTTATTGCGTTTTATTTAAAAACAGCTCTTGTTTATTTAGAAACTTTTCTTATTTCTCGGCAGTGAGAAATATAGAAGATACAATAAACTGCTTTATCGACAAAACGTAGTACTGCGGTCGACACTGCGTTTATGTGGTTTAGACTTTAGTTTAGCGCAGTTTATAACTGGAGTACTGCTTCTAAAATGTGATCTATTTTATTTCCTTTCAATGAAGACCGAAATTCTAAAGCCCAAATTAGTTTGGAAGTATCGTAAAAAAAGTAACGTATCATTCACATAATGAATAAAAAGAGTATAAAAAATAAAAATATTGTATTTTTTATCTTTTTCTTGTGCATAGAATTAAATGTCAAGTAATAAAATAGAAAATTTCTATTTTCAACAGAACTTTTTTACGATTTTACTTGACAACAGTTTAAATGCATAGAAAAAAGATAAAAATATATTTCTATATTATTTTAACACATTGAATTGATTACAGATACGTTTTTTTACTTTGCGATTAGACTAATGAAGCCTTAAACCAGAAAAAGTTATTCAGGGAAATTTTTGTTAATAAACTTGAAATGACTGATATATTTCGTTTTCGATTTAACTAAACCAAGTTTAACTGACATCCCAAAAACTTGGCCTTAGTGTATTAATCTTATTTAATTCAATATCGTATCCTTTTTGAATTTAAAGACTGAAGTAAACATGTTACAAACTTATTGTTGAACAAAAATTAAAAAAAAAATTTTTTTGCTTTTGTCTGATTTTGCTTTAATCAAATTGATTTAGATTAAAAAGAAGTGTTTCGTTAATATTGTCCTAAAAATAATAATAAATTGAAGCTTTTGTTACACCATATCCCAGTGTAGAAACAGTAATGACATATCATGATTTTTGGGAATACCAGTAATGACACCCACTTATCTTCTGCATTATTTTAAAACAAATAATAATGACATACTGATAATAACTTATTTTTATCATTATTTCAAATAGAAAATAATTTTCTAGATTTTTTAAAAAATTTTTTGAAATCTATTTTTAGACTCATTATTTTTTAAACACTGGTAAGGATATATGTAACCACATATTTTTGATTTTTTGTATGTTGGCGAGTAAGCTTACTTGTGTGCAGCAGGTCAATTATGTTTTTATTTGTTAAATATTACATGTCGATATATGTAGCTCAGATGGTAGAGCTATTGACTGGCAATCTGTAGACCCATGTTCGATTCCCGCACCAGCAAATTTTACTAAAAAAAAAATACAATAAAAAATATTTTTTTTATATAATTTATTTTTTTGAAAATCTATTTTTAAACTCATATGCTGGTATGTAACCAGAACTCATTATTTTTCGCGACATCGCCATATAAAGGTAATAAGAAATGTATTAACAAAAGTAACTAGTTACCATTACCAAGTATGTAGTTACATAACCACATATCTGGTAATGATTTTCTACACTGGGATGTTCAGAAATGGGTTCTGTAAAGGCTAAGCATTAAAATTGCCTCTAAAACATGCTATTTCATATATTATAAAAATCACATTTAAATCAATTTTAAAAATGTATTATATTATATATTATAAAGAGTACTTCTAAATCACTCTTAAAATGCTAACAAAATGTACTCGTATTGATGTGATGAAAATGTATACCTAAAAACCATACTTTATTAACATCATGTAATCACTTTTAAATTACTAACAAAATGCTTAAATTGAACTACTGACAACATCGGACACCACGTGTAAAATAAATCAGTGTTAAAGCTAAATTGTAACTACTTCACAATCAGTTGGTGCTATTCGGAGTGCTTTTAAAGTAACTTTTTTGTAATGGATTTTATTTGCTGGGTGGTATTGGTATACGAATTTTACAGCGTAATTGTTTTCCGTGTTCGTTTACTTACTACAAATTCCTACATTTACCACAGCTGGAAAAATTTAATACAAAAAGTAAACAAAACTTTCCAATTGTAGTAAAAGTAGTAAGAAATTCGAGTAAACGAACACACTGATAAATTCAAAAGTAAGGAGTGCAATGTTTCAAATCTGGAAATTTTGTAAGAAAAAAATCAACAATTAAATAAATAGTTATTTTTACTTTTATTATTTTGCCTGATAAATAAGAGTTTTAAAAGTATATAAGAACAAAAAAATATCCATTTCATTTTGTGGTCTATTCCGATCTTAGCTTTTTTCCGAATGCCTTCCATTAAGTTTTTGACAGTGCTGTTTGTTATTGCTTTGGATACAACTTTCCACTTTTTTTCAAAATCTTTTATATAATTAGCAGTCTGTTTGGTCTTCTTTAACTTCGCTTTTATTAGAGTCCAATACCTTTCAATGGGTTGACATTGTGGAACATTTGGTGGGTTCATGTCTTTTTCAACAAATTTAATATTATTAGCTCTGAGCAGATTTAAGGTAATTAAAGCATAGTGAGCTGAGCCAAATCAGGCCAGAATAGAGTAGATCTACCGTGTTTTTTTATAAAAGGTATTAATCTTATTTTTAGGCGCTCTTCCCTGTACATATCACCGTTAATTGTACCTGTTGTTATATATGAAGATGTCTTTTCGCCGCATTGGCAGATTCCATGCTAAACGAGATACTTCAAACCAAACTTTTCAATGCCGATAGATGGTTCAAACTAACGTTTCAGGACTGGATCTATCGTACTTCTTGCCATTTTCAAATCTTTTGAAATAAAATGTACTGCTCGGTATGGATTTTCATTCCATTTGTCGATAATTAATTTTCGTCGTACCAATGGATTCATAATTGCGGAAAAAGTACACTCAAAGGAATCAAAATGTTATGTTGACATAATTTTATGAAGTTACTGAATATTTTCCTATAAAGTTTTTCATTTTAGTTTTAATGATTTGGAACATAGCCTACTTTAAAATTTCCAGATTTGAAACATTACACTCCTTAGACATTAAAATAAATGTTTGTGGTGTAGTGGGTGAGGAGTTGGCCTAGTACGCCGGATTTCCGGGTTCAAATCCCGGAAAAGACAAAAATTTAGATGTTTTTTTTTAAATTAAAATAAAATATTCACATGTATAAACAGTAAATATGGCTAAGAAAATTAAAAGTACACCGATAAGATTCTATAGTTATGTTTTTAACGAAATCAGTAGTTGATTTGAAATAAATTTTAAACAACTATAATAATCATTAACAGCTATGGGTTGAATTGGAAAATTAAAATTTTTGGTTACCCTATAAGTAATATTTCAAATTATTTCAAATAAGCTAAAGCTTCAGGCAGAGACTTTTTGTCTTCTATTTAAATAAAAAATTATTTTGCCGACTAAACATTTGTAAATTGAAGTTTTTCAATTATATTAAAATTTTGGTAAGTTGATACTGTTATTTTTTTAGTCTTGGGTTTTGATAATTTTGGATTGCATTTATTTTTCAGAAAGCAAAGAACGACAATTTAAAACTTTGTCAATTTATCCTTTGAAAGAGTAATTGGACGATGTCAAATCGGGACGTCCAGCAGCATTAAAGGGAAGCAAAATGTAGGTAAAGCAATCAATTTTGAATTAGTGTGTAAAATAAAAGTGACTTGTTTAAATAAAAATATTAAAAATGCATAATTTAATTTCAATTTGTTGCTGAAACAGGTAATATAAGAAGATCTGTGAACCATTTATATATTACAAATAGTTGATCTTTACTATCGTAAAATTTTGTTAAATTTTAACTAGCAAATCGTTGTCAGCAACTAAATTTATCGATATTTAAAAAACTTAGTTGATAAGAACTAAATTAATTCAACTACATATTAGTTAGGGGTATTTCACCTATGAGATAGTTGAAAATTTCGTTATAATCAACTAAGAAATTTTTAGGATGTAGTTGTGGTGCAGTGGGTAAGAGTGTGAACTATTAACCTGAATGGCCTGGTTCAATACCAGAAAATTCAAAAAAAGTTTTTTAATTTCAATAAAATTTTGTGAAACATAATAACATTTATGTGGAACATAATATTGAATTAGCCAACCGAATATTGGCTTTCACGACGAAAAATATAATTTAATATAAAGATATTTGTCGTAACCGCACGAATTCGATTGGCAACAAATTCGGTGGCCACAACTGAGACTGTTTTCTGTGTGTACATTTAAAAAATTTAGATAGTAAGGGCGATTGATTTGATTGAAAAGTAATAGAAAATATGCAAATAATTAGAAAACAAATCATAAAAGGGTTATTTTAAAAGTAGTAATTTTTGAAAAATAATTATTGGTTAAGAAATTACAGTGCTTTACAAAAAAAAGTGGTGAAGGATTCCCCTCTACCTTACATACTTACTAGGGATACCGATCCCGAAATCCCGATCCCGAAAATCCCGGGATTTTCGGGATTTAGAATTTAATAAGATATTAGATTTATGTGATTTTGGTCGAATATAACAATAAAAACAAATACAAAAAGAGGTAAATAATAAATAAATAATATGCCAAATAATGAAATCGGAAATCCCGGGATTTTTTCAAGTCCAATCCCGGGATTTCCGATTTCATTATTTGGCATATTATTTATTTATTATTTACCTTGTATTTGTTTTTATTGTTATATTCGACCAAAATCACATAAATCTAATATCTTATTAAATGTTATTAAAAAACTAATTTTTTCTATTCATACACTTATAAAAAAAAGTTAGTACAAAAGTCAAAAGCTAAACGCGTTCTGATTAAATTGAACTAATTTTTCTGTTATTTTCTCTAAAAAGGTCCGTAGAAATAGGTCAAAATTCTGCTAAAATAACAGGAAATAGTACATGTATTTGCGCCAGCACAATTTTGACCCATGCATTTGTACGTAATTTTTTATGAGTGTAAGTAATAGATTCAAATAGATTAAAGATTGAATAAATCTGAATAATAACCTTAATAATTTAAAAACTTTTATTCAGCTGTGAAACTTTTAAAAATCATAATTCAGATTTATTTAATCTTTAAAGGGATGTTTTTATTTATTTTATTGATGATTTGCTAAAATCATAACTTCATTCAAAATAATTTTGCCGATTAAAAACAGCAAGTTTTTGTTAAATTATAAAAATCTCACAAACTGCCTTTCTGAAATCAGCAGAGTTATGTGTTTAATATAGTATTTAATGTTAGTTGATTTAAAAAAACTAATAGTCACTAAATATTTCTGATGATTTCGGCAGAGTAGTTTGTATTTGCATTCAATAAATTTTTTACAAATATAACTAAAAAGTTGTCGATAAGCAGTGTTTCGGCTAGTTAAAAAGTTTCTTCAGAAGTAAATTGAAATTTACTTAAATTTAACTCATAAGTATATTACTTATATTTCGGAAATTTAACAATTGTTTAGCAAACAAGTTCTGCTGATTTCAGTAGATTTAATCGCGGAACCTTTTTTACTAATTTTAAGTAGCTTTCTCTGCTATATTTACATACTTATTTCTATGAATGGAGTTTCTGTTTAAAGCCAGATTCACAATGCTGTAGTACTCCATATTTTTTGTATCATGCTATCTTTATTTCTTCATACTACAAAAAAATAATAAGTAGATTTATAATGAATTATTTAAATTTGTAGGATTTATTTGAGCTATTTGGTTTTAAAATTAAAAATATGATGAAACAAGAAAATCCCGAAACCCCGAAAAATCCCGGGATCCCGATAAATCCCGGGATCCCGAAAAATCCCGGAATCCCGGGATTTCAATTTTCAAAATCCCGAATCCCGGGATTTGTAAAAACCAGTCCCGTTCGGCATCCCTAATACTTACCATCATTGCATTAATACTATAGTACCACTTTCACTCCAAGCAATAATCCAAAGATTAACTTTATTTTTAACAAAATTTTACACAATGAATTGTGACAAACCATTGTAAAAGCAGATATGCTGAATCTAAAGTAACTTACAACACGCATAGTTTATACGCTTTTGCTGGTACATACACTTGTTCAGATAATTCAAATGGGTTTGACCAATCTCAAAAACGTTTTCTTATTTAACCTTTCTTTTTAATTTTTTCTCATATTTTTAGAAATTCTTAGAATAAGCTGTTACAGTTTTCGCTTGCTTTTCTTTTGAATTTTTGTTCAAGTGTCAATATGAGGTAAAACAGAAGAATAAAACCAAACAGCTGTTTATTGAAACAAAGCTGAAACGAAATCGACGAGAAATGAAATCGATTGTTATTTCATACGTTTTTTGACAGTTAAAGAGTATTATCGATTTCATTTTCACTATCGATTTGAAACCACTTCGAAACACAGAACGTTGATGTATTTGTTTATTTATTAGAGATTGTAAAAAAAGTTTTAAAAAAATATTGCATAAAAATGTAAGTTAACTATCTTAAAATACTTTTAAATTGTTTTTTATAATTAATAACAATTATTGCATAAATGTAAACTTATTTTTTGCTAAAACGAAAAAAATTATTTTATTTAAATTTTAAAAGATTCCAAGAGCATTTTTGAATGTTACCTTTATCATTCACTAAACGCATAATATATGAATCAGTGTGTGATCCATATAAAGACAATGTAGTTGTAGATTTTTCCGTTGTTATACTAATGTTATGTCTAGGAATTTCGTTAGTATTTGAAGAACTGGAACGTCTATTTACGACTCTGTTAGATAATGCTTTACGATATTTTTGTTTCCGAGATTTTAATCCTAATGGCTTATTTGTGGTAAACAAAGCCGAACTGATCTCCGTTGTTAAGCCCTCAGAGATAAAAAAACTGCTGGTATAGAGAAAACCGGGCTTTATATTTTTGTGTTTATCCGGAATACGCGTGTAACGTTCACATTCACCAGTAGATACTTTTTTCCATTCTATAAAAAGAAATAGGAGGGTGGTTTCAGAGATGGGCTAAAATCATTACCATTACATTTTCATTACCATTACTTGATGTAATGGTAATGGAGCTTTTTTTATCATTACCATTTTTTGAAGAAATGGTAATGTTTTTTTTTTCATTACCATTGCGTTAAAAAATGGTAATGTATATTTTTTTTAATTTTCATTTGTTTTGAAAATTAAAATGAACCTTTTTTTAATTTTCATTACTTTTACCTAATGTTTACATAGTAATGAAACACCCATTTGTTTTTCATTACAATCCGTTTTTGTTGAAGTTTTTTATTTTAAAAATATGAGGTTTACAAATTACTAAAAGCATTTTTTAGTTCATAATCTGAGGCCTATGGTATGCATATTTGATACCAAGTTTTGGTGTCTAGTTGCAAAAATAAAAATCGCGAAAAAAAATTGCATAAAGGAAAATTCTGGCATCAATATAATTTGTTTGCAGAACATAAATAGCTGATTAAGTTTTTTAATTCAATTCTAGTACCATAGTCTTTTTTCGCGATCCGCCATTATTTTGCAATTTTGTAAGTGCGTTTTTTTTTAATTTATAATCTAAGGACTATAATACTCATTTCGTACAACAAAGTTAGGTGGCTAGTTGAAAAAAAAACAAAAATTGCGAAAAAAAAAATCGCAAACAAAAAAAATCCAAAAAGGAAAATTTTTGCATTAATATATTTGCTTACAGAATGTAAATCGCTGATTAAGTGTTTTAATTCAATTCTTTTACCATAAAGTCTTTTTTCGTTTCCCGCCATTATTTTGGAGTTTTTTAAGTGCGGTTTCTTAAAATTTATATTCTAGTGACTATAATACCCGTTTCATACAACAAAGTTTTGGGGCTAGTTAAAAAAAACCGCGAAAAAAATCGCGAAAAAAAAAATTACAAAAAGGAAAATTCTTACATCAATAGATTTGTTTGCAGAATGTAAATCGCTGAATAAGTGTTTTAATTAAATATTTTTACCAGAAAGCCTTTTTTCGCGGCCCGCCATTATTTTGGAGTTTTTTAAGTGCGGTTTATTAAAATTTGTAATCTAGGGACTATAATGCCCGTTTCATACAACAAAGTTTGGGAGCTAGTTAAAAAAAACCGCGAAAAAAATCGCGAAAAAAAAAATTCAAAAAAGGAAAATTCTTACATCAATAGATTTGTTTGCAGAATGTAAGTCGCTGATTAAGTGTTTTAATTAAATTTTTTTACCATAAAGTCTTTTTTCGCGTCCCGCCGTTATTTTGGAGTTTTTTAAGTGCGGTTTCTTAAAATTTATATTCTAGTGACTATAATACCCGTTTCTTACAAGAAAGTTTGGGAGCTAGTTAAAAAAAAACCGCGAAAAAAAATCGCGAAAAAAAAATTTACAAAAAGGAAAATTCTTACATCAATAGATTTGTTTGCAGAATGTAAGTCGCTGATTAAGTGTTTTAATTAAATTTTTTACCATAAAGTCTTTTTTCGCGTCCCACCATTATTTTTGAATTTTTTAAGTGCGGTTTCTTAAAATTTGTAATCTAGGGACTATAATGCTCATTTCATACAACAAAGTTTGGTGGCTAGTTAAAAAAAAATCGGCAAAAAATATCGCGAAAAAAAATTTGCAAAAAGGAAATTTCTTACATTAATATATTTGTTTGCAGAATGTTAATCACTGATTGGGTTTTTTAATTTAGTTTTTGTACCATAAAGTCTTTTTTCGCGTTCCACCATTATTTTGCAATTTCTTAAGTGCGGTTTTTTCAAATTTATAATCTATGAACTATAATGCCTATTTCATATAACAAAGTTTGGTGGTTAGTTGCAAAAAAAAAAAAAATCGCGAAAAAATTGGCCAAAACGAAACTTTTTGCATCAGTATATTTGTTTGAAGAATGTTAATCGCTGATTAAGTTTTTTAATTGAATTTTTTTGCCATAAAGTCTTTTTTCGCGTTCCGGCATAATTTTGCTATTTTTTAAGTGCGGTTTTTTTTTAATTCATAATCTAGAGACATACATCAAAGTTTGGTGGCTATTTGCCAAAAAAAAATTGCGAAAAAAAATTTCCATAAAGGTAAATTTTTTAGTGTAGAACAAAGAACAAAACGTTCTTTACATCATTATGTTAAGTAATGGTAATGAAATTTCATTTGTCTACCTAGTGTAGAAAAAATGAAAATGATTTTTTGTTTTTACTACCATTGCGTATTGTTATGAAAATTATAAAAACGTTTCATTACATGTAAAGAAAACAAATAAATTAACATTTTTTCATTGCAATTACATTTTGTAATGGTAATGAATTTTTTTTTTAATTTTCATTTTATAGATTTAATGGTAATGAAAACCCGCAATGGTCATTACAAAGTAATTAATTACTCCCATCTCTGGGTGGTTTAAGGTACTAAAAAAACTTTTGAAATATAAACTACTAAAAGACAGCTACAGCTTAAATTTATAATACCCTGTTTGGGCTATGGTGCTCCAAAAAAATTAATTGTGAATTACTGACCGGGTCAATTGATTTTTTGAAATTTCTTAAAATGATTTTTTGAAAATTCAAAATTGGAGATTTAAAAATAGATTAAGATTAGATTAAGTGGTCTGAGACACATCAGTTGTCAATGGAAATTGTAATAATGTGGATATTTTTCACCGAATTAAGTTTTTATTGTATTATTAGGAATATAGTTTACTGGATATTACGATTCTTTAATTTTTTTGATTCAAATGCGATTTAAAATATCATATTTTTTCAGAAAATAAAAAAAACTCATATTTTCCCCTAGCAATCCCTTTTTCAAACTAAACGGCCGATGCGGCACGCCTTCCCGATATTCGATTATCCTAATTTTTGGGAGACGTAGTTTTACACCCAAATAAATATTTCTGGGAGTTACCCGGTCAATAACTCACAGTTTTTATTTTTTTCATACAAGGATGGATAAACATGTGGCAATCGAATTGTTACAGAAACCTTTTACTTTGCTTAAAAACCAACATTAAATTGCACACTGAAAGAATTATTTTTCATGAAATTACTGAACAATTTCATAAAATTTTTTTGGTAGATTCAATGAAAAATTTCATTACATACACAGAGGGAATTTTGCTGGACGAATTTTAATGAAAACTTTCAATAAAATAATGACGTTTTCTTCACAGAGTAAATGAAAAATTTCTTACATTTGATGAAAAAGCTTAATATATTATATGAATCTAGTTGTAATGAAGCTTTTTCATTGAGTGTTTGAAATTTTTAATAAATAAAATGAAATATTTTACAACATTTAATGTAAAATTCCATTAATTCAACGAAAAGTTTCATTGGACGAGTTCCAGTGAAACTTCATTGATTTTGTGCAAAAAATCATTAATATCATGCATATAATTCTCTCAGTGTATATAATATTAAATTAATATTATGAATTTTTCATAACTTTTCTTTTATAAAATTTCATAAAAAAAATCATTGAGTTTCACAAATTTAATGCAAATCTTCTTTACGTTTGTGAAATGTTCTACAGAATTAAATATTCACAGCAATTTTTAGTTTAAAGTTCACAATTTTGCTTAATTTTCGCATTTAATTTTTTCCAGTAAGATTTTAAAAAATCTAAATTTACTCTAGTGAACGTGAGTGAGAGTGACTAGAAAAAATTGTTGCGTGAGTGAATGTGTGTGTCAAAATTCACTCACGTGCCCATTTCTAGTTTTAAGCAACCATATCCCATGATACTTTTCTAGTAACGCACGCTAGGGTCGCACTTTTCACTCCAGCTTACCAGCGACAACAACCAACTATAAGAAATACTAATAAATAAAACTGTTTCAAAAATCTTATGAAGATCTTCATTGGCTTAATAATTAATTCATTGGCGGATAATTTTATGAACTTTTCATTAACGTTGACTTTAATGAAACCTGTTTCATAGATTCTACGAAAAGTTTCAATGGACGATTCAGAGTGACAATTTTCATTGAAACTATGAAGAAATTCATTACTGAAGTAAAGATAATTTTCTCAGTGTAGATTTTGAATTTGGCTTCAAAAACCCTACTTCAGCTAAATATTAGCAAATGTTTTTTACATGTGTACTTACCGCTTTTTTTATCCATACAAATTCCCATGTTAAAATAACAATCATTGACCATTGTATAATTAACACCATTGCGCGTTACACATATCGGTTGATAATCCCGTTCACAGCTATATTTACAACTTTCACATTCACCATCATGTAATTTGGTCCAAGCTAGAAATAAACAAGTAAAAACGTTAAATTCGGCTTTAGCAAAGTTTGCTTTTATACCGTCCAAAGTGTTTTGTCAAGCAGCCTAATGACGACCAAGCATGCTGGACGGCCGGCTGCATATGTTTGAACAAGTAAGGTCCTGTGGGAAAACAGGAGTCAGTTATAATGTGAGCATCTATCCCGTGACCGGTGAAAGCAGGGCCGGTCTGAAAGAACCTATCCGGTGACCTGTCTCGTGACCGGTGAAATCAGGACCGATCTGAAAGGACCTGTCCAATGACTAGAGAAAACAGGACCGGTCTGAAAGTACCTACCCGGTGACCTGTCCCGTAACCGGTGAAAACAGGACTTGTCGCAAAATACCTGTCCTGTGAGTGGTGAAAAGAGCACCGATCTGAAAGTACCAGTCCCATGACAAGTGAAAATGGGACTGAACCAGGACATTCAAGTGGTACAAATACACAAGGCCGACGAGGTTTTCTAACCAAGAATAAGACCATAGAATCATTCCAAAGGGAACTGGCACAGTCACCGGAAGAAGGTCTCTGGATTTGGACAAAATTCGGTTTGTAGATTCTCATGACTATCACAAAATTTACTGTTTTTAAATTTTTGTAAAATTCGTCTCATTTTGCTTTTTTTTGCTGTTTTTAGTTGATTTTTTTCAGTAAATTTGTGAAAAATACATGATGTTTAAATGATTACAATTTTTGAACGCGTTATCCGATTGTTATAAAATTTTCAGCTAGTAATGCTTATATAATCTACTTTCAAAATAAATTATGAAATGCAAAAAGGATAATACAATTTGAAAAATATCCTTAATTTGCAAATATCTCAAAAAACCCATATTTAATTTTCTTTAAGTTATTGAAGCAGATAACCTAATATTTCAGCTACAGACTGTGAAAATTTCAAATTGGAATACCAATGGGTTCAAAAGGAAAACGGTATTTTTTAAGAAAGTTTTTTGAATTTTCACAAATAAACATAACACTGCATGACAAAATCTTGACTTTTAAAAATTAATAGAGCTCTGACCATCAATTCCATATATTGTGGACATGCTAATTACAATGGCGTACCTTATTTTTCGATCTAAGGTACATATTTTCCGTGAAATGCCTTTAAAGCAAGGTTGGTTACCGTTATCGTTATAATACCGTTATCGCTAAAATACCGTTTCAAATTGAATACCGTTACCGTTACCAATACCTATAAAAAATTTTACAAATACCGTTATCGTTACCGATACCGTTATTTTTATGGGTAGTTACCGGTATTTTATCGGAGTTTATTAATTTATATAAAAATGCAAATTTTTTAACTTTTTTGTAATAATCTTCAGTTTTTTTTTCTACAAAAAAATTTATGGATAACAATTTTAGTTATTAAAAGCTTATATATAATCTGTATTTTTAACACGCAAAATTGAATATATGTTAAGTTTTCACTTGTTTTTATATGTTTTTAACATTATTTATAATACCGGTACGTGACGGTATTGCTGTTTCGATAACGGTATACTGTTATCGAAACAGTCTTAAATACCGTTACCTTTACCGTTACGGAAACAAACGAAATTCGATACCGTTACCGTTACCCTTATCGTTATTCGTTTCGGTAACCAACCTTGCTTTAAAGTTTAGTGTTTTCCATTTAGTTTTTTATATACAAACATTTTCAAATGCAATCAATATAAATTCTTTGTGGTGAAATGTGGGCGCATGACCTGTATTCATATTTAGGCTTAAAATATGATGCATAAAACTTGATATTAAAACCACTGTTTGCATTTTATATGGATTGGATTTTTACGGTTTTAGCCAATTGAATCGCTGAAAGCAAAATCGGCCTTAATAAATGATATGGCTTACAATTAGTAAAGAAGCAATTAAAAGGAAATATTTCAACAAAAAAAAAAGTATTCAACTATAGCGGCGGCCTATATGAATACAGGTCCTGTGCCTACATTTCACCACAAAAAATTTATATTGATTGCACTTGAAAATTTTTGTGTATAAAAAACTAAATGGAAAACCGCTAAACTTTAAAGGCATTTCGCGGAAAAAATGTACCTTAGATCGAAAAATAAAGTACGCCATTGTAATCAGCATGTCCAAAATATATAGAGTTGATGGTCAGAGCTCTATTAATTTTTAAAAGTCAAGATTTTGTCATGGAGTGTTATGTTTATTTGTGAAACTTCAGAAAACTTTGTTAAAAAATAACGTTTTTCTTTCGAACCCATTGGCGTTCCAATTTGCAATTTTCAGTCTGTAGCTGAAATATTGAGTTGTCTGCTTCAATAATTGTTTTTTATTTATTTATTTCAATGTCAGCTGTAAGCCTAAAAGGCCAAATAGCTGCAGATAAACTCCAAATATGACAACTAAATAGATTTCAGTATTCATTTACATAGTATATATACATACTAGCGGGCGCAGCCCGCTACGTTGTTAGCGTGCCTTAAAGGTTAAGGGGGGTTCGTTTTTTTATTTAAAGTTTTTTTATTTAAAGCCTTCACCCAGCCACCACAAATAAATAATTCTGCACAACAATGGGTTTAAAATAAATAAATATTTGATCACTTTTTCTCATGAAAGTGGATTGTTAGTAATGAATCCATAATAAATTGCAATATACGTGTGTATGTTAAGATAATTTGGTAAAGTGCTAACTTAGGTAGATAGACCCGTAAGTAGTTTTGTTCATTTGTGTTTTGAATGAAAATAAATAACGTAAAGCAGGGTTGGAAAACATTTTATAATATTAAAAATAGCGGGCAAAGCCCGCTACGTTGTTAGCGTGTCTTAAAGTTTTTTTTTTAATTCCAGTTTATGTAAAGGTAGACCTGGCAATTCAAGTAAATTCACAAATTCAGTTGGAAAATTTACTGCGTCGGTTTCTTCCACCGGTGCTTCGTTACATGAAGTTTAAATATCGGAATATATAAGTTCCATTCCTTTTCTAAGGTTTTTTCTCTTTTAGAAAATTTGTTTAACTTTTTGGAGAGTAAGTTTCAATGCTACATAAGTTTCATATTCCGTGGATAGTGTTTGAACAGGTAATTCCCTCTTCCAATCCATTTGCATTGTCTATAATTTCAATTCCACTCGTTCAACGTTTATATCCATTTCATTCCACTTGTGTAGTGTTTCAATTCCACTCGTTTGCTATTTAGTTTCTTAATTTTAGTGTTTCATATACACTTGTTCTTTAAGTTTTAGGTTTCTAGCTAAAGACGCAGACGTTAAGGGGGGGGCAATTTTCCCCTTTTGAACCACCATTTTTACCACGTTCCTGTCCAAAGTCCTAGAAATGCCTTGTCGATAAGTTAGCCCATACTCCAAGGAAAACATATTATATATTACAGGTTTCTAGCCGAAGGGTTCGGTTAGGCCATCAAGGGGGAGAATTATTCCGTTTTTACCCCTCCCGGTAGGAATTTCCAAAAATTCCGTCTTAGAGGACGTCTGCGTTGGAGGAGGAACTTACTACATACATAATTTTAGGTCTCTATATCCAGCAGTTTGGCCAGGCCGTCAAGGGGGAAGTTTTTTCCCTTTTTACCCCTCCCGGTATGAATTTACAAAAATACCATCTTAGGGGACGTCAACGTTGGAGAAGGAACCCATATACCGAATTTAAGCTCCCTTGTTCCAGCAGTTTGGCCAGGCCGTTAAGGGGGAGACTTTTCCTGTTTTTGACCCTACCTGTAGAAATTTCCAAAAATCTCATCTTAGCGGATGTCTAGAATAGAGGAGGAACTTTAATACCAAATTTCAACTTCATACCTCCAGCGGTTTGGGTAGGCCTTTAAGCGGCACTTTTCGCTTTATTAATCCCCATTTTTGCAATGTCCCTGTCCAAAAAGCACCTTCCCGGTCCAAAAAGCCCATACTCCAAGTAACATATGTTTTACATTTCAGGTTTCTAGCCAACTTTTACTATTTTTGCCCCTCTCGGTAGGAATTTCCGAAAATCCATCGACAGGGAATTTCAGCTTCCTAGTTCCAGCAGTTTGAGCAGGCTGTCAAGGGGGACACTTTTTCTTTTTTTGTCCCTCCCGGTTGGAATTAGGCTGGAAGAGGAACCTAAGTACCGAATTTCAGCTTCCTAGTTGCAGCAGTTTGGACAGGTCGTTAAGGGGCAACTTTCCCTTTTTGAGCCCCCATTTTATAACGACCCTGTCCAAAATTCAAAAAAGTATCTTTCTAATAAGTTAGCCCTTACTCCAGGGACCCACATTTTAATCTTCAGGTTTCTAGCCGAAGGGGTTTTTACCGGCCCCCAAGGTGAGGCTTTTCTTCTTTTTGCCCCTCCCTTTAGGAATTTACAAAAATTCCATCTTCGCGGCTATCTGCGATGGATGAGGAACATTCATACCAAATTTCAACTGCATTGCCTAAGCGGTTTGGGAGGCCGTTATTGGGGACATTTTTCCCTTTCAATCACCATTTTTACTATGTTGCTGTTCCAAAATAGAAAAATTACGTTGCCGGTGAGTTAGTCCTACTCCAAGGAATACATATTTAAAATTTTAGGTTGGCCAAAAGGGATTTGGCAAGCCGTCAGGAGGAGACTTTTACCTTATTTCCCCTCCCGATAGGAATTTCAAAAAATTTTTTGAGAAAAAGGTACTTTTTTTGGGAAAAGGTACTTTTTCTTGGAAAAGGTACTTTTTTTTGGAAAAGGTATTTTTTTTGGAAAAATTTTAGTTTTTTTGGGAAAAGGTACTTTTTTTTGGAAAAGGTACTCTTTTTTTGGAAAAGGTTCATTTTTTTAGAAAAAGGTACATTTTTTGGAAAAAGGTACTTTTTTTAAAAAAGGTACTTTTTTTTGGAAAAATGTACTTTTTTTTGGAAAAAGGAATTTTTTTTGGAAAAAGGTACTTTTTTTGGAAAAAGGTACTTTTTTTGGAAAAAGGTACTTTTTTTTGGAAAAAGGTACTTTTTTGGAAAAAGGTACTTTTTTCGGGAAAAGGTACTTTTTTCGGGAAAAGGTACTTTTTTTGGAAAAAGGTACTTTTTTTGGAAAAGGTATTTTTTTAATAAGGTGTTTTTTTTGGAAAAATGTATGTTTTTTGGAAAAAGGTACTTTTTTTGGAAAAGGTTCTTCTTTTGGAAAAGGAACATTTTTTAGAAAAAGGTACTTTTTTTTGGGAAAGGTACTTTTTTTGAAAAAGGTATTTTTTTGAAAAAATGTATGTTTTTTGGGAAAAGGAACATTTTTTTAGAAAAAGGTACTTTTTTTGGGAAAAGGTACTTTTTTTTTGGAAAAGGTACTTTTTTTTGAAAAAGGTACGTTTTTTAGAAAAAGGTACTTTTTTGGAAAAAGGTACTTTTTTTGGGAAAAGGTACTTTTTTTGGAAAAAGGTACTTTTTTTGGAAAAGCTACTTTTTTTTTTGGAAAAGGTACATTTTTGTAGAAAAAGGTACATTTTTTGGAAAAAGGTACTTTTTTTAAAAAAGGTACTTTTTTTTGGAAAAAGGTACTTTTTTTGGAAAAAGGTACTTTTTTTGGAAAAGGGTACTTTTTTTGGAAAAAGGTACTTTTTTTGGAAAAAGGTACTTTTTTTTGGAAAAAGGTACTTTTTTTGAAAAAAGGTACTTTTTTTGGAAAAAAGGTACTTTTTTTGGAAAAAGGTACTTTTTTTGGAAAAAGGTACTTTCTTTGGAAAAAGGTACTTTTTTTGGAAAAAGGTACTTTTTTTGGAAAAAGGTACTTTTTTTGGAAAAAGGTTCTTTTTTTGGAAAAAGGTACTTTTTTTTGGAAAAGAGTACTTTTTTTTGGAAAAAGGTACTTTTTTTGGAAAAAGGTACTTTTTTTGGAAAAAGGTACTTTTTTTGGAAAAAGGTACTTTTTTTTTGGAAAAAGGTACTTTTTTTGGAAAAAGGTACTTTTTGGAAAAAGGTACTTTTTTTGGAAAAAGGAATTTTTTTTGGAAAAAGGTACTTTTTTTTGAAAAAAGTACTTTTTTTTGAAAAAGGTACTTTTTTTGGAAAAATGTACTTTTTTTGGAAAAAGGTACTTTTTTGGAAAAAGGTACTTTTTTTTGGAAAAAGGTACTTTTTTCGGAAAAAGGTACTTTTTTGGAAAAAGGTACTTTTTTTGGAAAAAGGTACTTTTTTGGGAAAAAGGTACTTTTTTGGGAAAAAGGTACTTTTTTTGGGAAAAGGTACTTTTTTTGGGAAAAGGTACTTTTTTGGAAAAAGGTACTTTTTTTGTCCCCTTTTTGCCCCTCCCGATAAGAATTTCCAAAAATGCCGTCTCAACGGACGTCTACACCGGTCGAGGAACCTACATACCAAATTTCAACTTCATAGCTCCAGCAGTTTGAGCAGGCCGTCAAGGGGGAGACTTTTTCCCCTTTTTGCCCGTCCCTGTAAAAATTTCCAAAACTCCCGTCTTGGTGGATGTCTACGATAGTGGAGGAACCTTTATACCAAATTTCAACTTCCTACCTCCAGCGGTTTGGGCAGGCCGTCAAGGGGGGCCTTTTTCCCCTTTTTAACCCCCATTTTTACAACGTCCCTGACCAAAATTCCAGAAAGTACTTTCCAGAAAAGTTAGCCCATACTCCAAGGAACACATATCTTAAATTTCAGCTTTCTAGCCAAAGGGGTTTTGGCAGGCCGCCAAGGGGGAGACTTTTCCCCTTTTTGCCCGTTCCGGTAGGAATTTCCAAAAATCCCGTCTTAGCGGACGTCTACGCCGAAAGAGGAACCTACATACCAAGTTGCAACTTCCTAGCTTCAGCGGTTTGGGCTGGGCGATGTTGAGTCAGTCAGTCAGTCACGTTATTCTTTTATATATAGAGATTGTCAGATTGTCTCTATATGATAATTTTTTTTCAACAACCTGTTAGCTGTAGGAATCGAACCCATGCACTCCTACATTACAAACGTAAATATACTAGAGGCCTTGCTTATAGTGTGGCTAATTCATAGTTTTCTTTTCTATTCAGCTTTCTGATATTGTTTTTACTCTCAGAAGTGATCAAACAGACATATTTTTTCTTACCAGCACATAATGCCAACGTAGAACGATTATCTTCTTTAATCAAAGCGCAGTGGACGCCAAAAAGAAATAAATTGAATCCAGAAACTATTTCTGAAATTATTAGAGTAAAATATAATTTGTCAAGGATTTTATGAATATTTGAAGAAACGCGACAGTAATATATTGATTCAAATTGGAAGCGTTGAAAAATATTCATGAAACTCTTGATAATTCACATCAAAATTATATTTGACTCTAATAATATTAGAAATAGTTTCTGGATTCAATTTATTTCTTTTTGGCGTCCAATGCGCTTTTTTTTTGTTTATTCAGGTACTACTAATTTTAAGTTCAGAATGATTTTTTATCTTTTTTTTGGCAAGTTTTTTTAATCAAGGCCAGAAAAAAATTTAATCCGGAAACTATTTCTAGTTCTATTTCTGATATTATTAGAGTCAAATAAAATTTTTATATGAATCTTCAAGAGTTTTATGAATATTTGAAGAAATGCAGCAGTACTATACTAATTCAATTCGTATCAAGAAATTATAGAAATGTACATTTCTAAAAATGTATGCAAAGAATTGGTTAAACGTTGTTTTTTTGTTTATTTATGTACCATTAATTTAAAGTTCAGAATAATTTGTTTTATTTATAAAATAAATTTTTATTTGTATATTTCATCGTGTTGTTGATTTTTTTAAAATTAATTTATTAAAAAAATGTCCTCTTTTTTAAGACAAATGTCCTCCTTTTTTGACGTTGACGTCCTCCTTTTCTCAAAATAGAAATGGCAACCCTAGTTGAGGCTGTTTATTTCAAAGCTCTGTTATATTAGCTCTGTTCCATGTACGTTACCGCGGGTACCCAATTTTAGCAGAAAGCGTTTCTATAGTCAAAATTGTGTGTAAATTGTTGTTGTTTCGGGTAAATTGGGTTCCCGCGGGTACCCGCGGTAACGACGTCGAACAGTCCTATTATTTTACTTCGGTGGGGTTAAGTGCTATGAGAATAGTGAAGGAGTACACTGTATTAGGGATAGAAAAATCATACACATTATTTTTCCAAATTGATGTTGCGGTAGCTGGGGATCGCACTCGCAACCACATGTGTAACAGTTCATCGCGCTAACCATTACACCACAGCCCTCACATCGTCATCGTTATTTATTGTTAATTATTAAGTGTGTGTATTTGATTTTATTTTGACTTAAAAGTAGAAAATTTGTTTTAACCTAGGTTTCCTCTGAATAATAGTTTTCACAATTATTAATTTTTTTATAAGCTCATAATAAGCACTCGCATCGAAGGGGACTTTTATCGACTAAAGTTAAAATATTGGGTGGCAATTTTTGGAGAATTCTAATTGGTTAATTTATTTTCAATCAATCAAAATGTTTGAAAATATGAATATTTTTATAGGGTTTTCATCAGAGTAGGAAAATAAACTGTACACAACCTGTAGGGTAGGGTACGGCTAAGGAACACATACCGTATCTATCGTTTTAGCGGTTGTGTATTAGTACACAAACCGAATGCGGTACACTACGATTGTCTGATGAACGCAAACGCTACGATTATGTACTGTACTTTCAACACATATTCACACCCCGTAGCGAACCGAATTCGGGTTGTGTGTATAAACACAAACACTAATTGGAGAGAATAGCGTATGTGTTTTCTACGCAACCAATATGCTTGTGTACTGTGTTCGCGATGTGCGGTAAGCAAACCTAAAAGTACTTTCGTTAGAGTTTAGTTTCCTACTCTGGTTTTCATACACAAAATGAACAAAACCATATGATTAAAAATAAAGTCGACTTTAAATTTAAAATACTCTTTTATAGTAAGGACCATTGTATTTTATTTTCATAAAAATATTTAATTCCTATACAAAACAAATTACATTTTAAAGGTACGCTAACAACGTAGCGGGCTTGCCCGATACGAGAAAATTCGTTTTCCGTGTAACTGACATCCCAAAAACTAGGCCTAAGGCATGCCGCTAAATCTAGCGGGCTTGCCCGCTAGTGTATATATAAAATTTAGTTCTACTATATGTCTACTTAACAAAGTATTTTGATGCTTAACAAAGTATTTTGATATTTGATACAAAAAAGTAAGCAATAAGAGACGTGCTACGCCTATCATCACAATAATGCGTAGGCTGAGAATTATGAACGACAGAGAGGGATGAGATCGGGCGATGCATATACGAGGTTGCAAACACCACGAACTTCATTCCCTCTGGAAAAAACATCAACATCAAAATCCCTCATTATAATTATATTCTCATATCGCGAAGATATGTCGCAAAGCTCATCTTCAAAAACGTTAAAATTTCGATGAGGTAAGTATACAACACCAATTAAAATTGATTGACCATTACCAAGCGTCACTTCCACAAAAAGACTTTCACTAACCATCTCGTGCATCCGGTCATAAATCAACCGAATCTTAAACTTGTCGGATATATATAGACATACACCACCTCCCCTTCTTATCACTCGGTCATTGCGACAAATATCAAAACCTCGTATATGCATCGCCCGATCTGTTACAGAATCTTTGAGCCATGTTTCAGATACCCCAATAACATCTATTATACAATTCTCGAATAAATTTCTAACCTCATCAAATTTGGTTGATCCTAGGCTAGGCGCAAGACTTTGTGCGTTAATATGGGCAATCTTCATTCCAGAACCATTTAAAACCGTGTTAAACATATTTTTGTTGCGATCACCGGACCCAAATTGTCAATCATCATCTAAACATAATACTATATCAAGGGTGGGCACGGATTTGTCACCGAGGGTCAAATTGTGGTTTTTCATAAATCATAATGGGCCACACCATACAATAATAAAAAAGAAAACTACAAATCTTTAAGTATGAAAGCGAAAATGCAAGCGGAAGAACTAATGTTTTTTTGTAAAACGAAAACGGTTTTTAAATCCATCTATTCCAAAACTGGATCCACAAGAACTTATTGCAAACTCAACTTTTTCCAAATTCTATTTTGGTATTTTTGAATTACATAAGCAGAATTAGTTTTGAATTACTTGCATTGATCCGCATTGTCGCGGAATCGGCCAACGAAAATTTTAAAACTCAATGAATTATAAGAGTCTGAACATTATTCCGACAACAAAAATATGTATAAAAATTCCTAGCTTCCTGGATTCGAATTTTTATTCAACAATTTCGTTGCGCACATCATAAAAAATCCCGCCCTTTAAAAGAACACTACAAACTTAAAGATTTAGTCAGCAGCTTGAGTCCTTTTGATAAATTAAAACGCCGACTTTTTCACACAGACCAATGCGGGGCAATATTATGACCATTTCGGCGCATTATTGTAGTCAGCACTAAACGAATTTTAATAAATCTTTACTTGAGTAATAAATTTTCAAACAAAATTTCTCATTAAAGTAAAATTTAAGATTAAACTCGTGCTTTGTGCTGACTATAAAACTCGCCCACTCAACATAAATGTCTGTAATGGCTACTGAAAATTTTGATGTTATTACTAGAAATTTAAATATTTTTCGCCTTTGGATAAATTTTGTTAATTTTAAAAATTTTTCTTGTAGTATGTATAATGAAATTAGTATAAAAAATTAGTAACAACTACTTAATTTTAATAAAATTGTGGTAAGCTATAATTTAAAAATTATTTGCTAAAATTAGCAACAAATTTTACTGAATAGTAGTATCACTCGAAGGAAAACCTTCGTCATATTTGGAAAAAGCTTCATAAATGTGATAAAAAACAAAAATAAAACTTGACAAATTTGATAAAAAAATTTTTAATGCAAAATGGATTTCTTTTATCTATGAAATGATAATTTCTTATGTATTTGTGAATGTCGACATGTTTCGAAAAAGAAGTTGAATTTATTTTGTAAAGAATTAATTACATGCCAGTTTTACAGCCAGAACTAAGATGGATTTTTATTTTAAATACTTCTCAAGTAACAAATTTATAACTAAAACGGCCCTAAGGGTAAGATCGATTGTTACTTTAGATATCTTTTAAGTATTGAATTTTCAAATTGATCTTAGTTCCGACTATAACATTGGCACTAATTTTTTATCTAAAAATTTTCGAAATAAAAAACTTAAAAAAATTGCGAAATAAAATATTAAAAAAAGTTTTTAAATAAAAAATATTTAAATTTGAATTTCAACAAGGGCCGCACAAAAATCAGCAAAGGGCCGCATTTGCTCACCGTTGTACCAACGAGCATAGAATCTCAAGAGGATGCATGCGTCTCTTTCGCTGTTAACTGGCTCTGGCCGACATTTGAAGAAATTTTATTAGAAGGTGATGGTTAAGTTTTATGGTTAAATTTTAATAAATATTAAAAATTGTTTCAATAAATATGCATATTATAAAAAAATATAATAAAAAAACTACACCCGTTAGCTGCAATTTAACTTCTTGAAATCTCAGCCAGAGCCAGTGAGAGAGCGCGTAACAGTACGTGAGCGACTTGTATAGAGCCTGGTTGTACTATATTATCTACGTTCGTTGTGTCAGCATAGAGAGAATTGTAACCCCAATAAATACTTAAACCAAACTTAAAATGCAAATATATACAAATCATCGATAACTATAATCTTTGTACGTTCTTAATTTGCTATCCGCAAAAATATTTAAGAAAATGATCAGTAAAACCATATGCAAACAACGTATCACGGGAGCCAAAATACTAAAAACATTTATTTTAATTTTAGTAGCGATACTTGCCACTTCTCCACTTTTTATTTGTAGAAATTGGAAAATTCAAAAAATTAGTCAAAGTTTAAAGATTACAGAAGTAGCTTTCTAAAGTTGCCTACACACGAAGGAACATTCGCCAGAAAATGCCCATTGTCTGACGAATGTTCCTTTGTGTGTAACAATGTATCGTGTTGAAATTCGTGTTATCAAAATTTTTTGATATTTTGTGTTTCCAAACTCGAATGTTCCATCGTGTGTATCGACGTTTACTGTTTTTAATGTGTTAGTTCATTGAGAGCAGTCGTACTGTGAGGTGCTTTTGTAATTGCGCATTAGGGAAAATAAAAGATACGAAAATGGCGACAGAAAAGTTTCAAGCGAGCATTGCAAACTCATCAATACCATAATTCTTAATTGTAAAAATCAGTTCTTAATAATTACCATTTTACACACCTGCCTTCCAGAAAAATGTCGAGCGAACAACACAATCCTTCAAAAGGACAAATGAAATATTTTTCTACCCAAGGTAAGTTTAAATTTTTTAACCCATTTTGGGAAAAAAATTATGTTTTTTTATTTTAAAAGTAGCTGATTTCAAAATGAAACCATATGTCCAAAATGGGTTAATGTTAAAAATTATGTTTCTTTAATATTAAAAATTGTATCGTTTTTTATTTGTTTAGCTAATCCGAAGTGTGCATCCTGTCAAGAAATTTCAAAAAAACTTGACACTGTTCTCGAAATTCTGGCTGAGCACAAAGTTTTGCTTGCTCGCCTTGTTTCCCAAAACGTTGTCGTGGAAAATATGATATCCATTTTTCCAATAAAGACTGAAGAAAAGCTCAAAGAGTTTGACGTTATTTTATTAACGCAATCAGATCCATATATAAGTATTTTTGTTTTCTGAAATACACAATTTCTAATTAACTAATATTACCTTTATATTTTATTTGATCAAAACATTATAATGAGTTTTAATGTTGACGGAAATTTTGGAAAAAAAGGACTACGGGACTATGGAAATGTAATTGCAGCAATTACAGGTACAAGTTTATTTAAAAAAATCTTTTTCGTAAAAACTGTGAAATAAACTTTTTTTTTCCTAATAATTAGACGTTATATCAACATTTAATGATTCACCTGATAAAACGTTAAGAGCAGCTTTCCAACGACAAAAAAAGAATTATTTTAAACAAAACAGCCGCAACAATACTAAAGGAGGCAAGGTGCAAAATGATGAGAATGTCGAAAAACAATAGTTAATCATTTCAGAAAAATTGAAAGGTTTAGCCAGTCCCGAAGAAATTGAGCTTTAAAATTAATAATTAATTTAAGTTAAACTTTTATATATTTTTATTTATATAATAGAAAGGTTTAGCCAGCCTTGAAAGAAATGAGCCCTTAAAGACTGTTGAGTACAATTTTTAGCATAATTTTTTGTTAATTAAAAATAATTAAAGGTTTAGCCAGCCTTGGAAAAATGGTCCCTCAAATATCAAAAAAGACTGTGTACAATTTTTAGTTGTAATATACTTTTAGCAATACTATTTATAAAAATACAATTTTTAGTTCTAATTAGGGTTTATGTCCCGGGAATTCCCGGGACGGGATAATCCGAAGTGTGCATCCTGTCAAGAAATTTCAAAAAAACTTGACACTGTTCTCGAAATTCTGGCTGAGCACAAAGTTTTGCTTGCTCGCCTTGTTTCCCTAAACGTTGTCGTGGAAAATATGATGTCCATTTTTCCAATAAAGACTGAAGAAAAGCTCAAAGAGTTTGACGTTATTTTATTAACGCAATCAGATCCATATGTAAGTATTTTTGTTTTCTGAAATACACAATTTCTAATTAACTAATATTACCTTTATTCTTTGCAGATTCGACAAATGAAAAATCTCATCGGTGGCAACGTCGAACGAAATTTGCACCAAGTATTTGATCAAAACATTATAATGAGTTTTAATGTTGACGGAAATTTTGGAAAAAAAGGACTACGGGACTATGGAAATGTAATTGCAGCAATTACAGGTACAAGTTTATTTAAAAAAATCTTTTTCGTAAAAACTGTGAAATAAACTTTTTTCCTAATAATTAGACGTTATATCAACATTTAATGATTCACCTGATAAAACGTTAAGAGCAGCTTTCCAACGACAAAAAAAGAATTATTTTAAACAAAACAGCCGCAACAATACTAAAGGAGGCAAGGTGCAAAATGATGAGAATGTCGAAAAACAATAGTTAATCATTTCAGAAAAATTGATAGGTTTAGCCAGTCCCGATGAAATTGAGCTTTAAAATTAATAATTAATTTAAGTTAAACTTTTATATATTTTTATTTATATAATAGAAAGGTTTAGCCAGCCTTGAAAGAAATGAGCCCTTAAAGACTGTTGAGTACAATTTTTAGCATAATTTTTTGTTAATTAAAAATAATTAAAGGTTTAGCCAGCCTTGGAAAAATGGTCCCTCAAATATCAAAAAAAGACTGTGTACAATTTTTAGTTGTAATGTACTTTTAGCAATACTATTTATAAAAATACAATTTTTAGTTCTAATTAGGTTTTAATGCTAATTCTAATTAGGGTTTAATGCGGGATTCCCGGGAATCCCGCACTTTTTTCAATCCCGCAATCCCGGGAATTTAGTGCGGGATTTCCCGGGATTTTTTATATTCTTTTACAGAAGGTTTAGCTAGAATATTAAAATTTTGTAAGCTTTATTTCAATTAAAAACATTGATTGTTTTAAAAATTATTGAAATAAAAAATATTTAAAATTAAAAAATGCGATTTAAAATTTAATAATCTAATATATAATATAAAAAAATATTATTTAGGCCGAATTTTTTGGGTTTAGTTTAACCGAAAACAAATTAGACATTATCAAGTTTAAATACCAACAAAAATACTCGTACTTCGGAAATTTTATATTTTTTAATGATGGTCTTTGTTCAAATAAAGTATTTCAGCTCCAAATACCTCCAAAATAAACTCGGCATTAAAATTAAAAAAAATTATAATATTTTCCTATTATCAATTGATGTAAGTGTTTTAAATTTTTATTACCTACTTCAAATAATTTCATTTAAATTTCAATTGCTATTATTTTATATCAGTTGTATTGTTCAAAATTTATGTTTTTGTTAGATTAGATATTGTTGACATTTGGTGATGTTATATTTTTAGTATTGTTTGGTCATAAATTTAAAAAAAATAAAAATCCAAATATTTTGTATTTTATTTTTTAATTTTCTTCCGATATTTCGATTTGCATCGCAAATCATCCTCTGGGGTATTTAAAAAATAAAATATTTTAAAAAATATATTTTTGAACGGGACTGAGTTGAAAACTTCTCGCTGCACTTAAAGCTTACTATTATTTTTAAAATAATGCATCAGATGCTTTTTCAAAATATTTTGGATGTTAATTTAAAAAAAATGCAACAATGAAAATTAAATATTTTTTTTAAGTAGTTGTACCATAAAAAAGTTCTATTCAAAAAATACCAATTAAAGTTAAAAAACTATTTAATAATATTTTAGTGTCTATTTTTATAAAAAGATTTAGACGGTTAGCCTAAAAATTTGTGTGAAAAATACCTACTCACTTTTAAACTTTTTAATAAAAATAGACGAATACTTCTGAAAATCTGCATAGAAACAAAATATCTAGAAATAGAAATTTTTGGATTCCATATTTAATCCAAAAATCGATCTTAGTTCTTATTCTAAAGCTGGTCCGATACAAATTTGCACCCATTAATAATTCCATTATATCCTGAAAGAATTTATGATTCAATTTGTTTAACCGTTTAAACCGCGAATTAATATTTAATTAATGTATTTCTAAGAGTTGTTTTAGAATTAAGACGGCCTTCCATACAAATATATTACCTGCATATTAGTTCGCTATTTAAACTGTTAAATGAATTGATCTCGAAAAAGTGAAGGATATGGATATTTTAGTAAGCCCTTATTTCAGAATATATTAGTAGATTTTCTCATGACTGCAACCAAAAGATGAACTTTGTCGTAAGTTTTTTTTTAATAGATATCAAGTTTTTCAAGAAAACATACGCCGGATATATTCATTTTCTAACGAGCGGGAATTCCCGGGATTCCGGGAAATTCAGAAAAAAATCCCGCTGTCCCGGGAAATGAAAAAGCCCGGGAAAAGAAAAACCCTAGTTCTAATCTACTTTAAGTAATATATAATTTTTTGTTAATTAAATTTTTAGCTAGCCTTGAAAAAATATGCCTTTTTCAATATTAATAAAAAAACATTTTGTCAATTCGCTAGCATTTTATATTATTGAAATTTTTATTCGAACACTCTCCAATGTAATCTACAAGATTAAAAAAGTTAAAGTCGACTTTAAATTTAAACATCCGTTTTTGTATAAAAACCTACAAAATATAATTTAATTTTAGAGCCTTCTGATTGGCTAGGAAAAAATTGACCAATCAGAATGTTTTAAATTCAAACCAAATCAATACATACTGCCACCTAAATTTTTAAATTTAAAATAAAAGTATATTTTTTAGTCTATTTTAATTTTTTATAGCAGGGCTGATTATTTTTAAAATTTAAAATGGGTTTTTTGAATTTTAGAAAAGTTTTAAAATTAAAAAAAAATTAAATTCAAAAAATTTTTATTTTATTTTTCCGTTTTTTTTTATTTACTGGGGAAGCTTATAGGATTATGTACAGAGAAAAAAATGTATAACCTTTAAATAAACTCGTTATTTTAAGTTAAGTGTGCTCCTTTACTTTTTGTATAAAGGTCAGTAAAATGAGAGTACCTAAGCATAAAATCCTATATCTAAATGACAAAATTACCCAAAAGTACGGGAACACAGAAAATCACTTTTCTAACCCAAAACTCTATTTAAAAGTAAAAAAATTAAAATGCGTATAGTTTTAGCGCAGTTAATTTTTATATATGGGTGAAAACAAAAAAAGTGTTAATATTTCGGATTTTTCTTAATGGAATCAGTAAGTTTAGTCATTATAAACCTAATTGCAAAAAATCTCTTCTACAAGTTGTCGCAATAACTTTTTTTGCACAATTTTAATTTTTTTTGTGGTAACGGAGTTTACATTTTCACAAGCAAAAGATGTCACAAAAAAAATTGCGTCCGAATATTCTTCAATTTATTAGTTTTTCGTATTTGGGTTTTCAACATGCTTTTCAATAATATACAATTTGTGTTTATCAGATTGGCGGTTTCGCGAATAAAAATACAATTCATTCCGCGAAAAAAATTTTTATTTTCTTTTTAATTTTGTATTTTTGCTCCTCTTAAATGCTTTACAAAAATATAAAAATTTTTAAAATCTAACCAGCGGTTGCGAAGTTACAAAATAATATATTAAAAACATAACATTTCGCGATCAAACAATTCTTAAATTGTGTGAAACAAATTTAATTTGTCAAACTCTTGACTCGAATATCGATTCCAAAATTTTTTCAAATCTTATTAAAAACATCCTTTTTAATCTCGAGAATGTTACATGCTGCAGAAAAACTTCAAGTCTGTTATACTAGATGATTATCTACAGTCCAACGATCATTTGAGTATAAATAACATTATACTTTTCGAATTATAATTAATAGATAAATCCAAAATTCGTGTGTATGCATTTTTATCAAAAATTATGACGAAAAATCGTTACAGATTTGAAGTCGTGTTAGCATAGATATACGAAAAAGTTTCTAAAATGTATTCATTTTTGTTAAAAACGTTACTTTTCGTCTTCATAAACATTCTTACAGTTAGTGTTTAGCTTCATTGGTTATTAAAATATAAGCTATTAAAGTTAAAAAACCTTATGAGTTACTGGTTACGGAGTTTACATTTGGCCTATAAAATTGGTCACAAATTTGATGTATTAACCAAAAATTGGTCAGAGCGTTATAGATTTTGTAAAACAGATGACAATGCGCTGATATATATCGAAATATATAACTCAAATGTAATCCGTGCATTAGAAATTAGGTGGTTACATGGTTTTTATCACATTTTTTGATATCACCCATATATAAGTTTTATTTTGTGTACTTCTTTGCTTAATTAAAATTTTCACAACTGTGTTATTTGTTATTTGCACCAGCTGTCCCTTTTACAATTTTCCGAAGTTAATAGTAAAAAGAGAAAGAGAAGTTAATAGTACACGCAGAAAAAAAACAGGTGTATCTTTTAAAAAGCCTGCTATGTAAAATATGCATAGTATTGCACTAATTCAAAAATACAAGTCCCAAATTCCTGGTAATTAATTGATATGCATTTTTGCTAAATTACGAATGCTTTTTTTTGTTAAGTTGGCTAAGTACGTGCTTTGTTAACTTTACATTGGTGAAATTTATTTAAAAACGTACTATGTAAAATTTGCATTGATCAAATTTTGAAAACAAAATAAGCAATATTTATATTTTTCTAATAAGACAGGTAAATGTCAAAAAGCGCTTAGAATTTCCTTTGACGTATGCAAATCAATATGGTGGATGTACATCTCTAATATAAAAGAATAATGATGCTGGATTTTCTCAGGTTTGTATCTTATAATATTATTAATGCAAACAAAAATAAAAATATTAATGCAAATAAAAACAAAAATAATATATTTTTATTGTAATTTTCATGTCAAAATTGCTAACTTGTTAAAAAAATACAAGCCTAAAAGTATTGAGTAATTACTTTTCAGCATTGGGTACCCTAAAAAGAAATCGGAAATGAGTACTCGGTATTCAACACTTTTACAGAAATAGTAATTTTTTATTTAGTCAATTTTTTTTTGCAAAATGTGTCTTATAATTCTCATTTGTTTTTTAGACAAATAGTTTTTATATATACATCATTATTATACCTACAGTTATTGAACGGAAAAGACGAATAGAGCAGTGAAGGGTTAGTAAACACAAAATACAATTACAGTTCCGGCCGCAGATGAATTTAGGACAAAGAAACATATTAAAATATAAATAAAATTAATTAATTAAAATTAAACAAACTAAAATAAAAATACAGAATTTGCAATTTTTCTTTTATTTATTTAAAAAATAAACCATGTTTTTTTTACTAAAAGAAAAAAGTTTATTTTCCTTTGCGTGTTGTTATATTAAACAAAGGCTTCGATTTAATTACATATATATCTCTTTGAAAATTTACCTAAGCGTCTTGACAAATTTGTCGTTAATTTTATGTAGTTGTATATCTACCACGGAACTTTGTAAACTTTTACTCTAATTTTTGTAAATGTTACACCTTTTTTTTCTGCGTGTAGACAGAGGCAGAAAATTTTATAAAAATATCTGTAAGGGTCTAAAGGTTTTTAAAACTTGTTTAATATTACAACTGAGAATGACTAATAACCATAAAAGAAAATATAATTTTCAACGCATTTTCTAAGTTCCACACTATATATAGTTATATATATATATATATATATATATATATTACAAGTGTAATTTGATTTCTAGGTGATTTAAATTTTCAAAAATTTAAGTTTTTTGCTAATATTTTAAATTTTCTGCAATCCGTTTGTGATATGGAGTATTTTGTTTTACTAATTTTTTGCCAAGCATGGATTCCGTGCGAATTTTCTGACAAAACTTGGTAGAAGGATTGGTAGACGTAGCTCTAAAGATATGTTGGTAAAAAATGGGTTAAACAATTTAATACTGTGTCTCATAGTTTTGTTACTTGATTTTACCATTGAAATTATATTTGAATACTTTTTGTAAAAATTTTTAATTTATTTCGATAATAGTTTTAAAAGATTTAAAAGAAAAAACTAATATGCAAGTGCTATCCGATATCCCAATAAAAATAAATTTAAAAAGAAAAAACTAATATGCAAGTGCTTGTGTAAATTTAAATGTTACTGACACTTTAGAAAACATTGTTTCTATTGGCGTTTATACATTAATGTCTGTCACTACATTGCTAGATCTCTCAAAACAATAGAGTAGTATATTGGAAGACGACAAAGCAAGTTGTGGTAAATTCTTTGTTGTTGTTTTTTCATTGATATTTTTAATGTTTAATAACGCTCCTAGACGAGATCAAGAAATTCTCATTGAGTTTGTAATTTAACTTAACAAATACTTCCAGAAATTCTAAAAACGTCGTCCCCTCACGATTTCATTAGGCAAGAATGAAATCCGGATAGGGACATGCCTACAACGGATTATTTTCCACAATTTGTTAAATACGTTTGGGATTTTAGCACATTTAATTCCTTTAATGCAATTAATGTATATCCCGATCAAAATAAATTTAAAAAGATTTTATTACAATTTTATAGATTATCGGAAAAGTTAAATATTAAAAGTAAATTACATCATTATTGATTGATTATTGATTTCCAATGGAGTGCGCCATTTCAATATGATCTTAGACTAATTTGAAAGCGCAAAAATAATTTCAAGCCCGATGGCCCGATGCATTTTATGGCCTCTTGAAATATCTGTGTGGCGCGAAAGCCCAAAAATGTTATACATTTTTAGAGTAAGGAACTTTTTCGCGTTCACGAGTAAGTTAAATTTCAACTGTTCTTTTCGGTTTTTTTATTTTATTCGGAATTATCAAACAAACCACTGACATATTATAATATTATACTGATAGAAAACCCCTGAAAAAATAGCAAAAAAAAGTACTCAAAATTTGTTAAAAGGCACAGAAAGCTTTTAAAATTAGTAAATCCATTTCGCTTAATATTAGTAAGATAAGTACAGCAAAAATGCAACTGTTAAATATACGAAATTTTAGTAATATTTGAGTTAAATTTCGTTTAATTGCATTGCAAATTTACCTTGCTAATATTGGCTAAAAAGTATTGCTAAATATTAGTAGACAAAAAGCAGTAAAGAAATTTTTATATATTCAAAAGTTAATTTATCTTTAAATTTAATTGAGTTGAATACAAATAACGGTCTCTCCTGCCACAATAAACAGAAATATTTGCTAGTAAATAGTAGATTGCTTTCTGCAGTGTAGGTTTTTTTCGCATTAAGAAAATCAAAAAAAAAAACAATAATAATTTAAAATTCTTTGTGATGGTTTAGTCGACTAATTTTCAGGAAGTTTTTTGCTGATTTTAGCAGGGTAAATTGTCATTTTCGATTAACTAAAATATAGCTGAAATTTTGTAAATTTAACAGATTTTTCTTGCTCTGTGTATCATTCTAATGTTTAGCAAACAGATTCTGCTGGATTCAGCTGTTTTTTCAGCAAAAATTTTTAAAGACTTTTATATTAGTGTATGAACAACTGAAAAAATTGCTCGAATGAACGAGTGAACTATAGAAGAACACACTAGTTCAAAAATAAAATTGATTGCAATCAATGGCCTTGCAACTCTCTCAATTTTTATTTGAAAAAATATTAGGCGGCTTGGAACAGGAACGAACTCCGACTGGTTAATCAGGTATGGAAAAGACTCACTTAATCGGGCTCTTATACCAAAAAATGTTAGATCGCTCTTACACATTTAAAAATGTAAGTAACTAAAAAATACCTTCCTCTTTGGCTCGTGAAAAAACATAAAAATTAAATATTTAGATATTAGCAAATATTAGCACAAATTGCAAAAAAAAAAACATTTGCAAAAAGCAAAATTTTTGCAACAATATATTCGCTTGCAGAATGTCGATCGCTTATTACCTATTTTATTTCATTTTCTGTACCATAAAGCCTTTTTCGAATCCCGCCGTTATTTTGCAATTTTTAAGTGCGGTTTTGTTAAATATATAACCTCCCAGTCAGAAAAATACAAACGGGAAAGCGGTGGCAAAGCACTTTAACAGGTGGCAAAAAGTGCTTTCACATTCCCAAAATGATAACATCATTAGACAAAAGGACCGGCTGTTCAAAAAGCCCCGGAAAAGCACTGGAGGAACAAAATTTTTAAACGTTGGCAAAACGCTGGCAAAACCAGTAAATAGGTGGTCTGGAAATATATTTTCCAAAATAAAATTAAAAAAAAGTTCATATGTATTTTTTTTGGTCCTACCGTGATTTGAACCCAGGCCGTCAGATTGGCAGACGATTGCTCTACCCACTGAGCTAACGAGACATATAATATTTAATGGCTAAACATATAAATGAGTGATAATAGCCGGACAACTACTGGCTGTGCCAAAATGCTAGTACTGGCAAACAATTTTTAGTAACTAGTATGCCAGTGTTGGGAGGGCAAAAAAAAAGTTGGTCTTGAAGGAGCTTTCCCACAAACAAATAAATTGATTTTATAAAACAAAAAAAATTTTAAATTAAAAAAAATCCAAAAAAATTTTTTTGCTTGCAACTGGATTTGAACTCGGAAACTTCCGACTACAAACATTTTTTAACGAAGCGTCAGCATTTTTATAAAATCATTGGTCTACCAGTGAATTGATTTTTATACCAGTGGTAGCATTGGCTAGGTAGCACTGGATAACCACTGGTTGCAAACCTTGGCATATCACTCTAAGCCAATTCTTTGCCAGTGGTTTTTTTTATAAACCACCGGAATTTTTGTAAAAAAATACTGGTAAAACGCTTGTCGCAAACGCTGGCAAAGCGTCCCAAATGAGTGTTCTGCCAGTCATTTATTTTTAATACCGTGGTTACCCAGTGGTATGCCAGTGCTTGATTTTTTGTACCACTGGCGATTTCTGACTGGGCTAGGGATTAAATTTTTGTACCATAAAGTCTTTTTTCAAATTCCGCTATTATTTTCCAATTCTTTACGTGCGTTTTTTTTTAATTTATAATCTAGGGGCTATAATACACATTTCATACAACAAAGTTTGGTGGCCGGTTGCAAAAAAAAAATCGCGAAAAATAAAATTTGCCAAAAAGGAAAATTTTTGCATCAATATATTTGTTTGCAGAATCTAAATCGCTGATTACGTTTCCTAATTAATTTTTTGTACCACAAAGTCTTTTTTCGCGTTCCTCTTTTATTTTGCAATTTTTTAAGTACTTTTCTTTTTAATTTATAATCTAGGGACTATAATACACATTTCATACAACAAAGTTCGGTGGCTAGTTGCAAAAAAAAAAATGCAAAAAATAAAATCTGCAAAAAGGATCAATTTTTTCATCAATATATTTGTTTGCAGAATGTAAATCGCTGATTAAGTTTTTTAATTAATTTTTTGTACCATAAAGCCTTTTTTCGCTTTCCGAGATTATTTTGTAATTTTTTAAGTGTGGTTTTTTTTAAATTTATAATCTAGGCTCTATAGTACCAATTTTATACACAAAAGTTTGGTGCTTAGTTTGCCAAAAAAAAAAAATCGCAAAAAAATATTTGCAAAAAGGAAAATTTTTGCGTCATTGTATTCATTTACAGATTGTTAATCGCTGATTGAGTTTTTGAATTATTTTTTTCTACAACAAAGTCTTTTTTCGCGTTCCTCTATTATTTTGCAATTTTTTAAGTGCGGTTTATTAAATTTATAATCTGCAGAGTATAATGCCCATTTCATAAAACAAAGTTTGGTGGTTAGTTGCAAAAAAAGAAAATTTTGGCATCGTTTGTAGAATGTAAATCTTTTAATTAATTTTTTGAACACCAAAGCCTTTTCTCGCATTCCGATATTATTTTGCAATTTTTTACGTATGGTTTTTTAAAATTCATAATCTAGGGCTATAATACTGTTGGAATAGTATAATTCCATAGTATAGTTCCATTCTTGATTTTTATAACTAAATTATTATTTTCCATCCCTGGTTACAATCGATGTTTTGAGTCATACAAAGAGCGCACATAATGACCCTGCAAACATATAAAAGATACCTTCCAAGAAGATATTAAAACGATATCTTCTATCAGATATTGTTTTTGAGGCTTAAATTTAATAATGAAAAAATTAAATCGTTTTTTTTATTATACCGGAAGTTTATTTAGCGATATCCCTTTTATCTTCCATATGAGTTATTGCTTTCATATTGCCTGGAAGTATTGTTTTAGTGTAACAGTTGTTTCCGACGGAGGAAACTTCTGGAATACGACATTGATATTGCTGGCAATAAATGTTTTCTTCCCGGCGATATGTTCGGAGAATCTTCTTCGTATTGCCATGTTTGCTGGGTGATATTGGTTTGAGTATGTTCCTGTTCCAAGGCACATAATAGAGCAAATGCTTTCTCAGTGATAGAGAGTCCCCCAATCTCTTTATTATGTATACTCTTTGTTGAAATGAACTGTGAACTAAATTCCAAATTCTAGTCATTTTAATCCGATTGTTTGTTTGTAGAAAATGTTTTATTTTGTGTGAAAATTTCCGGGTGTGTCCACATTTTTACTAACAATTTCTAAACCGATTTCGACAATTTTTAACACCAAACTGCTAATAACAAACAATTTGAATAAAAATAAGCAAGTGATAGTGCGTCTTTGTAACGCGAACGTCATTAAAATAGACACAAATTAAAATCCGAGCTAGATTTGCAAAACCATTGGAGGCTTTTGTTATAGCAACAGGGTACTTTTATTTCGCGTTAGAAACATTGAGGCTGACCGCGACGATCATTTTGCAAGATATTTTAAGTCCGTATAATCTATTCTTGTTAAATATACTGCAAGAAGCTTTGTAACGTTGCATATTACCTGCCAATATTGCAACATACATAGTTTATAATAAGCACCTAACGTTGTTTATAATAACGACCGTTTACAACGATCCTCCCTGTTTTTAATAATGCACCTCCACGGTGGCTCACCCTGTCTTTTTACTTTTACAAATACTCCGCCTAGACACAACATACACATACACAGTCTTACAAGTTATGAATGCATATAACTTGCATAAATTACCATTTAATATAATTCTCATTTGGTTGGTAAACCAAATCACATAAGTATTTTAGTTTGTGGTACCAAAGGCGGATTTTGTTCTCACTAGTTATCTGGTGTCTGTGTTGTGCTTTGCTTTGGTAAGGATATAATACAAGAGCAAAATCTAAAATTAATCAATTGCACAGCGATTGTGTCTGCCCGCGCACGGCACTCACAGTTTATTGTTCCGCAGCGGCTTCGGCTGATTGCTCCTTTTGCACAGCGACTTTGGTAGGCAGCTCTTCTGCAACTTTGCTTGTCAGCTCTTCTGCAGACTACGGTTAATTGTTCCGCAGCGGCTTCGGCTGATTGCTCCTTTTGCACAGCGATTGTGTTTGCCCGCTCACGGCCCTCACAGTTGATTGTTCCGCAGTGGCTTCGGCTGATTGCTTCTTATTGCACAGCGATTGTTTCTGCCCTCAAGGCTTTCACAGTTGATTGTTCCGCAGCGGCTTCGGCTGATTGCTCCTTTTGCACAGCGATTGTGTTTGCCCGCTCACGGCCCTCACAGTTGATTGTTCCGCAGCGGCTTCGGCTGATTGCTCCTTATTGCACAGCGATTGTGTCTGCCCTCAAGGCTTTCACCAGTGTTGCCAACTCTTGAAGGCAGGAAAGCACCGTGAGCATTGTGAAAACGGGTAAAAAGGGTAAAAATTAACCAAAAATGGGGTAAAAAAGCACGATATTAATTTTTGAAAAATTTAAGTCAAGAATTTAAAAACACATTTTAGCTTTGTAAAATCGTATAAAAAAGGTTAAAAAAATAACCAAAAAAAGGGTAAAAAAGCACCAAACTAACATTTCAAAATTTTAAATATTAAATATAACGAAGTTACTATTTGAAATTGTACTACAAACATTGTAAAAAATGTACTTTTTGTATGGTTCGTATTATTTTTTCAACTTTCACAGAAAATTCAAGAAAAATTAAAAAAACGAGAACAAATACCAAAAATATAAACTGTACAGAAAGCACTAAAAGCACTGCCAGAAATCTGAAAAAGCACTGTAAATACCCGCTTTTTTTAAAAGGGTATTTGTAAAAAATCACCGGGTACCGGAAGGAAAAAAGCACCAAAAAATACCCGAAAAGCACTGAAATGGTAACACTGGCTTTCACAGTTGATTGTTCCGCAGCGGCTTCGGCTGATTGCTCCTTTTGCACAGCGATTGTGTTTGCCCGCTCACGGCCCTCACAGTTGATTGTTCCGCAGCGGCTTCGGCTGATTGCTCCTTATTGCACAGCGATTGTGTCTGCCCTCAAGGCTTTCACAGTTGATTGTTCCGCAGCGGCTTCGGCTGATTGCTCCTTTTGCACAGCGATTGTGTTCGCCCCTCCAGGCCTTCACAATTGGTTGTTCCGCAGCGGCTTCGGCTGATTGCTCATCTTGCACAGCGATTGTGTTGGCCCCTCAAGGCTTTCACAGTTGATTGTTCCGCAGCGGCTTCGGCTGATTGCTCCTTATTGCACAGCGATTGTGTCTGCCTCTCAAGGCTTTCACAGTTGATTGTTCCGCAGCGGCTTCGGCTGATTGCTCCTTTTGCACAGCGATTGTGTTCGCCCCTCCAGGCTTTCACAATTGATTGTTCCGCAGCGGCTTCGGCTGATTGCTCTTGTAGGCGATTTATCGCTGAGGTAGCGCTCGTGAAACATCAAGTGTAACTGGTGTTGTCAGTCGGCGTGTGACCATCGCATCCAGGATAACTCGTTTGCCAGCCCCGCCAGTGCATCATCAATAGTACCGCCTGTGTACCATCACATCAAGTGCAGTGCATCATTCAAATCTCATCCCAAACAACTCGCTTGCCAGCACAGCCCATACATCACTAGAAGTACCAGCTATTTATTACCAACTCAAGTGCATCGTTACCATCATAACTCGCGTGTATTCACCGACATCACATCCAGAACAACTTATTTGCCAGCGCAGCCAGTGCGTCACCAAAAGTACCGCCCGTTCAAGTGTGTCATCAAGGGCACAACCAGTGTGTCGTTTGTACACAACCCGTGTGTTAGTACTTACACAAACCGTGTGTCATAAAAGGGCACAGCCAGTGTGTCGTCTCGTACACAACCCGTGTGTCAGTGTTGATAACTGTAAATACCGTGTGATACCAGGTGAAGAAAAGGACTGCTGTTCAACGTGTGTTATTCATATATAAAATAAGTAACTAATTATATAAGAATAAATAAAGTATAAGTCTAAGTTTTCCCCCAAAGGGGCAAATTAACTGTATTCATTTTTACTTAAGGTTTTATGGGTCCTCAAGTAGACTCTGGGCACGATTAGCTACCCCAGCCTGTGAAGAAAACCCCGTTACATCTTATTGGGATATATCCGAATTTATACACACAGAAAATAAATTGGTTGGAATTCTATCGGAACCAACGAAATTTTTTCATTATTCAATAATTTTAATTGCAGTTATTTAAAATTCATCATCAGGAAAGTTATATTTATTTGTGAACAGAAAATATATATTATGAACCAAAACACTGTCACATTATCCAAAATTTTGGCTTTTCTAACCAATATTGAAAAAATACCAACTTCCACATTAACTTCAATACCAACAACCACCAATTCATCGAAGATTTAGCCATTTGAAAAAAATATCGGCTGCAAAAATCTAGTATCAGTTGTGTTTCAATAAAATCGATCACTCTATCCAAAGTATTAGTTTTTCCAATCAATTTAATTTTTTTTTTTTCAACTTTAGTAGGTTTACCTATTAATTTCCATTATTTTGGTAATTGTATAATATATTGAGACAAGGAACAGAAATTGTATTTATCATAATAAAATTTTGGAATCTATCATATTTTTTCGTTTAATACATATGCATGTTTAAATTCTAAGTTAGACAACAACTAAATGTAAGTATCTGTGGCGTAGGAGGTAGAGACACAGCCTTATAGCCTTAGAGATTTGAGTTCAAACCTCAACCAAGGCAGTACTTTTTTTTAAATAATTTTTTTTATTGATTAAAATTAAAAGACACAACTGATTTTCTGTTGTGAATATAATTTTATTCAAAAACGAAATATTCAAATTCTCAACCTGAAGAAATTCAAAATTGAAATTTGCCAAATAAAATTTATGTCGAGTTTAGCCTAGAGGAAAAGCAATGGGCTGACAAACGGAAGGTCGCCGGTTCTATCCCAGTTCGCGATATAATTTTTTTTTTTTAATTTTTTTTTATTCAAATTAAAAGACACAACTGTTTTTCTGTTGTTAATATAATTTTATTTATAGACAAAATATTCAAACCTGAAGAAATTCAAATTTAAAATTTGACTAAAAAAAATTAAATAGAGCTTAGCTTAGAGGAAAAGCAATGGGCTGACAAGCGGAGGGTTGCCGGTTCGATTCCAGTTATCGACATAAAATAATTTAAATTTTTAAATAAATTTTGTGGAAAGCGTTTTTCTATTTATAGAATTTATAATCCACAAACATTAAAGTAATCTATTAACACAACAAAAATTCAAAAATTGTAAATAAATTTTGGTAATTACAATGGTATTAAAAATAAATAAAAGTGATTGTACCTGGAACTACAAAAATTCGGTTGGCGAAAAATTCGGTTGGAACCACGAATCTATTTTCTGTGTGTATATGTATTTAATTTACAGTCAATTTCATTAAACATTTCTTCTGCTTGCCTGCAAGTAGTGCTATGTTTTTTTTTAACAGGTTTTCAGGAGAGCGAAAAAACTGATTTATATTATCCTTTTAAGATATTTTATTGACATCATATGCCTTGGTAATTCACGGCCCCATTTACTAAAATCATCATTAAGGCATATGATGTCAATAAAATATGGCAAAAACTATTGTAGTAACAATAAAAAATAGCCACTTATCAATTAGAAGGTAGGAAAAAATTTCAGTTTCCTATTTTCAGCCCCATTTTATAATTTTTTCTCAGTAACTGAGAGGATTGCATTCTCTTTATTTTCTAACTTCTTTGATTATGCCTATTCAGGGTTTTTACAAAAAAACCCATAAACAAAAACAGTTTCTATGGGAACGAAACAGCATAAACATTTTTTATAGAAAACAGTTTTCGCAATTGGATTTTGAGTCTATTTTAATTATGAAAATTTCAGAAAAAATAAATATTTCTTATTACATTTTTTAAAAAACGTTGTTACTTTCGAGGTATTTTGTTACCTATTAAAATTTGTGAAATCATTTCGGGGGGCTCGAGCCCCCAAGCCCCCCTAGCTAAGTGCCTGATCCAAAGTATTAGTTATTTCAATCAATTTAAAATTTTTTTTTCAACATTAGTAGCTTTAACCATTAATTTCCATTATTTTGGTAATTATGATAATATATTGAGACTGGGAATAGAATTTTTTTTATCATGATAAAATTTTGGAATCATATTTTTTCCTTTCATACATATGCATATTTAAATTCGAAGTTAGACAACAACTAAATATAAGTATGTGTGGCGCAGTGGGTAGAGACACAGCCTTATAGCCTTCAAGATCTGAGTTCAAACCTCAACCAAGGCATTATATTTTTTTTTTTTTATAATTTTTTTATTGATCCAAATTAAAAGACACAATTGATTTTCTGTTTTTAATATAATTTTATTCAAAAACAAAATATTCAAATTTTCAACCTGAAGAAATTCAAATTTGAAATTTGACAAAAAAAATTTATATAGAGTTTAGCCTAGAGGAAAAGCAATGGGCTGACAAATGTAAGGTCGCCGGTTCTATCCCGGTTTCGTGACATTATTTTTTTTAAATTTATTTTTTTGATTCAAATTAAAAGACACAATTGCTTTTCAGTTGTTGATATAATTTTATTTATAGACAAAATTGCTTATGCATGATAATTTTAAAATCTTATAATACGTTTATAAAATGAATTTTATATGAAAAATTTGTATTATAAACTATTTATAAATTTGAAAAGTGATTTTGCATATGGCCCAAAATATTGAAACCTGAAGAAATTCAAATTTGAAATTTGACTAAAAAAATTTAAATAGAGCTTAGCTTAGAGGAAAAGCAATGGGCTGGCGTAAGGTCGCTAGTTCTACGCTAGTTCTATCCCAGTTAGCGACATAAAAAAAATTGAATTTTTAAATAAATTTTGTGAAACGTGTTTATAGAATTTATAATCCACAAACATTAAAGTAATCTATTAACACAACAAAAATTCAAAAATTGTAAATAAATTTCGGTAATAACAACGGTATTAAAAATAAATAAAAGTGATTGTACCTCGAATTGCAAAAATTCGGTTAGCGAAAAATTCGGTTGGAACTACCAATCTGTTTTCAGTGTGTAGCGTACCGAATTCGGGTTGTGTGAATAAATACAAACACTAATTGGAGAGAATAGCGTATGTGTTTTCTTCGCAACCAATGTACTGTGTTCGCGATGTGCAGTATGCAACCCTAAAGTACGGTTCGTTAGAGTTTATTTTTCTATAATAATTTTACTGAATTTTATAGTGACGGCGTTTTAAATTTGAAAATTTTAGAGAAAAGTGTGAATTGGCCAATAATTTAGATAATAGTATTAATTTTTGTGTTTTTAGCTAGCTGTAACAAAATCATTTCCGATTTTTGTAACTCTGATATAAGAGATTGTTTTCCGAAAATTTTGTAAAACTCCGACAGCGTTAACCCTTTCTTTCCCAAGGTCAAATTTTTGAAACATAATTTTCAGTACGGAAACCCTTTTAAGCTGTTTTGAGTTATCAGGATAAATTATTGCTTCAACTATGTCTTTTTCGCATTCCTTACTTACTTACCCAAAAGCTTTCCCGTACTCAAAAGTGTATTTATACTGCTTTTTGGGCCTAATAAAAATAATCGGCTTCGGCTTATGCCGATTATTGTAAATCTGGTCGATGTTCGGCATCAGCACAAAAAAGTGACTTTGGTTGGACACTAAATGAAAGGCAGTGTTAAAATACTTACTTTTTGTTAAATATATATTTATGGTCACCATTTCGCATATGGTTTCAAAAGTCTGTACTGTACCATCTGGGAGTACACCACAAATTGGTATGATACCAAATTTACATTCTTTAATTTTTGAAGAAATCTTATACATTTTTGACGGATTGGTATTTGTGGGGTCCTCTCGTTGGCTTGTTTTTTGAGTAAAATCTGCTGCTAAAGTTGTTTCTAATGGTGTGGAAAAAGTCCTTGTTTCTTCAGTTTCGCTATTTGAATCCACATTTTCGTGAATCATTTGTTTAATCTGGAGACTTCCTTCAAATTCTTTGAAAGTCTTTTTCTCTGTTTCAAGATTTGTTTTAAATTGTTCATGTTCCATTTGTACATATTTACGATTTGGTTCTACTTTTTCAAAAGTATAATAGTAGTCTTCATTACGGATATCATCCTCAATAAATGTATTAATTGCTGGTGGTTCTGGTATTGGATAAGAGTTTTTGGTAAAGTTTTTATTAGGCATATAATTCAAATTCATTTGTGCAAATGGCATTATTTTATTTTCAGAATCTTCAAAAGTTTTATCTATGTGATCCGTTTTATCTTCTACTTCGTTAGGTGTAGGCAATAGTAAAACTTTATTTAATATATCATCATATGCCTTATAAACTGGTATTGACTGTTGGTATTCTTTTATATCATGATTTAGAAATTGTGTTTGATATACAGTTGGCATAAACACAAACAAGTCATTGTTAGGCACTCGAAATTCAGATTTGTAGTCCACAAAGTTAGTATTAGCATAACTACGTTTTTTAATGGAATGTGGCTTCGAGGGGTTTTGTTTAAATTGTGGAACATTTGCATAGTCTTCAGAACATATACCTGCTTTAGCAATACGCCAATCTATAGGAAAGAAACAGGGACGATGTAAAATTTAATTCATATTTTCAAGCAGGTTTAAAATTAATTTACCTCTATCGTATTTGATATTTTCAGCATTTAATAGGCATTCATTTCTAAAGGTGGATTTGACGCCTAAATACGAAGCACAAACTGGTTTGAATATATTTGTACAGGGTATTGGTCTCCTTTTGTAACTTTTCGAACGTTTTTCCAGTAATTTACTGAAGTCCGTCAATTGAATTGGGTTTTCACATTCCTTAAGGCTAACTTTAAGGTGTTCTGAATTATAAAAGATAGGAGAACAAATTTTCAATTATCAGCAACTATTAGAAAAAAAGGTAGAAAAGATTTTTATTTTTTTCCTTATCCGACTACCAATAAAACTCTTAATAACGGACATCGATGTATACAGATAATTTGCCCATATACACAGATAAAAATATCACCAAGTTTTAAATGGCAAAAATAGTTGTTAAAATTCAATTTGCATTTCAACAACATTTTTAATTGAATTAATTAAATATTTTGTTGATATGACAAGTTTACAAGTTTTTTTTAATCAACAAATGCGCAAGCCTTAACAGGTTCTTTGCTGAATCGGTCATTATAGTCAATTCGAGTCAGTCGTTATTCAGTCTGTTATGTTTTGTTATTAAACAGCGCGTCGTGAACTAATTTGTTCGTTTCACAATTTTTTACGCAGTAATCACCTCTTACATATTCTATAAATTGTGTATGAAGCGTAAAAATTCGTTAGATACTGACTACATTTTGCCAGAATAGAATCTATAATGTATTGCCATCAGTAAACTAAAAAATCACAGAGCTGTAGTTAAAAAATTACGCAAAGAAATTTATAACATGTTGTATATATTTCAGCCCCAATTTCTTGCCCACATTGATGTTGAATCGAAATATTTTGGAAATAATTTAGCCATTTCTTACCGGCTTCTTGCATTACTATGAAATTTCACACGATCCCATTGGGAGCTGTGCAATTTGACACCAAAATAGGCAACCTCGAGCATGAAAATTTTTCAAAGCTTTCCAATTCATGAACCGGTTTTAATAACGTAACATTTTTATAATTTGCAACAAAGGAATATGACAATAAATAAGCTTACACTTCTCTCAAAGTATAAAAGTTATTTGCATTTGAAAATTTTGCATTTTTGCATAACCTGGTCCATTTCTGCTATCTTCAAAGTCAAATCAAAAGCAGTTTTTCTGAAAATGTTAGTTATACTTATTTACAACAAATTATGCTATTATCTAAATAAAAATTCAAAGAACTGCATATATTTTCAGGCTTAAAATAGTGAATTATAGGGTCTCATTCATAGTAAAAACAAACCTTTCTAGGTTAACTATGTCTGAAGTTCTGATTATTTTCAAACAGAGCTTGAAAAAGAAAATAATTTTTTGAATAAACTCGCATTAAAATCGATTCATTTTATGAATCAGTGAATAATTCATTATCTATTCTATTGATTCAATTTCGATTCGCTTGGATTATTTGTTTAATGATTTCATTTGCGAACTTTAAATCAAAGCAACCATTTTTTGTTAAATTGATTTGTGAAAATTGAGTCAATTTGCTTGATTCTATGAAAATAATGAACAAGAATCAAATTGATTCTTTGCATAAGATATTTATAGAATAAAGTAGGAAATCATTCAATCAATAAAATGAGTTTTGCGAATCATTTCGTTCTAAATTAAATCAGATTTAAAAATTGAATTAAAGAATTATATTTTTAAAGGACCGTTTTCAAAATATTTTATTTCTGCTCTACTGCGATAAGTTAATCTTTTTCACTGATCATGTAGACTACGGCAAAATTATTTCGCGCTAATTTAAAAGCCGTAATGCTGCTATAAAAACTTTGTGAATTATTGGTATTTTCATTCATTAGAAAATCAAAAATATAAATATTATAAATTGCACTCTTTCGCAGCATTTTCCAATGGTCTTGCCACCAAACAAAAAAATATTCTTTTGCATAAAGTTTGAAACATTTTTTCGCAAAAGAATATTATATTAAAACACAAACTAAATAAAAAACAATGTTTTTGATTTCTTCGTAATTGGGTTTAGCGTCGAACAAATTTATAAAAATAATTCATCAGAAACTGGAAATTTGCGGTAATTGTTTCACAAACTCATTTAAATCAAATATAGACTAATTTTCATTACATTGGGTGCGTTCGGCAGATAAACTTTAATAGTCAACAGTTCTACAACACTTGCACAACTATCTGCTGAACGACCTGATCACTAACCGCTCAGTCTGAGCGCTCAGGTAGCGCTGTCATATTTAGGTAGCATAAAAAATATTTTAGTGATACATTTGTTGTTGTTGATTTTAAAAACATTTTTTTAAGAATGACAAATAAAAACATACAAATATAATTCAAAAACAAAAATTTAAAGAAACCAAAGGAAAACAAAAAATTTGTATTTAAAAACAGAACAAAGAAGACATCGTTCGGCAGACATACAATTGCAAAGTGCTACAAGTCACCGGTATCAGTTTAAGGTTTCTCTGCTGAATGCTACCATCAGTGTTGCCAACTCTTGAAGGCAGGAAAGCACTGTGAGCATTTTGAAAACGGGTAAAAAGGGTAAAAATTTAGCAAATATGGAATAAAAAAGCACGTTATTAATTTATTAAAAATTTTAAGTCAAGAATTTATAAACACATTATAGCTTTGTAACATCGTGTAAAAAAGTTTCAAAAAAATAACCAAAAAAGGGGTAAGCACCAAACTAATATTTCAAAATTTTGAAGTTTAAATATAACGAAGTTGCTATTTGTGAAAAAATTAATTTTTTGTATAGTTCGTATTATTTTTTCAACTTTATTTGATTTGATTTATTTATTTAATTGATTTTCTATGCTACAAGATTACATCTTATGAATTACAGCATAGAACTTAATTTGACTACATATGTTTAAATGTGACAATTTATATAAAAATAAAAATTGAATTTAAAATAAAAAATATTAAAAATGATAATAATAAAAAGAACAAATTTGTAAAGTATAATACCATAATTGAAAAAAAAGTTAAAAAAAAAATTAAAATAAAATGGATAATTTGAAATCACAACTATTTTTTATCACAATAACTTTAAAAATCTAAGAAAATCTAAGAAAATAATAAAATGAAAATAAAAAATTAAAATAAAAAATGAAATAGAAAATGAAAATGACAAATAAATAATTTTAAAAATTTAAATAAAAATAAATTTAAAAAATAAGAAAATAATATATGAAAACAAAAACTAAATAAATAAAAAACCTGTCAATTGTATCGCCTATCATTTCATATATGCGTTTATGTGAACATATTAAATAATTCAGTTTTGAATTTTAATGCGTTACTATTTTTTTGAATGTGGTGCGGAAGTGCATTCCAAAAACGTATAGCATTTACAAAAAACTGCCACTCTGATATTAGAGTTCGATAAAATATAGGAATTATCCTCTTTCCTCTTTCAGAATTGTTAAAAAACAGATATTCATAAAGGTACCTCGGTGTCTTATGATAAATAATTTTATGTAACATCATAAGACTTTTTTGTTTAAAAATATTATCAAGCGTCATTCCATAAAGCTGTAAGGAATATGAAGATACACGATCGTATTTTCTTAGACCGAATACATATCTGGTAATATTATTAAATACAACATTTAATTTTCGCTTACTATTCGCGTCGCAATTTGAATAAATTTCACAGCCGTATAGCAGAGATGGCATCAAATAGGCTTTAGCTAGAAGCATTCTTATAATAGGTGGTGTGTAGTACTGTGTTGCCCATAGAGTACGTAGCATATTATATGTTTTACCGACAATATTATTAATGTGGTTAGACCAAGTAAGGGTGTTATTGAAGATTATACCCAAATTACGTACAGATGACACTATATCAATTTTTTGATTATTAAGTCGTATATCAAAATCACGATTAAGTTTAAATAATCGCTTATGAATCACGATACATTTAGATTTCTTTGGGTTGAGACAAAGTCCGTTCCCCAATGCCCATCGGTGAATTCTATCTAGGTCATTGTTAAGTTTACAGAGTGATGAATCAAGAGTTTTTTCTGAACTACTCAGGTATACCTGAACATCATCAGCATACATATGCACCTTGCAGTGTTGAAGTTGTGATGGCAGGTCGTTGGCATAGAGTGAAAAAAGTAGAGGTCCTAGAATGGATCCTTGGGGAACACCTCTCGGAATAGATGAAATATCTGAAGTGTTATCGTTACAAAAAACTGATTGTGTACTGATTGTAGAAAAGTTAAATACATGTTTCAGCTTGTTAATTAAAATGTTATGATCCACAGTGTCAAAAGCCTTTGAATGATCGAGCAGTACTAAAAAAACCAAATTTCCTTCATCGACATATTGTCTTATATCTTCAGAAACATTCAAGAGAGCAGTGACACAACTATGTTCTGAGCGGAAACCAGATTGCCGATCAGAAAGTATGTTGTATCTCTTAATATATGAATTTATCTGAGAGTGTAGTAATTTTTCAAGCAACTTAGAAAGAAAGGGAAGAATTGCAATAGGCCTAAACTCAGAGCCCGATTTGGGCACAGGAATAATTTTAGCGTATTTCCATTTATGAGGAAAAGAACTTGTTGTAATAATCGTGTTTAAAAGATGTGTGATATATGGAATTATTAACGGTATAAGTAGTTTTATAAACTTAGGATGAATATCATCAAAACCTACAGCATTAGACTCAATATTCAATAAGCATTGTAAAACATCATATTGGCTGACACACTCGAACTCAAACATGTTTGTCAACAAGTGTTCCGTTGCAACCGTAGTTGAAATCAAGTTATAATTATTAAGAAACTCGCCGTTTACATTTGTCAAATTAAATGAACTAGAATTATAAGTGCTTTCAAAATTGTAGAAATTAGGATTTGCAGCTACCATCGGTATGTTTGTGAATGTATTGTTGATTTCATTAACATCAACTAACAACCTATCATTTATCCCAGCTTTTCCTATGCCTATATTCTTGATAGTCTGCCATGTTTGCTTATTATTAACAGCATTAGAAAAACGGTTAGAGTAATATTCCGACTTTTTCCTTACAATTAAATTATTGACATTTTTTCTAAATATACGGTATTCATTGTGCAGCTCTGTTGTTTTAAATCTCTTCCACCGTGAATGAGCTATGTCCCTCTTTTCTATCAGTTCCTTGATATCCGGAGTAAACCAAGGTCTAGACTTGTTCGGAACACGCTTAGTCTTTAAATGCACATGTAGATCATATAATTGTAAGACATTAGATTCGATGAACGACAATTGTGAATCAACTGATGCCATAGAATACACATTATACCAATCAATGCTCATAAAGTTCTCGTATAAAATGTCAATATTAATATTATTAAAATCACGATATGTATATGATATATTATCCTTTTCTAACTGAAAATTATATGAGACAAATATAAGGTCATGATTAGAAAAACATGGAGCCGCTATCTGGTCATAAAGTAATACAGATAGAGCATTTCCAACAAATATAATATCAAGAAGTGTGTTGTTTGTAGCCGTATAGTGGGTCGGTAAATTATCATTAGTTGGTGTTAGTCCAAGTGCCAACATACTATCAGTCAGTTGACAAAAAATTCAATTAAAATTGAAAAAAAAACGTATTTGTTCACAAAAAATATAAACTGTACAAAAAGCACTGCCAGAAATCTGAAAAAGCACTGTAAATACCCGCTTTTTTTATACGGGTATTTGTAAAAAATAAACGGGTACGGGAAGGACAAAAGCACCAAAAAATACCCGAAAAGCACTGAAATGGCAACACTGGCTACCATTATTAAAAAGCTTTAGTGATTATTTGTAGAAATAAAAATAAATTGATTTTGGCGAATTTTTTCTTTCTTTTTTGAACTTTTAATGTTTTTTTCTTAATTTCGAACAAAAATATTATTTTTTTTTTATTTTATCGGGATATACATTAATTGCATTAAAGGAATTAAATATGCTAAAATCCCAAACGTATTTAACAAATTGTGAAAAACAATCCGTTGTAGGCATGTCCCTATCCGGATTTCATTCTTTCCTAAGGAAATCGTCAGGGGACGACGCATAGTGCTTCGTCCCTATATAGTAAATCGGCAAAATTAGAGGAGTTATCGTAGAAGAATGAAATTCGGTGTGCTGGTTTAGAACATGTAAATTAATAAAAATTCGAAGTTTCAGCAAGTTTACATCCTTAATCTAAAATTTTAAATTTTAGCTACAATTATAAACAGAATAAAGCGAAAATTGGTTACTGCCGGTCAAATTATGTCCTTTAACTCAGTGGTTAATTTTGTTTCATTCGGGGCAAGGGCATGACTACCTCCCATGTATCCTTTTGCTAAAAAACAATATTCTGGATTGATTTATATCAGAATGCACTAAAAGCTTAAAATAGTTTGTAAAATAATGCTTTTTAGCTCTTTGGAAAATTTTGTTTTATTCCCATATAGCCTTTTTCTAAAAAACTATATTTTGGCTACATTTATGGTCAGAATGCACCAAAAACTTAAAATAGTTTCTAAAATAATACTTTGTAGCTCTTTGGCAAATTTTGTTTCATTCGGTGTAAGGACATGACTACCCTTTTTCTCAAAAACTATATTTTGGCCAGATTTAAGATCAGAATGCACTAGAAACTTACAATAGTTTATAAAATTATACTTTTTATCTCTGTGGCAAATTTTGTTTCATTCGGTGCAAGGATATGACTATATCCCATATATCCCTTTTCTCATTCATTATCAATTTTAAGGGCGCCACAGACGAGCAGTATTATTGCTCAATTTTTACAAGTTTTTTTATGGTGCAATGTTATTTTATTTTAGCAAAACCTTCAATATGATACACACATGGTCAAAAATATTGGTAACTTGCTAAAATTTAGTGAAAACAATTTTTGACAAAATAATCTATTTTCATAAAATGTCGTAAGTCGCTCCCCACACAAAACCCGAAGTATCATTTTTTCAATTTATTATTTTTCTTTAATAATAACTATTATATTACAAAAATAGCTTTTGACATTTCCAAATTGTGTATCTAAAAAAAATTTGACAAATAAATAAAAAAAAAGCCGTTTTTGCATTTCTATTAAATTTATGGGCATTTCGGTTCTAGGTTAAAGTGGGTTAATGATATCCAGCGAAACCAAAATTCCGTATCTGAATAATTTTAAGTATCCCAGCAAAAAATACTGCTTGCTTGGAAGCAGGTTCGTCAGGGAAAGAAAATGCATGATTTTTGTGCGAGATAGCTCGCAAGCACTTGTTTCGATATCCGATATGCGCTTCTATCATAGCTCTAAATAATGGCATGAAATCACAGCTTTTAGCTAGTAAATTTGGTTATCATTGTCATTCTTTCGTGCTTTGTTAGAGCGATAAAGTGTGGTAAACAAAACTCTATTGCCCTTTTTTAATACACACTATAAATCCCCAGAAGCTGTAGACGAAGTAGAAAGAAGCACTACTAATTTTAACCGCTTCCGAATTTCTGCTGGGTTATTTAATGAACAAGTTAAATCAATGGCCTTGCAACTCTCTCAATATTTCTTATTTGAAAAAATATTATGCGGCTTGGAACAGGAACGAACTCCGACTGGTTAATCAGGGATGGAAAAGGCTCACTTAATCGAGCTCTTATACCAAAAAATGTTAGATCGCTCTTACATATTTAAAAATGTAAGTAACTAAAAAATAGCTTCCTCTTTGACTCGTTAAAAAAAATTAAAATTAAATATTTAGATATTAGCAAATATAAGCGAAAAAAAAACATTTGCAAAAAGCGAAATTTTTGCAACAATATATTCGTTTGCAGAATGTCGATCGCTGATTAGCTCTTTTAATTAATTTTCTGTACCATAAAGCCTTTTTCGAATTCCGCTGTTATTTTGCAACTTTTTAAGTGCGGTTTTTTTAAATATATAACCTAGTGTTCAAGTATGAACATGAATTTTAAATGTGTATGCTTGAGATAAGGGTTGTGGGAATTTCCTAATGGCAATTAAGAGGAAAAAAGGTTGTGTGTTTAGGAACCATACGCATGTGTAGTAAATACTGATAATACAATTTTATTACCATGCTAGTTACAAATGGATTAATACTTGGAAATGTTTTATGAGTTCAGCTCTTTTTACAAACATACACATTTAAATAACACTGTCTCCCTGAAGGCAGTCTAGTTTAGTTTTAAGGTTTTTCTACTAAGTGTTGTCTGTTTAATTTGGATATTCCATGTCATAAACACATGGCTTATAGTTATCAATAATTACTGTTTGTTTGGGATATCACTCAGGTAAACAAATGAAGGACACAGTGATAATAAGGGTTTATTACATTTTATCACTGGGAAATACACACACTTAGGTATATGATGTACGCATGTCAACAGGACATATTCAAGTAGTTTAGTTTTAAGGATTTTTAGTTATTAAGCATTAATTTTAAATAAAGAATTTCAGTGTGTTACAAACATTCAATCTGTACGTGGTTTTTTATTTAAATCGCGCACACCTAGGGATTAAATTTGTGTACCATAAAGTCTTTTTTCAAATTCCGCTATTATTTTGCAATCCTTTATGTGCGTTTTTTTTTTTAATTTATAATTTTTTAATTAATTTTTTGTACCATAAAGTCTTTTTTCGCTTTCCGCGATTATTTTGCAATTTTTTAAGTGTCTTTTTTTTGAATTTATAATCTAGGGTTTATAGTACCAATTTTATACACAAAAGTTTGGTGCTTAGTTTGCAAAAAAAAAATAAAATAAATCGCAAAAGGAAAATTTTTGCGTCACTGTATTCATTTGCAGATTGTTAATCGCTGATTGAGTTTTTTAATTATTTTTTTCTACCACAAAGTCTTTTTTCGCGTTCCTCTATTATTTTGCAATTTTTTTAATCTACGGAGTATAATGCCCATTTCATAAAACAAAGTTTGGTGGTTAGTTGCAAAAAAAAGAAAATTTTGGCATCGTTTGCAGAATGTAAATCTTTTAATTAATTTTTTGAACCCCAAAGCCTTTTTTCTCATTTCGATATTATTTTGCAATTTTTTACGTATGGTTTTTTAAAATTTATAATCTAGGGCTATAATACTGTTGGAATAGTATAATTCCATAGTATATTTCCATTCTTGATTTTTATAACTAAATTATTATTTTCCTGGTTACAATCGATGTTTTGAGTCATACAAAGAGCGCACATAATGACCCTGCAAACATTTAATTAAAGAGATGTCTTCTATTTGTCATTTGAATGAAAATAATCAAGTGGTATTTATTTTGAAATTGTCTTCCTTTTATCACTTGGAAGATAATTCGGCGATATTAGGAAAAAAATAATTCAAAAATTTTATCTTTTGTCATAACTTTTTATGACAATATTGCGGCAATATCACCTTTGTATCATTTGGAAGATAAAGCAAATTTGTTTGAAATCTTTTATCAATTTGGAAAAAATTAAAACTAAATTTGTACAAAAACAATCAAAAGATATATAGGAAATAAACTCGTGAAAAGTTAAGATGAAATCAAAATAATTTATAAGTTGGTCAATGGATTATGTATGCAGATATTGTTTTTCAGGCTTAAATTTAATAATGAAAAAATTAAATCGTGTTTTAATGTACCGGGAGTTTATTTAGCGATATCCCTTTTATCTTCCATGAGTTATTGCTTTCATATTGCCTGGAAGTATTGTTTTAGTGTAACAGTTGTTTCCGACAGAGTAAACTTCCGAAATACGAAATTGATATTGCCGGCAATAAATGTTTTCTTCATGGCGATATGTTCGGAGAATCTTCTTCGTATTGCCATGTCTGCTGGGTGATATTGGTTTGAGTATGTTCCTGTTCCAAGGCACATAATAGAACAAATGCTTTCTCAGTGATAGATAGTCCCCCAATCTCTTTATTATGTATACTCTTTGTTTGTACCTAATTTTTGACAATATGAAACCCAATAAGCACTCAAAAACTAAAAATTCCAGTGCTTTATATTTTAGTGGAATTTGATTTGCTTTATTGCTTCATTTTAAAGTAAAATTCCAGTTCAAACAAAAAATGTTTGAAATGTTTTATTTGAAAATCGTGTCACAAAAATAAAAAGTGAAATCTGAAATTATAAAAATTAATAAAAAATATAAATAATTTAACCGTTTCAAACAGTTATTGTTTAGTGTAACCGTGAACAGTCTGTGAGCTAAAACGTTGGATATAAGTAATTTTAAAAAGTGAGTAACATTCCAAAACTAAAAAAAGCTAAAGCAGACGCAAACAAAATATTTACATTGTTAACTCAGCGCTGCGAAGCCATCCGTTGTAATTCCGCTCTCCATGACATTTCTCCACAAGGTGAAATTCCTTCTCTTTGTGAAACGTCAAGTTTTATTGATATTTCCACTGACTGTTATTCCTCCTGCCCTCGTACTGATACCACTCATAAAATTCAAGATGAATTAGATGCTCATGGTGCCAATCATGATATTTATTATCAAGGTGTAAAAAGAAACAAGGAGCTTAAAGACAAACTGGCTAATTGGGCAATATCTTTCAACATAACTAATCTTGCGGTTAATAATCTACTAACCATTTTAAAAGATCATGTTGATGGCTTGCCAGTTGATGCTCGAACTTTGAAACATACTCCAAATATACCAAATGTTGAACTAATCTGTTCTGGCGAGTTTATGTTTTATGGCGTAGAAGATGCTCTGAAAGAATTTTTATTGCAGCACATAGAAGTTGTCGGTTTGCCGCTTGCGATAAGTTACAATAGTCAAATTTGGCCTATTTTAGTAAACGTGAATGGATACAAAGAGGTATACGCTGTTGCGGCATTCTGCGGATATCGTAAACCTTCATCTTCGGACATGTTTTTAAACAAATTTGTTGGTGAACTGAGCATGTTAATAGCTAATGGTTTAAAATTTCAGAATTTCACATATAATATAAAGTGCCGAGCTTTTGTTTGCGATACCCCAGCGCGATCTTTTGTGCTTGGAATAAAAGGGCACACGGGATATCATAGTTGCCCCAAATGTACGCAAAAAGGCCAATATACATACAAATCACAAAATGATATTTAAATACGGGAACTATCCAATTAGATCAAATTCAACTTTTCAGGAAAGAGCCGATCCGAATCATCACAACTATATGGCCAGTTTGCAAATTGAGAAATTAGATATTGACATGGTGAAATGCTTTCCAAACGATTATATGCATGTCATCTGCCTGGGCGTTACAAAAACTATTTTGGTAGGTTGGATAAATAAAAGAAACACCAGTTATTGCCTAACCTCAGATCAGGTAAAACTATTGGAATCCCGGTTTCTTTTTTTAAGAAATCAAATTCCTAAGGAATTCGGCCGAAAGCCAAGAGGTTTTAAGGAACTTTGCAGATTTAAGGCAACAGAATTTCGTCAATTTCTGTTATACACGGGTATTTTTATATTAAAAGAAATATTGGAGCCTGTACAATACAGCCATTTTTTATTGTTAAGTCTAGCTATAAGACTACTCTTGGATAAAAGAAACTGTATTCTGAACAAAACTTTTGCCCATAATATGTTATCAGAATTCGTTAAACAAATGCATATGTGACGCGCAAAATAGAAAGGGACCTAAGGGTAAAAAAAGGGTAAAAAAAGGGCATGGGATCGGTCTCATTCGATGCTCAGATGTTGTCCACATCAAAAGAAAAAAAAAATTGATTTTTTTACCCTTAGGTCACTTTCTCTATGCGCTGTCACATATACATTTTGATGAATTATGTCTTACTTTTAATTTCAACTGCTTATTGCATTTACCATTCCGATTTGAAATTTATCTGAAACACATAAAAAAAAATTGAGGAAACATCACCAAATTGGAACCAATTGTACAATCGTATAGTTGAAGAAAGTTTATGCAACAATTTGGATGAAGAACCAACAAAATCTTATACGTATGGGAATCTTAAGAATTTTCAATTAAATAATTTGTATTTGTCAACAGAAAGACCGAATAACACTTACTGCGTTGACAAGAATATATTTGTTATCGATTCGATTTCAAATACACCGGAACTTAGTGTAGTAAAATCTTACGAAGTGCTTAATTTATGAAATTATCAAATAATCAATTTTTAATTAATAACGACAACCGGGGAGTTGGAAATGGTAAATATATTTATATATTAAATTGATAACAAAAAATTTAATTAAACAAAACTTAATTGCAGATGCACAAGTAATTTTGGAAAATCAGGGAGGTACCAATAATACGATGAAGTTTAATAGCCAATTTATAAGTAATAATGACAATCGGGAAATTCAGTATGCAACAAAGGATGGTAAGAAAATGAAGCACAAATAATACAAAAATAGACAAATTGATTCCAAAAATTACAAATTGATTTTGTCATGCACTTATTATAAATATTAATATGATAAATAGTGTATTCGGAAATTTACCGCATATTTGGAATAAATAGGCGAATAGTAAAGTACCGGATAGAAACAAAATACTCCATTCGATTACTTTTCTCAGCCAAGTCCAGTAAGAATTACTCAGTTCAAGAGAGTAAGACAAGATTTACTCTCAAAATAAAATTTTCTAAAAAATGTATGGGAACAGAAAATTTGCAACAATTTGCGAATAGTTGTGCATTCTTTTTTTTATATAAATTTCATATCGATTAGTAGCCGAACAATCGTGAAATCTCTAATATTTGTTAACCGAATATGTTGACCAAATATTAATTTGTTTTGTTATAAGGCCAATAATGTAGTATATTGATGACAAAATTTACATTTTAATCTTTTTTTGTAGATGTGCAAAAAATTTTGGAAAATCAAGAAAGTACTCAAAGACTTATAAAGAAATTGTCTGAGGTAATCAAGTTGATGCAAAATGGTTAAGCAATTCATAACTCGCATATAAAGAACTCTACATCAATATTACCTAAAAATCCATGTGAAAATAAGAATGATTTTCTTAATTTTGAGCACATAATTCAAGATTCTGAAGAAAACTTTTTAAATTTGGTATGTGAAAATGCAACTTGCATTATACTTTGATGAGGCTTTCCATACTAACTTTACTGATACAGGAACAAGTATATCCTATCAATGTCAAACTTACACTACTATTTATTGTCATATATGGTGCGAAGAAAAATTCAATAACTTCTTTAGTTTTTCGTTCTAATAACCGAATTTGTTGCCAATTGAATTGTGGCGGTAACGACAACTACACTGATAGAATTTTCGTTCATACTATTAATGAATCGATTTAATTAATCTGAATTCACTGATTTAATGAAAAAAGTTCATTGAGTTAATGAAAAATTCATTAATTTAATGAATTTTTTCATTATATATTTTCAACTAACCCGTAAGATATGCTATAATTTTTATAAGGGTTTTGAATTTGCTAATTACTAAAATAGATATATGTTCCAGTAATGAACGCTAGGGTTGCAAACTGAAATTATTTAAATATAAAAGTCCAAATAATGACATCATTTTGTTTTGGCTATTTAGTTCAATCGGTAACGCGATAATGTTTACATTCTGGTGATTGCGGGTTCAAGTCGACTTCAGGGAGATGTCAAAAATGTTATAAAAACGAAAAAGAAATATATGTACAAATAAAAATTAATAAAATAAAAATAAATAAAAAAAAGTAACGCAAAAAAAATATATTTTTTTTAATTAGTTTTCATTTAATGAATACGTTTCATTGATCTAATGAACGCGTTCTTTGGGGACTTTTCAATGAAAAAAATCATTGGATTAATGAACAAATTCATTAATACTATTCACAAAATTCTATTAGTGTAATATCCAATTACAAACTGTATTCGGTCGGCATAATTGAATAATTCGGTTATGACTGCATATTTTCAGTTGTGAATACTCAAAATATTTCAGTATCAACAATCAAATTCAGGGGTCTCCCATGGTCCTGATGAATGGCAACACCGGTTTTTAATGCAACAGATGGCGCTGAATGCTCTTTTGTTTTTCTGGCAATACTGTTTCATTTTATTTGGGGAGCAGTGTTGCCCAAAAACTTTTAGCTTATTCCCATTCTAAATGTTTAAATCCCCAATGTTATACCCAATTCATTTCAATTTAAACAAGTTCAGAAAATTATTAAGAAATATGTGAGCAAATTAAATAAAATTGAATATCTTACGAAGAAATATTTGCGTTTTCACTCGAACTTTAAAGGCCTCAAATCTTTATTAAAATTGTGAAACTAAAAAAATTTTATTATACGAAAGACAAATCACAATTAAGCTGAAATGTCACCGTTTTAAAATAAAAGTCATATATTAAATTTTCTAGAGAAAAAATTCTTCACAATTTTCACATGAACTTCATTATGGTGAAGTCTTTTTTTTCAAAAATTTGTAAATCTAGTAAGGTGTAAGTTCTAGGGCTCGTAAACTCTTTTGAACATTAAGTTTGCATAAGTCGAGTTTACACGATTCAGAAGGTACATAAGAGGTTATATGAAAACCCCTGGTACTTTTTGAGCCTACACAAAATTTATTTTTTCTGAGTCCTCTGCATGTAACAATTTCAGTATTTGGAAAATAGAAAATTTTTTGATTAACTATTGAGCTTGGTTGCTTTTCGTTATTTCAAGATTTATAAATATTTGGAGAACATTTCTTCAATAATTCAAATATTTTGTAGAAATTTTTAAATTCTTTAACAGACCTAATTTGATCGACTTTAATTTGAAATAATACGCATATAATTTATACGAAAGTTCTTCTTATTTTGGGCCTAAAACTAAATCTTTTAACATTTACACATTTTTTAATTTGTCCCCAAAACAAAGTCCAAATCCCTAATTTGGGACCAAATTCCCTTACCTAAAAACTCTGTAAAACCTCATTTGACATAAAAAAATCCTCCCTTGAGAAAATTTCCCACATGCTAGCGACATCTACAGTTTGTTTACAAAATTATCGATGTTGCATCTCTATATTATATGTCTCTGATCAAATTAACATATATTCTACACCATTTCCAAATTAAACATTTATATTATTTTTTATAATTTTATTTATTTTGAATTATTTATAAAGAACTAAATACTCATAGGCCCGTTAACTTATCTCAATTTATGCCCTGGTTAAGACCTATACTAGCCTTAACCACTGGTAAACATATTTTTTGAATAACTTATCTAAATTTTAACCAAGCATTTCTTCTAACCAATGCTAAAATTTAACCCTCGAAATTTCTGTGGTTAAGAACTTAACCAAGGCTATTTTAGAACAATTCACCCTACATAAGATATTTTAATAAATTAAATTTGTAAACTTTACCAAAACTTACAAAAATTGCATCAGTACTTAAAATCGTGCACAAATTTTTGCTATTTAGGATTTAGGTTTCTGCGATAGCTTAAAGAAATTGGCCTTATATAAGGAAATAGGAAAAATTTATTTTTTTATGTGTTGGTAGAAGCTTGATACATACTTTTAGTATTTTACTTGCTGATTCCAAATCTCTATTCCGAATTCCCTATCACCTCTCAATTTTGAGAAAATCGTGATTTGAAACGCGAAAAATAGCTTTTTTACGTTTTTTAAAATACTATACAAAACGCATTCAAATAGATTAAGACTTTTTGTTACAATGGTAGTAAAGAATGAACTCTCTCTAAAATACATAGGACAACATTTTTTTAATTTGTGTAACGTTACAGAAAAAATTCTTTTGAAAACCACTCTCAGAAAAACAATTATTCCATCAATTTTGGGTAACTTGCATTTAAGGATTTGTAATCAGCGTATCAAATTCAAAATGAATCATGTATCAAAGCTCAAACCTCTGAAAGTTTGTTGAGGTGTGATATCAAGGATTTGCAGAATTTTGGTACACGTGAACTACAAGACTACTGAATTTTATTCTTAAATATAAAGCGCATAGAAATCACTCTCGAATTAACTAAATATGAACCAATCATGTTTTACATATTTTAAAAGTATGTGAGGAACCGCTGGAAAACCCACAGTTTTGCCTCGCAATAACAAAAAGATACAAAATCATGCACAGCGGTTATTTTCCTACTCACTTTGATGTGCTGATCACATAAATTGCCTTAATTTGATAATCTATCACAAAATGTCCACTATTTTTTTTTGTAATTTTATGCGCGATCTTTCCGCGGTTGCCTCGATCAGCACGAAATACTTATTAATAGTTCAAATAATTCCACTTTTATTTTATAGACTTACCAAATGGATTTAATTAAATCACCTTTTATCATTTTATAGTATTTAGCGACCGCGAATCTTAAAAAAAAACGACGTGGTCAAGTGTATTATTTTTTTATGACAAGAAACACACAAAAAACCGCGAGAAAAACTTTTAATTTTCCCGTATTGAAAAAAAAATTTTTTGTTATTAATTTTTGTTTTTCCTTTTGTTTTTATTCTGACATTTCATACTAAGGTTAACTACCCAGAGTTAAAATATTGACAAGTTATTATGGTTAAATATTCATAGGGATAAATATTTAGTATTGGCTAGTTACCCATGGTTAAGTTAAAGTTAACTGCTCGAGAAAAGTTAATGGGCCATAATAATGGATGGATTTACGGTTAAAAAAAACAGAAAAATATAATTTTTTTGGGAAACAGGAGGATTACCGCTTGTTGTACCTTTTGTAAAAAGAAAAGCTTTAGCATATATCTTCCTTTTTTAATTTTTATATATAGTGTACAAGGTTAAGAATAAAAATAAATTAAAAAGTAGAATTTTTATACGGAATTATTTTTTTAGCAATATTTGCAAGATTTACGTATTCGAAATTTTTTTTCCAATCGAGTTACGTGTTACCCCCAGAGTTTACAATCTGGAATACATTTTAAAAGAAGAGTTCCAAACAATGTCAATTTTACTAAAGTAAAACACAGAACCTGAAAGTCTTTCCTTCAATTAGATTCTATTAGGAAGTACTTAAAGATACTTTTACAATATAGTGCTGAATCTATGCATCTAAAAGCACTACAAACAAAAGGGTTTTCGGTGGACTTTTCTATGAAAAAAAACTTAGAATTAATTAGACGGAATTGTACAAAATTGCTTGTTTTCGCTTTTTCTAAAGGAAAAATAATCAATGGTTGGAAACAAATTTACATATTTTAAAAACTGTTATGGTCCTATAGAAAATTCCAAAAATATTTACTAACTGTATTAGTTAGTATAAATTATTATATGATATGAAAGGAAAATCGAGCACTTGGCACAGAATTAACTTAGGACAGAATTAACACCTATACTTAAAACATGGTTCGGTGGCATGTCACAGAACTATTTTATGACATGTCAACGAAACATTTCGAGGAAGTATATCTATCAAGTTTTGCGACATGCCATAGAGGGTATAAACCCATGTAAAAGTGTGACAGCATAAATTGTTACTTGTTGTCAATTACCAACTCAAAATCAAACCTCATAGCGTTCATGTGTTAACTGCATAAAATTGTTGTTAAATGTTTATTCTTCTTGAAACCGCCAATTAAGTTTGATAACAAACCAATTCAGCGTGTACGTCTTCTTAATAATTTTATAGTTAGAAGCAATTATTTTGTTGAATGGATTACATACCATGAGCAAATGATGAAAAATAGGGCTGATGAAAAATAAAAGCATTTTCACGCTCTTTGAAAATTTCCACTTACTGTTATCATTTTGCAATGTTTAATATTAAATAATTTAATTTTTATACATAAAAGTTCAATTTTAGAATGAATACAAAATTATTTTCCGTAATTTTAAACTAATATATTTGACAGTAATGGTAAGAAATCTAATATTCGTTCGTAAAAATATTTGAATTGTTACAGCAACCAAAATATAAGGGTTATGTTTGCTTCATATTATATTAAACAGTTACATCTACTAAAAGTTTTCGTAACCGTATTTTTATTTTGAAATTAGTTGCGATACCGAATTAATTGTTTCTAGAAAAGTCCAGTAGTTGGTAGAATATATTAATGAGCGTGAGAAACAAATCTTCTTCCGGATTACATAAATTATATATAAGCAACTGAAATAATTATTCAGTAATTAAAATACCGTTGTTTTAACCGATATCTAACTGATCTGTTTTCTGTGTGTAGTTAAGTTAAAGTTAAACCTATAGTACGAGACCCACCGTAAAAATTCGAAATTAGCTCTAAATTTGTACTTTTTTTTTAAATTGCCCATAAAAAGCTATTAAATTATAAAGGCACATGTACACGCGAGAGAAAACTACTAGAGATAGAGCAAAAAGCAACCCTAAATAGCCTAAATTATTCACAATAGGGCTATTTAGAGGTGTTTTCTGCTCTATCTCTAGCAGTTTTCTCTCGCGTGTAAATGTGCCTTAATAAATAATATATTAAATACAAATCTCAAATTGTTCAAAATTTAACCACGCCCACTTTACCCACATTTTGGAAAAATTGGAAAAGTTGTTCCATTTTTTATCCGTATCATATTGGTGTAGAAAACCTCATATGCGCATTTATACACAAGCTTTAAATAGTACATGCATTCAAAAAGGAAATTTTTCAAAAACTCCAAAATTGCAGATATTCTTGACAGATAACACTACTTGAAATATAAAAAATAAAAGAAGGTGTTTGACCATCAGTTCTATATGCTTCGGAGATGCTGATATCGTTTTTAAAGTTTTTGCGAATTCAAGCGATTATCTAACAATGGACCTAGTACATCTTTATTATAAAAAAACAAACATGATATATTAGGTCTGTTCGACGAACGTTAGTGCGGGCCCCTAACATAATTCTGCCAAAATGCCTTTCTATTGCCGAAATTGTATGCAAATTATTGTTGTTTCGTGTAAATTGGGTTTCCGCAGAGTCCTTTTCATACCTTTTAAAAGTCTAGGTAAAAAAAAATATATGGAATTATTATATAATTAAATTATATTATATAATTAAATTATATACCATACATCGGCAAATGCGGCCCCACGGGCCGCATGCGGCCCGTCAACCAATTTCGTGCGGCCCTTCATTAATTTTAAAACAATAAAAAAAATTTTTTAAATTTAAAACAAAATTAAAAAAAGAAATAAAAATCAGAATTTAAAAATATACATACCCGTGTAAAAAAGTTTAGATCTGATCAGATCCTTTTGGATCTAAATAGATATGATTGAATCTAATTAGATCCTGTACCAGATCTCATCAAATATGATCAGATATGGCATATTTGATAATACCTTATGGCAAGATCTGATCAGATCTAGTGCCGAATCTATTCAAATCTAAAGTGATCTGGACAATTGCGACAGATATGCCTAGATCTGATCAGATCTAATTATATCTCAAATTTGCCCTCAATTTTGAGATCTTATTAGATCTGGTAAGATCTACTGCGATCTGGTCAGATCTGATCTTTTTTACACGGGTAATAAGGAAAACAAAATAAACATCCAACGGAGCCTCAAAAAAATTACACCGATCAACAAATATCGACTTTTTTGCACAGACTTCCTCTAAAACTTTTTAAAGTATTTTCGCCTCCTACATACGAACGTTAAGTGAAATTCTTTCTTCTTCTTTATTTAAATCTTAAGCCTGGGAAAAATACTTTATGGCTCAATATGACGTAATAGCACTTAAGAGTCTCCTATTTTTTTATGGGTTTGAATTCAAAAAATTACCTTTCATTTTAGGAAATGTTTAAGGCTGTTCTACGTACTCTGTAAGGATCTCTAAAATCTACTTTTGAGAATTGTTGAGTACTTCAACTTTAATTTGGTAAAACAGTTAAACATAATAAAGTTTTATTCATACTCTCATAGAAATAAACCCGTGAAAATAGTAAAACAATTAGTAGTTTTTTTTTTTTTGCTATTTTTACAGGTTTAGTGTTTAAAAGTGATTTTGCAGAAAAATGTTTGCCGATTTTTGCTAAATATTAGTAAGATTAGAAAAGCAAAAATAAACTGTTAAATATAATAATAGTCATCCTGCTAAAATCAACAGAAATGTATGATAAAAAGTAGTAGACTGCTGATTTCACAAAAATTGATTTTTAATCTCTTAAAACAATTTAAAACAATTACAAATTTTTTTTAACTAAAATTTAGCTCAAATGCAACTAAAATTCTGCATATTTAACAGCTTTATTGTTGCTGTTCTTATCTTACTAATATTTAGGAAATAAAATGTGTTTCTTTCTGCAGTTTTTTATGCAAGATAATTTTTAACTAATTTTTATAAGTTTTAGCAAGAATTTTTATAGGTTTTTTCATAAGTATACTTAGCCTGACCAACCATCCCGATTTTGACGGAATTATACCGCTTTATAAAGGCTTGTGCCGCCTTGAATTTCTATTCCGCTTTTAAAGCAAACAATTCCGCCATATCCCAATTTTTTAATACGATATTCAAGTTTTGAATAAAGTGTTAATAATTTATTTTTTTCTAGAGTTGCTAGCCAGCAAACGAGCCCAAAAACGAATCAAAATATATTATTAAACTTTCACTTGTATAAAAGTGGTACTTCCAAAAGAGCCTCCTTTTTTATTAAAAAATGACTAAAAGAAATACTTTAAAAAATTATTTAGGCTAAATAACTAATCTTTTTTTGAGTCGTTTTTGAATTGTTCACAAAATATTAAAATTTATTTACATTTTTGAGTCGTTTATGAATCATCATTGGATTTTAGAATTTTCCTCAAATGTTTGTGGCTTTTATGATTCATTTTACTAAGACTAATATTTTCGTCCAAAAAAATGCGCAATTTTTGACAAATAAGTCTAAAATTTAAAATATATGTGCTTTGTTTTAATAATTTTTGACTCACATAATTAGAACTCTCATAAAAGTATCCAAATTTTCTGGTTGGGTTACGAGACTTGTGATTAAATTTTTAAAATTTAAGAATTAGCCCTGGTTCATGTATTACGAAAATGGTCTAAACGAAAGCAAAATAACAAAAGTTTGTTTTTGTTTCCCATGTAATTTTGTCGAAAGTCAATTTCTATCAATCTGTCAATTTATATCATTTAGACTTAGACAAGGTCAAGGATAAGGGTACGAAAATGTTGTAGACCTATGAGATTTAAATTTCATTCACCTTCAGATTTTCTATAAAATTTATATTTTTCCACGTTTTGTATCAAAATTGCTTTCGCGACGTAATTTATGTTACACATTTTAATAAATTAAACAAGGGATCAAAATCCATTAAGTAATTTTAAAAATATTTGAAAAATTTGTGAAAACCTTAAACAAAAGTTTTTGAAATAACGAAAACTTTATTTTCGAAGTTTAATTGTACAAAATTTTTTGACTTCAGATTAGTATTATATAAATATAAAAAATTTTCGTGTACTTCTCCGCAATATAAACTCATAAAGTATCTCTCTGAGTCAGGGAATAAAAAAAACACCCACAACTAGAGTGCTATTCAGTGAACCTTTTTTGGCTTCAGATCCAGGCTTAGGAAACCAAAATACCCTAAACAGGTTCTAGCAGAAGGATGTTCAAAAAAGCATTTTTGTCGAGTAATGCATTAGATGGTGCGGCCCGCCGTAAGTTTGTGAAATCCCAAATTTGGCCCTTCAAGCTATTTATGTGCGCATACCTGTTATATACATATACTAGCGGGCGCAGCCCGCTACTTTGTTAGCGTGCCTTAAAGCAGCCCCCCCCCCCCCCCCCCGACAATGTTTTTTAAATTCGCTTTTTATTTAAAGTACAGTTTTTATAATAAAAGCCTTCACCCAGCCACCACAAATAAATAATTCTGCACAACAATGGGTTTAAAATAAATAAATATTTGATCACTTTTTCTCATGAAAAAGGATTGTTAGTAATGAATCCATAATAACAATATACGTGTGTATGTTAAGATAATTTGGTAAAGTGCGAACTTAGGTAGATAGACCCGTAAGTAGTTTTGTTCATTTGTGTTTTGAATGAAAATAAATAACGTAAAGCAGGGTTGGAAAGCATTTAATAATATTAAAAATAGCGGGCAAAGCCCGCTACGTTGTTAGCGTGTCTTAAAGTTTTTTTTTTTTAATTCCAGTTTATGTAAAGGTAGACCTGGCAATTCAAGTAAATTCACAAATTCAGTTGGAAAATTTACTGCGTCGGTGCTTCGTTACATGAAGTTTAAATATCGGAATATATAAGTTCCATTCCTTTTCTAAGGTTTTTTCTCTTTTAGAAAATTTGTTTAACTTTTTGGAGAGTATGTTTCAATGCTACATAAGTTTCATATTCCGTGGATAGTGTTTGAACAGGTAATTCCCTCTTCCAATCCATTTGCATTGTCTATAATTTCAATTCCACTCGTTCAACGTTTATATCCATTTCATTCCACTTGTGTAGTGTTTCAATTCCACTCGTTTGCTATTTAGTTTCTTAATTTTAGTGTTTCATATACACTTGTTCTTTAAGTTTTAGGTTTCTAGCTAAAGACGCAGACGTTAAGGGGGGGGGGGGGGCAATTTTCCCCTTTTGAACCACCATTTTTACCACGTTCCTGTCCAAAGTCCTAGAAATGTACTGTCGATAAGTTAGCCCATACTCCAAGGAAAACATATTATATATTACAGGTTTCTAGCCGAAGGGTTCGGTTAGGCCATCAAGGGGGAGAATTATTCCGTTTTTACCCCTCCCGGTAGGAATTTCCAAAAATTCCGTCTTAGAGGACGTCTGCGTTGGAGGAGGAACCTACTACATACATAATTTTAGGTCTCTATATCCAGCAGTTTGGCCAGGCCGTCAAGGGGGAAGTTTTTTCCCTTTTTACCCCTCCCGGTATGAATTTCCAAAAATACCAACGTCAACGTTGGAGAAGGAACCCAAATACCGAATATAAGCTCCGTTGTTCCAACAGTTTGGCCAGGCCGTTAAGGGGGAGACTTTTTTTGTTTTTGACCCTACCTGTAGAAATTTCCAAAAATCTCATCTTAGCAGATGTCTACAATAGAGGAGTAACTTCAATACCAAATTTCAACTTCCTACCTCCAGCGGTTTGGGCAGGCCTTTAAGCGGCACTTTTCGCTTCATTAATCCCCATTTTTGCAATGTCCCTGTCCAAAAAGTACCGTCCCGGTAAGTGAGCCCATACTCCAAGTAACATATATTTTACATTTCAGGTTTCTAACCAACTTTTACTATTTGTGCCCCTCTCGGTAGGAATTTCCGAAAATCCATCGACAGGGAATTTCAGCTTCCTAGTTCCAGCAGTTTGAGCAGGCTGTCAAGGGGGACACTTTTTCTTTTTTTGTCCCTCCCGGTTGGAATTAGGTTCGAAGAGGAACCTAAGTACCGAATTTCAGCTTCCTAGTTCCAGCAGTTTGGACAGGTCGTTAAGGGGCAAATTTCCGTTTTTGAGCCCCCATTTTATAACGACCCTGTCCAAAATTCAAAAAAGTATCTTTCTAATAAGTTAGCCCTTACTCCAGGGAACCAGATTTTAAGCTTCAGGTTTCTAGCCGAAGGGGTTTTTACAGGCCCCCAAGGTGAGGCTTTTCTTCTTTTTGCCCCTCCCTTTAGGAATTTACAAAAATTCCATCTTCGCGGCTATCTGCGATGGATGAGGAACATTCATACCAAATTTCAACTGCATTGCCTAAGCGGTTTGGGCAGGCCGTTAGTGGGGACATTTTTCCCTTTCAACCACCATTTTTACTATGTTCCTGTTCCAAAATAGAAAAATTACGTTCCCGGTAGGGTTTTTCTTTTCCCGGACTTTTTCATTTCCCGGGACAGCGGGATTTTTTCCTGAATTTCCCGGGATCCCGGGAATTCCCGCTCGTTACAAAATAAATAAATCCGATATATGTCATACTTGAAAAACTCGATTTCTATTAAAACACCGTCAGACAAAGTTCGTCTTTTGGTTGTACCCATGATAAAATCTACTTAATATATTCTGAAAGGAGGGCTAAATATAAAGTATGCATGACTTCCACTTTTTCTAGATCAATTCGTTTAATAGTTTAAATCGCGAATTAATATTTAGGTAATATATTTATATGGAAGGCGGTCTTAATTTTAAAATGAAATATGTTAACTAAATATTAATTAGAGCGGAAAAACGAATTGATATAGAAAAAGTGAAAGACACGGATATTTTAATTTGTTCCCTTCTTTCAGGATATATTGCAATTGTTAATGGGTGCAAACTTGTGTCGGACCAGTTTTGTAGTCAGAACAAAAATATATTTTTTGCTTAAGTGTGTCCTAAATATGGAATCCAAAAATTTGTACTTCTAAAGATTTTTTTCTGTGCAGATTTTCAGAAGTATTCGTATAAAATTATTTTATAAAAAAGTTTAAAAGTGAGTATTCTTCACACAAATTATTACGCAAATTCTCTTAAAGATTTTTCATAAAAACGATACTACATAGAATATTATTAAATAATATTTTATTCATCTTAACGGTTCGTTGTCGTTCATAAATCTGTGCTTCATAGGTTGTCGATCAGAAATGAACTCTATAGGAAGCAGCTGGATAAAAATAACATTGAAAGAATTTCGTTGATGTTAGTTTAATTGACTTGTTTCAATTTGCTTATTTGTTTCAATTTAATAAATAGTTCATCATTAATTATTAACCCATAAAGGCACAGAATATTGAGGATTGGTTTGTAGCAGGATTCGAAAATACGTATTCTATCGAATTTACTTGTAAAAATTTTATCATCTTTCTTTCGATTTCAAAATAATTTAAAGGAAAATGTGATAATATTTGATCTCAAATTGAACGAAAAACATTCATTAAATAGTTGCTTGACTTTAATTGGTATCTTTTGAATAGAAATTTTTTATGCCGCAACTATTTAAAAAGGAATTATTTAATTTGGATAGTTGTATTTTAAATTTACATATGTGACAGCGCATAGAGAAAGGGACCTAAGGGTAAAAAAATCATTTTTTTTTTTTTTTTTGATGTGGACAACATCTGAGCATCGAATGAGACCGATCCCATGCCCCAAAAGTGTTCCCTCCCAGAGATATGCGCGTTTTATGAAAGTGAAGTCGACGATTCTGAAAAAATGTTCGTACTAACAGAGTGATATTCACGATTTAAAAGAATTATAAATGAGTATTTATTATAATTCACAATTAATAATTTCAGAAAATAAAGCTGGATTCGAAAAACCGCGAGCAAAATTGATATCAAACTCATGGAAACAGCGCGCTAGGTAGAAAACAGTAAAAACCAACTACACAAAACAAGAGGTAGGGACGACCTACGCGCGTTTTCAAGGTTGACCAACACGTTCCTGACGTCATGAGATGTGTCGCTTTCAAATGAGACCAATACCAACACGCTCAGTGATGGTACACCAAAGATACACGTATTTAAATCTTTAAAATGGCTCTCCTGAACAAAACCGGTTTTTACACTTAGGTCCCTTTCTATTTTGCGCGTCACATATACAGAAATCCAAAATAAAAAGCATCTGCATAATATTTAAAAAATACAATTGAAATAAGGGAATAGCAGTTGAAATTTAAATAAACTTATTTGAAGTGAAAAAACCTCAAAATACTCCATTCCAAATATTACTAACTTGTTAATGCCTGGTGTTTTTTTTGGAGGTATTTGGAACTCAGATACGGGTGTTGAAGTGTTGTATATATTGCTTTATTTGAACAAAGATCACTATTTTAAAGAAAAAAATTTTTTTCTGAAGTTCAAGTATTTCTTTTCGGTTTAACTTAACCTAACTCAACTTACATACATCCAAACACAATTTGGCCTAAATAATATCTTTTTTATACTAATTCAGTTTATTAAATTTTAAATCTCATTTTTTAATATCAAGTATTTCTTATTTAAACTAATTTGAAATCAATGCTTTAAATTTAAATTTATTTAGCTTCCAAAATTGCAATATTTAATAATTAAAACTTCTGTAAAAGAATAAAAAAAATCCCGGGAAATCCCGCACAAAATTCCCGGGATTGCGGGATTGAAAAAAGGGCGGGATTCCCGGGAATCCCGTCCCGGGAATTCCCGGGACATAAACCCTAGTTCCCGGTGAGTTAGTCCTACTCCAAGGAATACATATTTAAAATTTTAGGTTGGCCAAAAGGGATTGGGCAAGCCGTCAGGAGGAGACTTTTACCTTATTTCCCCTCCCGATAGGAATTTCAAAAATTCCGTCTAAGCGGACGCCTACACAGAAGGAGGAACTCACATACCGAGTTTCCTTTTGGGATATCCTGTAGGGAATTCCAAAAATACAAACTTAGTCGATGTCTACTACAGTGGAGGAACCTTTATACCAAATTTCAACTTCTTACCTCCAGTGGTTTGGGCAGGCACTTTTCCAATTTGTGAGACTGTTTATGGGGAGACTTTTCCCCTTTTTGCCCGTTCCGGTAGGAATTTCCAAAAATCCCGTCTTAGCGCACGTCTATGCCGAATATCAAGAAACCTTGTTTTAGTGGAGATATCCGTGGGGGAGGAAAAAAAGTAGTTTTTTTGAAATTATATATTATTTTAAATGGTACTTTTTGGAAAAACGAAATTTTTTGGAAAAAGATACTTTGTTTTTACAAAGTACTTTGTTTGTACTTTTTTGGAAAAGGTATTTTTTTTTAAAAAGGTGTTTTTTTTTGGAAACATGTATGTTTTTTGGAAAAAGGTACTTTTTTTGGAAAAGGTACTTCTTTTGGAAAAGGAAAATTTTTTTAGAAAAAGGTACTTTTTTTTGGGAAAAGGCACTTTTTTTGGAAAAGGTACTTTTTTTGAAAAAGGTATTTTTTTAAAAAAATGTATGTTTTTTGGGAAAAGGAACATTTTTTTTAGAAAAAGGTACTTTTTTTGGGAAAAGGTACTTTTTTTTGGAAAAGGTACTTTTTTTGAAAAAGGTATTTTTTTTTGGAAAAATGTATGTTTTTTGGGAAAAGGTACTTTTTTTGGAAAAGGTACTTTTTTTTTGGAAAAGGTACATTTTTTTAGAAAAAGGTACATTTTTTGGAAAAAGGTACTTTTTTTAAAAAAGGTACTTTATTTTGGAAAAAGGTACTTTTTTTTGGAAAAAGGTACTTTTTTGGAAAAAGGTACTTTTTTTGGAAAAGGGCACTTTTTTGGAAAAAGGTACTTTTTTTGGAAAAAGGTACTTTTTTGGGAAAAAGGTACTTTTTTGGGAAAAAGGTACTTTTTTGGGAAAAAGGTACTTTTTTTAGGAAAAGGTACTTTTTTGGAAAAAGGTACTTTTTTTGTCCCCTTTTTGCCCCTCCCGATAAGAATTTCCAAAAATGCCGTCTCAACGGCAAATTTCAACTTCATAGCTCCAGCAGTTTGAGCAGGCCGTCAAGGGGGAGACTTTTTCCCCTTTTTGCCAGTCCCTGTAAAAATTTCCAAAACTCCCGTCTTGGTGGATGTCTACGATAGTGGAGGAACCTTTATACCGAATTTCAACTTCCTACCTCCAGCGGTTTGGGCAGGCCGTCAAGGGGGGCCTTTTTCCCCTTTTTAACCCCCATTTTTACAACGTCCCTATCCAAAATTCCAGAAAAGTTAGCCCATACTCCAAGGAACATATATCTTAAATTTCAGCTTTCTAGCCAAAGGGGTTTTGGCAGGCCGCCAAGGGGGAGACTTTTCCCCTTTTTGCCCGTTCCGGTAGGAATTTCCAAAAATCCCGTCTTAGCGGACGTCTACGCCGAAAGAGGAACCTACATACCAAATTTCAACTTCCTAGCTTCAGCGGTTTGGGCTGGGCGATGTTGAGTCAGTCAGTCAGTCAGTCACGTTATTCTTTTATATATAGAAGAATGTTTATAAAGAATTGCTGGCGATTAATGATACAGGATAATATTGATACAGAATAGTTTTGCTGGCAGGGCTCTCCAACTAAAATGGCTTTAAAACACTTCTCAACAATGCTTGCGGTTAAAAGTGTGCTTTTCATTTTGATCTTAATTAGTATTATTTTAATCAGTTTAAACATTTATTTTAGTGGCTTATGTACAAAAATTTACTGAACATACTGATGCTGAATTTGAAAAATCAGTTATAATGTATTTTTAACAAACAAAAAATCGTTGCACAAAAAATTTCAAAACAAGAAAAATTAATTTCATTGAGTTACAACAATATCCCGATTTATTTTAAATTACATATGTAAAGGCTTGCCATTTTAGCATCCGAAATTATTCTTTACGATAAAGTTATTAACAAAACAGCTCATAAAAATTGTTTAAATTTAATCAACTAAAGAGAACAAATATTTAAGTGTTAGCGTACGGCCAAAATCAATGTGTCGGCGTTAGGCGTGTATCAAATTAGACATAAATTACAAGTTTAACAACAACTATTTTGTCCGTTGGCATAAAACTTTCTTTGATTTTGTCAAAATTGTAAAAATAAAAAACAAATTAGAGAAAGATTTCAAAGCCCGTATGAGACTAGCTTTTTCTTCACTTTTTCTTGGCTTTTTTAGGGTTTTTATTTGATTTTTTTCTATGAATTTTTAACTTATTAATAAATAACCAAAAACTTTAATAAGAACCCCAAAAAAAGTTAAGAAAAAGTGAAAAAATCTAGTGTCATACGGACATAACTAGCAGTGTTGCCACCAGTAAAGCAAAAAATTACACAGCTGTAGATAAAAAATTATCCAAAACTGTATGAAATTACACAAAAAATACATATATTTTTCATATTATTTCAAAATAAACTCTCCTGGGCACAGTGGAGAAGAATACAAATATTTTCGCCATTTCTTACCGACTGATATGAAATTTCACACTATAAGTTTTGGATGGCCGTAACTGCAAGAGCTATGCCATTCGACTCCAAAGTTTTGCCATTTTTCTATTTACAAACCGATTTTAAGACGTAACATTTCTATCATCTACAAAGTGCAAAAGTTATTTTCATTTTAAAACTAAAATTTAGCATTCCGTGTTTTTGCACTCTGCAAAAGCATATCCAGGCCAATTTTCAGAAAATATTATAACAAAATATTCTATTAACTAAAGGTAATTTCAATGCAATATCTTTTTCAGGTTTAAAATAGCGTGCTTTTAAATTTGAATATTACAAAAATGGTATTTTATCCATATTAAAAGTTTCTTTCAGAACAAAGTATTTATGTTTTTCAGAAAGGCTACTTCATTCAGATGCACTGCATGCAAAAATATTACTTACTTGCTAATTATTTTCTCCCATATTCCTCAAAATTTAACGGTTTATATTTAAATCAAACCAATTTTTTTCTGAGTTCAAAGCTGGAGTAGATCCTCCATGGCGTCCGTAATGTGATGGCATAAGTCCTGTTCAACCCTAGCTTTAAATGTCGGCAAGACAGGAACAATTTTAAAAATATTTATATTCGTATTTGTAAAATTTCTTTGCAGTATGTGTATCAACAAATTTTCTTTTAAAAAATAAAAATATAACATTTTTTTAAAAAATTTCATACGATTCTGTTGAAATCTGAAGCATGTTGGATTTACAGAATTCTAAAATATTCCGATTCTGTTCCACCTCGCTGCGTTAGCAAAATTTTTGTATGGTCAAAGTCCAGTATCATGATAACTACAGCAAAAAATTTCAGACATTAGAAAGTCACAATCATAACAAACTCAAACTTTCCCACTCTTTTGCTGAATTTTTAAATGTTCTTGCAAACCAAGAGAATTTTTAAAAGAAGCTTGACAATTATTTTCGCAAAAAATAAACAAAAGGCGGTGCTTTAAACAAAACAAAAAAATACATAACACCATTTCTTATTTCTTCTAAATTGGGTTTAGTGTTGAAAAAATCTACAAAAGTAATTCACCGTATGGAGATTTGTGGTAAATGTTTCACTGACAACTCGTTTCGTCTAAATATCGACTAATTTTTATTAATTTATTAAAAAGCTCCGGGACTTTTAAAAATTTACGGAAATTTCTATAAAAAGTGAAATTACACAAAAATGTCATCCCAACAAACAATTCGTTCCGTTTACGCACAGTTTTCGGTCCGTCATAAACGGACCCAACTCCGTTTTCGTCCGTATACGGATCCAGAAAACGGAACTTAAGGAACATCGAAACTGATTCGAATCCGTTGAAAATCCGTCAATGACGGACCGTTTACGGACCGCAATGTCGTGTTAAAAACTGACAAGTCCGTTTAAAGTCCGTCAATGACGGACCGTTTACGGACCGCTATGTCATGTTAAAAACGGACTAGTCCGTTGAAAGTCCGTCAATGCCGGACCGTTTCCGGACCGTTATGTCGTGGAAAAACGGATCCATATCCATACCGTTTTTTTTTAAGAAAAACGGCATTATATATTTACCTAAATTTAGCCTATTTTCCATAAATTTTTAGAAGTACATATTATATTTTTTATAGATTTATTACAATAAAGAAAATAACAGAATATATATATATGTATCCCATTCCTCCCCCGCGCAGATTATATCTCAATCCATCATCGCGTTGCATGCAGTTTTGGCCTTTTATAAAATTTAGTACCTGATAAAGACAAAAAACTATTTAGTTTAGGTTAAACTGGTGGTAATCACAATGGCACATGATGCAAATTTCCGTACTGCCTCTCGCCTAAACTATTAGCGGCAGCCAGCAAGCATTTCTTTTTGCACCATGGCCACACCATGGCATACACATCGTGAAAACACCTTTCGAATTACTTAAATATTTACCATCTAATAAATGACACATGAAGTGCTTTGTTGATGTTGATGATGGTGGTTGTGTTGATGCACGCTTTCATGCTGTAAAAAGTACTTTTCGAGAAACCGCGTAAAAGTACTTCAGGTTACTGTTTTCGCACTTCATGCACATACATTTACAATTAACGGGAGGGTCGCGCGATGGTAATGCTGTCTTTTATTAAATTATTTCTTATTAATTAAGTATTTGTATTTAAAAAAAAAAACAATAAACAACACCGTTTGTTACCGAATCAAAACTGATGAAAAACGGTGAAGTCAGTATTCAACGGAATGGAAACGGATACAGCAAAACGGAGTCAAAACGTATAGTTTTCGAAAAAACGGTTAAACGGTCCGTTAATGCTCCGTTTACGTACCAGCTTCGACGGATACGTATATTAAGGCCCGTAAACGCTCCGTAAAGAACAGATTCATGATTCCGTACGTGTCGGAGAGTCCGTAAAAAAGTTTCTTGGGATTATTCAAAAATTATCCAACGAATGTGTGTCCCGTTTTTGAATAATTATTCAAAAAGTGGCAACACTGATAACTAGCCTTTTTAAATAATAAATAAATTTGGGTGCCAAAATGGCAAGCCTGATTATGTATCTTCCGTTCTGTATTTTACATATGTATTAGAGCCCCCCATTACCCGGTTTTACGGTCGACCGGTCTACCCGGTCAGACCGGTTTTACGGTCGACCGGTCTACCCGGTCAGACCGGTTTTAAAACCGGTCGACCGGTCTTTACGGTCTAGACCGGTTTTTTAAAAAATTTTAAATTTTTTAAAAAATTTTATAAAAATCGATGTTTTATAAAAATTCAAAAAATTTATAAAAATCAATAAATTTTTGAAAAATTGATAAATTTTTAAAAAAATCGACAAATTTTTAAAAAATCGATAAATTTTTTAAAAATCGAAAATTTTTTTAAAAATTGTTAAATTTCCTAAAAATCGATAAATTTTTGAAAAATTGATAAATTTATGAAAAATCGACAAATTTTGGAAAAATCCACAAAATTTTAAAAAATCCACAAAATTTTAAAAAATCGATAAAATTTTGAAAAATCGATAAATTTTTGAAAAATCGATAAATTTTTGAAAAATCGATAAATTTCTTAAAAATCAATAAATTTTTGAAAAATCGACAAATTTTAGAAAAGTCTACAAAATTTTGAAAAATCGATAAAATTTTGAAAAATCGATAAATTTTTGAAAAATCGATAAATTTCTGAAAAATCGATAAATATTTGAAAAATCACACAAATCAATAAATTTTATAAAAATTGATAAATTTGTAAAAATCGATTCATTCATGGATATTTATAATAATGTATAACAAAATAATGCGTATTTCGTATTATATTTATGAGACCCCCACGGTCTTTTTCGATTCCATGCACGGCGTTTTTTCTCCTGGGTCTCTATAGGCTAAAATTTTGGAAAAATAATCTAGACGGTATTCTGACTTAGAGCTATAAACTTTTTTTCTATGTGTGGAAGAATAATGTTCAGAAACAGGCTCTTCAATTCAGAAAGTCCTGCACTTTTCATACATTTATATGAAAATGTCACTGTCTTTTTCGGTCCCATGTACGGCGTTTTTTTGTTCTGGGTCGTTATGGGTTAAAATTTTGCAGAAATAATCTAGACGTAATTCTGACTTCGAACTGCAACCTTTTTTTCAATATGTGGAGCAAAAATATTTCGAAACTGGCTCTTGAATTCAGAAAGGTCTGCACTTTTCATACATTTATATGAAAATGCCACGGTCTTTTTCGGTCCCATGTTCGGCGTTTTTTTGTTCTGGATCGTTATGGGTTAAAATTTTGCAGAAATAATCTAGACGTAATTCTGACTTAGAATTGTATACTTTTTTTTAATGAATGGAACTAAACTATTCCGAAACTGGCTCTGGGAATTCAGAAAGTCTTGCACTTTTCATACATTTATATGAAAATCCCACGGTCTTTTTCGGTCCCATGTACGGCGTTTTTTTGTTCTGGGCCCTTATGGGTTAAAATTTTGCAGAAATAATCTAGACGTAATTTTAACTTAGAACTGTAAACTTTTTCTCAGTGTGTGGAAGAAAAATATTCCGAAACTGGCTCTTGAATTCACAAAGTCCTGCACTTTGCATACATTGATATGAAAATGCCACGGTTTTTTTCGGTCCCATGTACGGCGTTTTTTTGTTCTGGGCCGTTATGGGTCAAAATTTAGCAGAAATAATCTAGACGTAATTCTGACTTAGAACTGCAACCTTCTTTTCAATACATGGAGCAAAAATATTCCGAAACTGGCTCTTGAATTCACAAAGTCCTGCACTTTGCATACATTTATATGAAAATGCCACGGTCTTTTTCGGTCCCATGTACGGCGTTTTTTTTGTTCTGGGCAGTTATGGGTTGAAATTTAGCAGAAATAATCTAGACGTAATTCTGACTTAGAACTGTAAACTTTTTCTCAGTGTGTGGAAGAAAAATATTCCGAAACTGGCTCTTGAATTCACAAAGTCCTGCATTTTGCATACATTTATATGTAAATGCCACGGTCTTTTTCGGTCCCATGTACGGCGTTTTTTTGTTCTGGGCCGTTATGGATTAAAATTTTGCGGAAATAATCTAGACGTAATTCTGACTTAGAATTGTATTACACCAGAGGTCAAAGCCCGCCACGAATAGCGTGATACCAAAATTTAATTTTGGCTAACGTTGCTAGATTTTAAGATCGCGTTTTTCTCGAAAACTAAGCCTCTTAGAGAGAAAAGCGCTATCTTGAAAACTAAGTGAGCTAAATGAGAACGTACAACGGTTTTGGAACAGGGAAGTCTTAGTGAGTCATCTGCGGAAAAATAAGTGCGAAAGTCGCTTAAATAAAATTTTAGGCGTCCATATCTCGAAAACTAGAAGAGCTAGGGGAAAATGAATGCACCAAAGGTCAAAACTCACTACCAGTTCTCCGATAGCGAAACTAAATTTTGACTTGCATTGCTAGATTTTAAAATCGCGTTTTTCTCGAAAACTAAGCCTCGTAGAGAGAAAAGGGCTTTTATTTGGAATATCCCCCATATCTCGAAAACTAAATAAGCTAAATGAAAACGGACAACGGTTTTGGAACAAAGGAAGTCTTAGTGAGTCATCTGCGGAAAAATAAGTGCGAAAATCGCTTAAATAAAATTTTAGGCGTCCATATCTCGAAAACTAGAAGAGTAATCATCCATATCTCGAAAACTAGAAGAGCTAGGGGAAAAATTACTGCACCAAAGGTCAAAACTCACTACCACTATAGCGAAACTAAATTTTGACTTGATTGCTAGATTTTAAAATCGCGTTTTTCGCGAAAACTAAGCCTCCTAGAGAGAAAAGGGCTTTTATTTGGATTATCGCCCATATCTTGAAAACTAAATGAGCTAAATGAAAACGGACAACGGTTTTGGAACAGGGAAGTCTTAGTGAGTCATCTGGGGAAAAATAAGTGCGAAAATCGCTTAAATAAAATTTTAGGCGTCCATATACCGAAAACTAGAAGAGCTAGGGGAAAGATGACTGCACCAAAGGTCAAAACTCACTGCCAATACTCCGATAGCGAAACTAAATTTTGACTTGCATTGCTAGATTTTAAAATCGCGTTTTTCTCGAAAACTAAGCCTCGTAGAGAGAAAACGGTTTTATTTTGGAATGACCCTCATATCTCGAAAACTAAGTGAGATAAATGAAAATGGACAACAGCTTTGGTACCAGGAACTCATAATGAGTTATATGTGGAAAAATAAGTGCGAAAATCGCTTAAATAAAATTTTGATCGTCCATATCTCGAAAACTAAAAGAGCTACAGCAAAAATGTTTGCACCAGAGGTCAAAACCCACGACCAATACCCCGATACTATAATGTAGCATGCAACATAAGTTAGAAAAGTGGTAGATGTTGATTAGGGCAAACATGAAGCAGGTGCACGTTTTTACTCCGGCCTTATTGCTCGTCGTTTGGGGGGGTTCAAGGCTTCGTCGTACCCAATACCACAATGCCACCTATAAATTATTTTATTATACGTGCATCACAAAGGTTTAGAGAAAAGCAATAAAAAATGTAGGAACCAAGGAAGAATAAAAAAAACTCAGAAAAAAAAATTTAAAGAAAAGAACCAGTTCCAATCCTAGAAAGTATAAATTGTACAAGCGTGTTTGACGATACAGGATGTTGATGTATCCGTCTTCTTGCCCTCCCATCCTTGATCATAAATAGAATAAATCCATAAAATCGAAAATTTATGATCCCAAAAAAAAATTATCTACAGCAACGGAAACTTTAGCTCGAAATCAAACAGATCACCACAAAATTTAGCACGAAATCATAACGATTTTATTGATCTATTCACAAATCTTCATTTAAAAATATCTTTAAAATTAAAATCTATTCTATAAATTTCAACTAATTTAGCCCGATTTAAATTGAAATACAATTTCATTAGAAAAAATAGAAAAAAAAATTTATGAAACAAAAAAAAATAAGAAAACCAACAAATTATTTTAGATCTATTTCAGTTGGATCATGAAGCAAAAAAAAAAATATATATATATAAATAAAATAGTAATAATTTCTTCGCATGAAAATTGTAACCTAAAGGTGGTGTTTCAAAATTGCGTTAAGTTTTAGTATTTTCCTCTTGTTTTGCTTTAAAAAAAGAAATAAGATAAAAGTACATATCCAACAACTCAACGACCGAATTAATTTTAACTAATCCCAGTTAAATTTGTAAAATTTCATAAAAAACCGAAGGCAATATAAATCTCATCTGGTCACCCTTAAAAATAAATATCCACAACTATAACAAACAGATTTGAATATCTATTCTTAAGGAAACTTTAGATACGTACAAAACAAGGGGAAAAACATATGCAAAATAATAAACAAAATATAAAAAAAATGAGATTAGAATCCACTTACATCAGTGAGTACAAATGCCCGCTCTTCGAAAGATCTCTCGATGCATTGGTATGTGTATTGGCAGTGGTTGCTTAGTAAATATCTGAAAAAAATAGAACTCTTAATAAAAAGAAATGTTGCTAAACACTCTCTAGCAACATTTAAAGAGCTATTGGTCTCACACGTTCTTTTGAAACACAGATTACACTAAATATAAATGTATATACGTAATTTAACTTAACTTGGTTATTTAATTTTCTTCACTATAATTATTAATTCAATTTCGATTTATTTGCCGCAAAGCCGTAATACCAAAACCAACATTCAACATACATGCAGTTCAATGCAATTAGTTTTTAAACAAAAATGTTAAAAATTTATTAAACCACTGTTAAATTAACACTGGCACTCTTGTTTCGACTTCTTTCTGTAAGCTAAAAAAATATATGTAATGTTGAGTGTTTTCTTACATTTATGTGTTTAGAATGTTGATTTTGCTAGCACATAGCCAACGTAGAAAAATAAATATAAATCAAAATTAGACTAATAACTGACTGTTTTTTTTTAGATTTTTTTTTTTTTGCACACAAGAACCAAAGTTAACACTATTGAGCCCGAGTTTACATTAAATTAAATTAAACTAGCAACGATTGCTTGTACATGAGATTTAACAAAAATTTACTTCTATCTGAATAAACAAATAGATTTCTTCGTAATAATTATTAATAAAATTCTCTGGTTTATAAAAATTTGGTAAATAATTTTTCCCGTTGTAACAACAAAAAAAAGAAACAACAAATTTTAAACTTTTGGTATATGTAAATGTCCGTCTTATACCGTTTTACTTTATGCATGTACGTGGCAAAACGTTAATTCTTCTTCGCGCCGATTTTTCTTGTGCCAGCAGAGAATTTTATTTTAAATAATTTTTAGGAAACACAAAATTTTTCTTACAGACGAATTTCATGCCCTTCCGGGTCTTTCCACACACTAAACAACCTATTTCCTTCACTTTCAACACAGTTTTTTTCCTTTGGACTTTTAACACGCACTTTTAATCGTAGGGTTTTTTTCCCTTTTTTTTTTTTTTATTCCTTTTATTTCTCCCCTACATACACCCGAACGACATTTTCCTCCCTGGATATTTTCCCCAATCCTAGGTAGAATTTCCACGCAATTTTCCCGCACTACGCAAATGAAAATTTCTGATGGGATTTAATTGCTTAGAACGTTCAAACACCGACGGCATCTATCACTCAGATCCTTAGCACGACGATACACCAACCCGCTCTTTTACACTTTAATATGCACTAGTTGATGTTGAAATTTAAGGCCAGAGAGAGTGATCAAAACCAAAAGCTTTTCGATCAACCAGGCTTGTTGTTGATGCAATTAGTTTCCGAGGTTCGTTTTGTTTTTTTTTTCGTTTTTGTTTTTTGTGTTACACACAAGGTGCCAAATCTATATAAAACAAATAGTTTCATAAGAATTGCTATAAAAGAGTAATTAATTTATATTAAAATTACCACTGAGAGATGGCACCAAGGGGTACAAATAAGTAATAATAATAAATATGAAACTGACTTGGCGCCACGAAATTTATTAATAAAACAAACATTAGTTAAATGTCAACATAGTGACACCAATAAGGACATGCAGTGTGTCGCATCACATGTAGATGGCGATGTTTCAAAAAAAAACTTGTGCATATTTACAGGTCAAAAAGTTAACGAAGGAAAAAAAAAATCAAACAACACAAAAAACTGGAAAAAAAATAAAACTACGAATGCAAGCGCCTTTACAAAACCCCCCCGCCAAAATCAGACTTTGGGGTCAAATTTCAAACACAAAGCTGATCACGCTTGCAAATCTATTGAAACTATTGCCGAATGTCCTTAGCGTGATAATTGCCTATTAAAGTACCCTTACGATCTTCCAACTCGTAGTAGCTATTACCCAACTTGCGACGTATGCGTGCTTTGACAAAAGTAGGGGCTAATTTTGCATTGTATCCCTGCTCAAAATTACTCTGCTTAAAGTTTCGGCGAAAAACCTCCTGACCTACATCATAGGACACCTCTCTGGATCTAAGATTATAAGTCTTTTCGTTCCTCTCAAATTGTTTCTGTACTAGTTCTGAGGCTCTCCTACCCATTATCTCAAGAGAATCGTTTTTATTAAATCTAACAGCGCGATCATCCAGCATATCCAGCTGACGTAAAAGAGCATAAGTCGAACCATTTGTTACCATATGTTGGCCGAAAGCAAGATAATACGGTGAGGTACCAATAGCCGAATGTACAGCCGATCGTAATGCACAACAAATACTACTTAACAGCTCATCCCAATTTTTCTGGTCAGGCTTCACATAAGATTTTATCGCAGATATCACAGACCGGTTAACTCTTTCAGATGCGTTGGCCTGCGGAGCATGTACCGCCGTATATACGTGATTTACCCCGTAACGCGAAAGGAGCTGATTAAATTGATGTGACCGAAATTGAGATCCGTTATCAGAAACCACTGTCTCTGGTACCCCAAACGTATGAAATAACTCAGTTTCAAGATATCCTACAACAGGATCAGCCGTAAATTTCTTTACCGGTTTCAAAAAAGGAAACTTGGAAAAGTGATCCAATACAATAAATATACCAATATGTCCAGAGCGAGAGCGCGGATACGGCCCGAGAAAATCGACATAGAGCTTCTGGAAAAACCGACTAGATTCCAATATCTTTCCCATTGGAGGCCGGAGAACTCGGTTCGGGTGTTTCGATGATTTACAAACCTCGCAATTATTTATATATGCCTTTACGTCAACCGCTAAATTCGGCCAAAAATAATACCGGCGTATTCTCTCTAACGTTTTGTTAATACCGCTGTGCGACGATAGCGGGTTATCATGTGCGCGACGCAAAATCTCCGGAACCAGTGTTCGAGGAATCCATAACTTCCAGGCCATATCATCCTGTAACTTTTCCCCTGTAGCGTGCTCTGTCCGTCTATACAAGTAACCATCCACTATTTTCAAGTCCGGCATCTTGTCCAAGTTTTTCTCGATTCTGCCCAATAACTCCCGGTGTTCGTCAGATTGAAAATGTGTGGAGCTTAAATCCACGAAAACCCCTGAGTCATCGTTAAAATCGGTCAAACTTTCAATTTCTAATGCGGACAAGTCCTCGGTATTGGCCCTAGACAAAGTATCAGGAACTATATTTAAACTACCACGCCTGTGCTGAATGTGAAACTTGTATCCCTGCAACTTTAAAGCCCACCGAGCTAACCGCGTACTCAGATCCGTCTGAGACATCAGCCACTTCAATGACGCATGGTCAGTGATGACAGTAAACTCATGTCCTTCGACATAGGCTCTGAACTTTTTAATGCTTAACAGAGCTGCTAAACATTCTTGTTCGGTTACCGAATAGTTACGTTGGGCTTGGTTGAGTTTCTTGGACATAAACGCCATAGGAACCTCTTCACCCTCCGCATTTTTCTGAACCAACACGCTTCCTATGCCTGTTTTACTAGCATCGCAATGTATAAAAAACGGCTGCGCAAAATCGGGGCTGTGCAAAACAGGGGCGGTACTCAAATGGGTCTTTAGAATTTCGAAAGCTTTTTGGGCTCCTTCGGTCCATACAAATTTTCTTTTGCCCTTCAACAAATCAGTCAGAGGAGTGGTAATAGAAGCGTAGTTCCTGATAAATTTCCGGTACCAACCCGTCATACCTAAAAATCTTCGAATCTGCTTCACAGATCGCGGAACTGGAAAGTCAGTTATGGCGGACACTTTCTCCGGATCCATCTGAATGACCCCATTGCCCACCAAATGGCCTAAATATTTCACTTCTGGGACACAAAAATTACTCTTCCCTACGTTTATAGTCAGTCCTGACTCACGAATTTTCATTGCAACAATCCTTAGAACTTCTAGATGCCTCTCGAAAGAATCCGAAATGATCAGCAGATCATCAAGATAAACAAACACCTCCGTCCTGAGAGCCGGGGGAATGACCTTATCCATAAGGCGTGACATTGTTTGCGGAGCATTACAAAGCCCGAAGGGCATTACTTTGTAGTGGTAAAGTGGCCTCCCCGGAACGGTAAATGCTGTTTTCTCTCGAGAACCCAATTCCAATGGAATCTGCCAAAAAGCATCCTTTAGATCTAAGCTTGTTATATATTCGGCTTTTGGAAGTCTACTCAGAATGCCATCAATTTGCGGCAATGGGTATGCATCACCAACGGTGACCGAATTTAATTTCCTACTGTCCAAACAAAGCCTATTCTTTCCAGGTTTTCTGTGCAACACTACAGGAGAAGACCACGCGCTATTTGATTCTTCAATAACACCCAAAGCAATCATACGATCTAACTCATCGTATATAAGTTTCCCAATAGCGGGCGAAACCGGGAAATGCCTCTGTTTTATAGGCTTCGCATCACGAGTATCAATACCATGGGAAAGCACGTTTGTTTTTCCCAGGCCCTCATTAGCGAAAGATGGAAACATAGAAATTACCTGACCCAGACGTTGTTTTTGAATGGCAGACAACGGTATTTGGTTTCCTAACTCATTGATCTCCGAGGCTATGTTAAGTGAATTTATATAAATTAAACCCGGCGGAAGTAACTCGAAAAGTTCCCAAAAATCAACCCCTAGAAACAAATCCTTTTCCAAACCAGGCACAATAAAAATCTCAATTGGTTTTTCAACCCCTTTGAAAGAAATACAGGTTTCGATATAACCGACAATCTTTTGGCTACCGCCGTCCGCCGTTTTTACCGAAGTTCTTAATTTTCGAAAGGAAGAACCCGAAGCTAGATAGTTTTCAGCTGCTTTTGAACCCAAACAGCTGATAGATGCACCGGTATCCATCAGACCCAACATTTTTTCCCCAAAGAGGATAACCTCAGCATATGGTCTCACGTCACATGGTTTATTCAAAACTGAGCAGATTAATTTTTTCCTGAGAGCCCTGACTTTTTGCCAGAATGAACGCATACGCTTCGCAGAACGAGTTGATTTCGGATCATTGCCAAAAATTCGAACATTGTATTCTCTCAAACGCACATGAAATGGTTTGAAAAATCTCGAACTGTTTTCCAGAGGTTTAAAATTATCATTTCCGGTGCTAATAAAGTCATGTCCGGTAATCACGTTGTCACATCCGGTGGTCAAATCGTCATTTACAGGTAGCTTTTGCAAAATAGTCACTCCATCTCCTGTTCCAGCGACTCCTGTGGCTTCTGTGCACCCCGCAGTGCACACGCTCTCAAGTTTTTTGGATTGCATTTTCTACAGCTTGGTTTATACGTATCGGGAGCTCCGCATCCGTAGCAAAAGACGGTTCTTTCAGCCAAGCAATCATGGTACCGGTGACCAGCTTTTTTACAATTCCAACAAGTCAAATTCAATGCTGAAATCTCCAAATTTGTTTCCTCACGCCGCTCTAAAATATTTTCCTCGAAATCTGGCTCGATCTCGGCAATTCTTCTTTGCATAGGAGAAGGTCTGGTAAACTGGAATCCTTGTCTTCGACGAATATCCTGCATGAAAAACTCACGACGCCTGCATATATCCCGCAAATCTTCCACGGAGTGAATACTCAAATTCAGAATTTCGTGTTGAATATCCGGGAGCAGATTTCGGCGCAAAATCTCTACTAAAGTTATATCCGAAAGTTTTTCAGTAAGCCGATCTGTCAATTCCACTATAGATTCGTAAAAGCTATCAAAAGTCTCGTTCGCCTTTTGTTTTCGGTTTCTAATCAGCTCGCGTATGTCGACGTCAGTTCTAGAGTCCTTATATTGTTTCCTCAAGGCTTTGCATAATTCGGGCCACTCCATAATCGACACGGACCGGTGATATCGCCAAAACCAATCGTTTGCTTTGCCGTCAAAAAGTAGGCCAGCGTTGTGACAAAGTAAATTGTAGTCTCCTTGCAATGTCTGGACTGTCAAAGCCTCTACCCTATAAATAAAATTTTCCACGGACAGACCGTTCGGACCACCACTGAATTTCAGTTTCCAGTTCGAAATAATTTGAAGAACCTTGTCAGGGCGACCTCGCAAATCTGACGATGAGGAAGCACGGAAAGCTGAAGTATTCAGAGCAGAATTAAAGGGACCAGGTCTTCTATAAGGATTATCTAAATTATTACTGGTACTGCTCGAGTCGAGACCTCAAAACTCTCTAAACGTACTTTGCTCCACTGCAGAAACATCCGGCATATGATGAGGCGGCGTGTGTACAGCCTGTGGTGAAGTTTCAGTCTGATTTTGCTGTTGGCTTTTTGGTTGAACAAGAGGTGGCAACACAGGTTGCTCCACCCGGTGTGAACCCTGTGAATGATCCACCTGGGGAATCGTGTGCACAGCAGAAGTTGCAGGGAGATTCAGGCCAGCAAGACTGGACCGCACATTCTGATCTACAAGTGTTGATATATGACTATTCAAAGTAGCTAATAACTGGGCGTTCTGAGCAGAAACTATTGCCGAAATCATTTCCTTAAGCGAATCTACGGATACAACAGGGGATGCAACTGGTACTGTAGAGGAAGGGTCTCTAACCGAATCATCAGGTGCTACAGTTCCAGAAATCGGACAAATACCCGCCAGTTCATTCCCCAGGGGTTTGCTCTGAGCACGTGTGGACTTTTGAGGACCTTCACTCACTATTCTAGTGTTGCAAACAGGACAGTAAGGACGTAATTTTATGATCTTTTGCAAACACTCCTTATGGAAATTATGACCACAAACAGGGGTGATCAGAAAACTTTTGGACACTATTGGAGTTTCGCATGCATCACAATTTGGATGCTTGTCAGCACCACCAGCGGCACCTTGAACACCTTCACCCAGGCCCATTTCGAGACAATTCACAAAAATTAACTTACCAAAAAAAATAAAAAGTGGTATACGCTCAACAAAAATTTTTGCGTCAAAAAAAAATAATAAAAATTCTTTTCGAAGGAATATGAAAAAAACCAATCTGAAAAAAATTAATAAATAGAAATCTATTCAAAATAAGGTTTGAGTTCAAATCCAAAATATCTTACAGAACTTTTCTGGGCTAAAATAAAATCCTAAAAAAAAATATACAAAAATCCACAAAATATTTTCGGTAAACCAAACATCTGATTCAAAACAAATTAGAATTTTCAAAAGAAACCAAAATTCCAGGAACGCAATAAAAAGAAAAACCTCAAACTAAGAGTTTCAGGTTGCAAATGATTTTAAAATTTTAAATGAAAAAAAAATGTTAAATAAAACGACGAATTCGATGAATATCTGTGTGAAACCAGAAATGTAAATAGTCTTGATTTTAAATCAATTTAATTGGAGGAAAAATTTGTTTAAAATCGTACGTGTATAAAAAACGAAGGAAACCAAATTTCGTTTCGTTTTCGTATCACAAAAAAAAATCAAAAAAATTCAAAGTTTGTAAAAACAAACAACAATAATATTAAAAACAAAACAAAGAGATATGTTTTGTGAAAAGTATCAACTGTAAAAGCAACAATGTTGATGGGAAAGTTAAATCAGCGTTAGCAAATATTTTGACATATGAATGCTAAATCACTAATGAAAAAGGGGGTTTGTTTTCAATTAGAAACCGTTCCTATAATCCAAGTGAAAAAAAAAAAAAAAAAAATGGTTACCAAAGAAAAAAAAATCAAAAATGTAATCTTACAGATACACCTTAACTTTTCACTTACCCAAGCTAAAATAAATGAATGTGCATAAACAAGACCAATAAAAAAAAATGTTAGTAAATAACCATGCAAAGAAAAAAAATGTTCAATTTTCTTTAACCTCTAAACCTATATTTCGGGTTTTCCAGAGGATTAAAAGATTGAAAAGACTAAAAATAAAAAAATAAATTTAAAGGTTTTTTTTTCCTATTAAAAATTACAGTAGTGTCGTTCACTAAAAAAAAATATAGATATATATTCATGCTCTGTTTGATTTCATGTCACTAAAGTCACCGCATATTGTAGATTAATGCTCACACGAATTTATAAAAACAGTCTTGGCGGAAAATATAGATTAGGAAAAGGGGAAATTCAAAAGAAAAGAGGTTTCACTACAACGGCTAAAACTAATTAAAAGTTTTATAATTCCATTTGCAGTATTGTAGGGTAAACTTATTTGATCATTTTAAACTGAGGTCAGTTCTAGCTTTAACGTCCAAATACTGCATTCCAAACAGTTCAAATATTAGATCTTATGAGTTCACAAATAAATGAAGGATAGATAACAATAAATTCAGGGTTAAAAATGAATGTTCTGTTCAAACTGAATCATAATTAAATCCAAACTAAATTTCAATGGTACCCAGGGAAAAAAAAATGAAAAAAAATTAGTTAAATTTAGAAACTAAAATCAGAGATAATTTAATCGGAGCCGAACAAAACATGATACACCATAAAAGATGCAAACATAAGATGAAATTTTTAAAACATTTTGACTTGTTCGGGCCCCACGTTGGGCGCCAAATTTATAATGTAGCATGCAACATAAGTTAGAAAAGTGGTAGATGTTGATTAGGGCAAACATGAAGCAGGTGCACGTTTTTACTCCGGCCTTATTGCTCGTCGTTTGGGGGGGGGTTCAAGGCTTCGTCGTACCCAATACCACAATGCCACCTATAAATTATTTTATTATACGTGCATCACAAAGGTTTAGAGAAAAGCAATAAAAAATGTAGGAACCAAGGAAGAATAAAAAAAACTCAGAAAAAAAAATTTAAAGAAAAGAACCAGTTCCAATCCTAGAAAGTATAAATTGTACAAGCGTGTTTGACGATACAGGATGTTGATGTATCCGTCTTCTTGCCCTCCCATCCTTGATCATAAATAGAATAAATCCATAAAATCGAAAATTTATGATCCCAAAAAAAAATTATCTACAGCAACGGAAACTTTAGCTCGAAATCAAACAGATCACCACAAAATTTAGCACGAAATCATAACGATTTTATTGATCAATTCACAAATCTTCATTTAAAAATATCTTTAAAATTAAAATCTATTCTATAAATTTCAACTAATTTAGCCCGATTTAAATTGAAATACAATTTCATTAGAAAAAATAGAAAAAAAAATTTATGAAACAAAAAAAAATAAGAAAACCAACAAATTATTTTAGATCTATTTCAGTTGGATCATGAAGCAAAAAAAAAATATATATATATAAATAAAATAGTAATAATTTCTTCGCATGAAAATTGTAACCTAAAGGTGGTGTTTCAAAATTGCGTTAAGTTTTAGTATTTTCCTCTTGTTTTGCTTTAAAAAAAGAAATAAGATAAAAGTACATATCCAACAACTCAACGACCGAATTAATTTTAACTAATCCCAGTTAAATCTGTAAAATTTCATAAAAAACCGAAGGCAATATAAATCTCATCTGGTCACCCTTAAAAATAAATATCCACAACTATAACAAACAGATTTGAATATCTATTCTTAAGGAAACTTTAGATACGTACAAAACAAGGGGAAAAACATATGCAAAATAATAAACAAAATATAAAAAAAATGAGATTAGAATCCACTTACATCAGTGAGTATAAATGCCCGCTCTTCGAAAGATCTCTCGATGCATTGGTATGTGTATTGGCAGTGGTTGCTTAGTAAATATCTGAAAAAAATAGAACTCTTAATAAAAAGAAATGTTGCTAAACACTCTCTAGCAACATTTAAAGAGCTATTGGTCTCACACGTTCTTTTGAAACACAGATTACACTAAATATAAATGTATATACGTAATTTAACTTAACTTGGTTATTTAATTTTCTTCACTATAATTATTAATTCAATTTCGATTTATTTGCCGCAAAGCCGTAATACCAAAACCAACATTCAACATACATGCAGTTCAATGCAATTAGTTTTTAAACAAAAATGTTAAAAATTTATTAAACCACTGTTAAATTAACACTGGCACTCTTGTTTCGACTTCTTTCTGTAAGCTAAAAAAATATATGTAATGTTGAGTGTTTTCTTACATTTATGTGTTTAGAATGTTGATTTTGCTAGCACATAGCCAACGTAGAAAAATAAATATAAATCAAAATTAGACTAATAACTGACTGTTTTTTTTTAGATTTTTTTTTTTTGCACACAAGAACCAAAGTTAACACTATTGAGCCCGAGTTTACATTAAATTAAATTAAACTAGCAACGATTGCTTGTACATGAGATTTAACAAAAATTTACTTCTATCTGAATAAACAAATAGATTTCTTCGTAATAATTATTAATAAAATTCTCTGGTTTATAAAAATTTGGTAAATAATTTTTCCCGTTGTAACAACAAAAAAAAGAAACAACAAATTTTAAACTTTTGGTATATGTAAATGTCCGTCTTATACCGTTTTACTTTATGCATGTACGTGGCAAAACGTTAATTCTTCTTCGCGCCGATTTTTCTTGTGCCAGCAGAGAATTTTATTTTAAATAATTTTTAGGAAACACAAAATTTTTCTTACAGACGAATTTCATGCCCTTCCGGGTCTTTCCACACACTAAACAACCTATTTCCTTCACTTTCAACACAGTTTTTTTCCTTTGGACTTTTAACACGCACTTTTAATCGTAGGGTTTTTTTCCCTTTTTTTTTTTTTATTCCTTTTATTTCTCCCCTACATACACCCGAACGACATTTTCCTCCCTGGATATTTTCCCCAATCCTAGGTAGAATTTCCACGCAATTTTCCCGCACTACGCAAATGAAAATTTCTGATGGGATTTAATTGCTTAGAACGTTCAAACACCGACGGCATCTATCACTCAGATCCTTAGCACGACGATACACCAACCCGCTCTTTTACACTTTAATATGCACTAGTTGATGTTGGAATTTAAGGCCAGAGAGAGTGATCAAAACCAAAAGCTTTTCGATCAACCAGGCTTGTTGTTGATGCAATTAGTTTCCGAGGTTCGTTTTGTTTTTTTTTTCGTTTTTGTTTTTTGTGTTACACACAAGGTGCCAAATCTATATAAAACAAATAGTTTCATAAGAATTGCTATAAAAGAGTAATTAATTTATATTAAAATTACCACTGAGAGATGGCACCAAGGGGTACAAATAAGTAATAATAATAAATATGAAACTGGTCCCCGAATTAAAATTAAGCCAAATAAACGCACTGTTAAGGGAGTTTCTAAAAAAAATATTAAGCATCTGTTAACCACGGAAAAAATTCTGCCTGAGGGAGTTTAATATACCTTTGGAATTCCGAGCTTTCACCCAAAGTAAAATGCAAAACAATTGGAACAAAAATGTACCCTCGCAAACAAAGTACCTCGGCCAGCAATCTTTTAGAGAAGCAAAAGCTGTGAGAAATAAATAAAAATAGTATTCCTTTGCTTAACTCTACACAAACTTTATTCCACCTAAAATAAAAACAAAATACTCACAATCTTATAACAAAACCACCGACGAATAGAATCTTATCCAAACACTTTCGAGTAGAACCTTGGTAATTATTTCTTTTAGACACTAATTACCCACAAAAATTCTAAATTTCTAACAGCTTAAAATGAAACTGATTTTTCACTTAAGATTTTAAACGCGCACTTTAACTCTTGAAAAAAAATGATGTTTCACAAGGTACTGTTTGTTGATATAATGGCCGAGATACTTGCCGCTTGGTTTAACGAAACCTCGGCAACGCTGTAGTGACTTGGCGCCACGAAATTTATTAATAAAACAAACATTAGTTAAATGTCAACATAGTGACACCAATAAGGACATGCAGTGTGTCGCATCACATGTAGATGGCGATGTTTCAAAAAAAAACTTGTGCATATTTACAGGTCAAAAAGTTAACGAAGGAAAAAAAAAATCAAACAACACAAAAAACTGGAAAAAAAATAAAACTACGAATGCAAGCGCCTTTACAATACTATTATTAAATTTTGACTTACGTTGCTAGATTTTAAGATCGCGTTTTTCTCGAAAACTAAGCCTCCTAGAGAGAAAAGAGCTTTTATTTGGATTATCGCCAATATCTTGAAAACTAAATCAGACAAATGAAAACGGACAACAGTTTTGGAACAACGAAGTCATAATTACGTTTACCCGACTAAAAAAGATGTTATATAATCATATATCACCATATATAAACCCATATATATGTTCATATCTTATTTGATCCGAATATTGGAATATATAATTATATCAAACGAGATAAGCATGTTATCTAACCTGATACAATTTGATCCGAAAAATGGGTCTATCTAATTCGATTAAATTATATATAAATACATATAATTTTATAAAAATTTTCAAATAAAATTTTAGTAAATATTGTTGAGATCACTTATTTTCATTCATATTAAATACTAATGGCCGACAGAACAGTTTGGCTAACAAAGTGGGTATTGGTCGATCTTTGGTATTGATGGATATGAGGATTGAATGCGATTTAGGACGTTTTGAGGACGCAAATTGTCCTTAAACTTAGAATAACGCAGTTTGTAACTGAATTTCAATAAAAAGCAAAATTCAAAACGAGAAAAAGTTGTTTAGAAAAATTTATGCTAATAAACTTGGAAATAGCTGACAAAGTAAATTTTCGGTTTAACTCAACTTTACAAAAATTAGTTTGAAAAACTTTTTCTAGTTTAGAGTTTTGGTCTTTCTTATAAAATGTGTCTTTCTTATAAAATAAAAAAAAAAAATCTTTCTAAGTTTGTTTTCTTCATTGTTATAGTTATATAATTAAACTTTATAAAATTTTGTATAATTAGATATCATGTCAGTTATATATTTTGATATAAGATTGTTTATAGAAGCTTATACGCTATTATATATAATTATATATAAACTATATCGCAGATCTCTTAATATATGGATGGAGACCAAATCGCGTATGATTATATATAACGTGATATCAAACATATTTATAAAACCAAAGTGTTAATATAAATGTATATGGTTATATAAAGCCATGCATATAAACATTTATAATAATATCATATCATATAAGATTATATGAAAACTTTTTTAGTCGGGTAGATTATTTTTTCAAAATTTGAACCCTTAACGACCCACGACAAAAAAAACTCCATACATGGGACTGAAAAAGACCATGGAGTTTTCATATAAACGTATGAAATGTGCAAGACTTCCTGAATTGAAAATCCTTTTCTGAATATTTTTGTTCTACACATTGAAAAAAAGTTTACAGCTCTAAGTCAGAATTACGTGTAGATTATTTTCACAAAATTTTAGCCTATAGATGCCCAGGAGGAAAAAACGCCGTGCATGGGACCGAAAAAGAGCGTGGGTCTTTCATATAAACCCAAGTAAAAAAGTTTTGATATAGTCGTATATTATCATATAAAAGTTTGTATAATTATGTATTGGAACATATATACCAAGATGTAATTATATAAAATTTTAAGAAATTATATCCTAAATATATAACTATATCTTGTTTTATATTGCACAATATATAGCGCAACATATTACAATATCCAATTATATATAGACCGGTATATAGTTACATATGCCTCATATCATTATGCATAATTATATCGAATTATATACCATTATATCTTATTGGATATGATTATATTTGATACATTTGGATGAGGACAAAATCCGGATAAAATTGTATCAAACCATATCTTATTCCATCAAATTAGATCTAATTTTGTCAAATTAAATCTAATATGATCAGAATACTATCTAATTTGATACAATTAGATGTTCTCATTTTTCGGATATTATTATATATAATATCAAAAGACATATAATTTTTTTTAGTAGGGAATATAATACGAAATACTCGTACATAGTATTTTGTTATACATTATTATAAATTTCCAAAAATTAATCGATTTTTACAAATTTATCAATTTTTATAAAATTTATTGGTATTTTTGAAAGTTTATCGGTTTTTTGTAAAAAGTTTTCAATATATCGATTTTTCAAAAATTTATCGATTTTTTAAAAATCTCTATTGTTGTAAAATTAAAATTGTAAATTTGATCTTAAACCGAACAAAAATAACACTCATTTACCGATTCCCAGCAAAATCTTTCATTACCAAATAAGTGGTTATATAATAGAAATTCATAGCTCCGGACAACTTATTTTTTGGCGTCTAAACTCACGTCACGCTTACCCGCTCACTTACGAAAAAATGAGAAATAAGTAGTTATGAGATTTTGAATAATAAGTGGTTACACACATACTTACAAAAAGTTCAATTATAAGTGGTTATCCGATGGATTACTTGATTCTTAAAAATAAGGAGTTAAGCAAATACTATTAGCTTAAGGAAGTACATTCAGAAAAATTTAAGTTTTCTCTAGTGTGTAATTTTAGGGCTCGTCATAAAAATTTAAACATAAAACATACATATTTACATATAATAAATAAAAATGTATAAAATTTAACTGTGTAAAAAGTACTTATTTAAAATATTACGAGTAAGTCATTATTTTATATCTAGAAACAATGAATATAATAGGCCCCCTAGTAAAAATGATTTTTATATAATCAGTTATGATTTTTATATAATCATTAATGATTTTATACAATTATAACTTGTCGAATATTGTGAAACATATATTTTTATATGATTATATCAAAAGATATTTAATTATATAAAATTATATTAACCAGATCCACCATTTTCCGGATCAAATCATGTATGGGTTAATATAATTATATAAAAAATATATTATTTGATCCGAAAAATGGTGGATCTGGTTAATATAATTTTATATAATTAAATATCTTTTGATATAATCCTATACAAATATATGTTTCACAATACTCGACAAGTTATAATTGTATAAAATCATAAATGATTGTATTAAAATCATATATGAATATATAAAAATCATTTTTACTAGGGCCGTTATTAGGAATTCATTATTTTATATTATAAAATAATGCAAAATGTAATGATGTATCATTTTTGGTAATGCAGATAGTAATGAGATGTCATTACCAATATTTTGCTGGGTTTTTAAAAAATTTATCGATTTTTTAAAATATTATCGATTTTACAAAATTTTATCGATTTTTCAAAATTTTATCGATTTTTCAAAATTTTGCTGATTTTTCAAAAATTTATTGATTTTTTACAATGAGTGTATTTTTGTTCGGTTTTAAGATCAAATATTACAAATTCTAAATAGAATTTATATTTTTCAAAAATTTATCAATTTTTCAAATATTTATCAATTTTTCAAAAATTTGTAAATTTTTTAAAAATTTTAATTTTTTAAAAATTCGTAAATTTTTTAAAAATTTATCAATTTTTTTAAAAATTTATTGATTTTTATAAATTTTTATAAAACATCGATTTTTCATAAAATTTTTTAAAAAAAATTTAAAATTTTTAAAAATTTTCGATTTTTTTATATAAAATTTACATAATTTTAGCAATCAGTGTTGCCAGGAGATTTTTTTTTAAATCCCTACATTAATGAAAAAAAATCGCTCTTTTTCCCTACAAACAAAAAAATATTCCCTACACATTTTTATATCCTACAACACTACGTGGAGAGGGTATAATAAGTGCTAATGTTTGTAACAACAAAAAACATCAGACATCAAACATAGACTCACCTTTTAGTATACCGATGGACCCAAAAGCACTTTTTGTTTCGATTTATCGATGTCCGTCTGTTTGTCCATGCATTCTTGTGCGCACTCTACAGGTCAAAAATATTAAGGTATTTTGGTGAAATTTGGTACACAGACCTATGTCGCCCCAAGGACGAAGCCTATTGATTTTGGTTAAAATCGGTCCATGTTTAGACCTACTTTTTTAATAAATGCAAGAAATTTGCTTTTTTAGCAGTAAATTATATTTACTTTTATTATAAATTTGTACAGTTATTCATTCAGGTACAAAAGATTTTCATTTAACAAAAATAATAGAAAGTAAAAAATAACAAAACTAAAAATAAACAGTAAACAGATAAAAAATTTAATTTTAAAAAATATATAGGTATACACTTAGGCCAGATTACCGTCCAGTTAAAATTTAGCTTACAGTTAAATTAATATGTTATATGAGAAACAACAACGAATGTTTTTGCTTTCAAAAACCTCTAACACTTTCAGGAATGAAAAGACATAACCAACAATAGAAATATTATGAAAGTTTTTGTTTTTATATTTCGTACCATCATAATATTTCTATTGTTGGTTATGTCTTTGCAGAGACTTCGAAAACATATTTTATTGTTTACTCCATTCTCATTTCGTTGATGTAGTAGACTACGTTTAATATGAAATTTTGATGTTTCAATTTGCATTGCACTATTGCCACCACTTTCTAAAGAAAACTGAAGAAGGGGACTTGGAAAATCCCCGAAACGATCGTCTTTTCATTCCTGAAAGTGTTAGAGGTTTTTGAAAGCAAAAACTCTGTGAAGTATTTGTTAGGAGAATATCCTGATGAAGAAAAATAGCAGTTTTTGAAAATAGTACTTATTATGTTAATTCATAATAAGGAAATTGGCCTCGAACTGAATTAATAAATTTCTAATTAATTAATAAAAAGGTCGAAAAAACAATTTTTATTTTTTTGAATAAAAATTAAAACCCAACATTAATATATTTCTTTACAGAATCGCTGACTAAGATTTTTAATACAATTTTTGTACCATAAAGACTTTTTTTCGCGTTCCGCTATTATTTTGCAAATTTTCGAGTGCGGTTTTTTAAATTTATAATCTAGGGACTATAATACACATTTCATAAAACAAGGTTTGCTGGTTAGTTGCAAAAAAAAAAATCGCGAAAAATAAATTTTGCAAAAAGCAACATTTTTGGATCAATATATTTGTTTGCAGAATGTAAATCGCTGATTAATTTTTTAAATTAATTTTTTGTACCACAAAGCCTTTTTCGCCCTTTTCCGCGATTATTTTGCAATTTTTTAAGTTTGGTTTTTTTAAATCTTTAATCTTGGGAATATAATACCAATTTCCACACCAAATTTTGGTTCTTAGTTTGCAAAAACGAAATCGCGAAAATATTTTGCAAAAAGGAAAATTGCATCATTATATTCGTTTGAAGGATGTTAATCGCCTATTGAGCTTTTAAATTATTTTTTTCTACCATAAAAGCTTTTTTTTTTAATTTATAATCTAGGGACTATAATGCACATCTCCTAAAATAAAGTTTGGTGGTTAGTTGCAAAAAAAAAAATTCAGAAAAAAGATATTCTTAAAAAACTTTTATGTATACCTTATAGACTTCAAATAATTTAAATTTATATGCAGATATAGACTTGCAAATTGTATATATAGGAATATATTATTGATAAAACCGTTCAAAATTTTATATATAAATAGATACGAAAAATACTTTTAATTTTATTTTTTATATAACAATATCGTCGGCTTGCCTGCAAGTAGTGTTATGTGTTCTTTAACAGGTTTTCAGGAGGGCGAAAAAACTGGTTTATATTATCCTTTTAATGTATTTCATTGACATCATATGCCTTAATAATGATTGTAATAAATAAGGTCGTGAATCATTAGGATATAGGATGTCAATAAAATATCTTAAAAGGATAATATAAATCAGTTTTTTCGCTCTCCTGAAAACCTGTTAAAACCAAAAACATAGCACTTCTTGCAGGCAAGCCGACGATATATTAGTTAATATCAGACCCATGTTCGAGATTAACTAATATATTCGAGATTAATGTAATATTTGATCAAAAACAATTTTTTATATGCCTTACTTAATTTTTTCATTAAATTAATATTTTCTGAGCTTTTTTACTTCTAAAAGTTTTTTTTTAATTTAAAAGAATTAACATTTAAAACCATGGCCCGGCTCGTAATGGGTTAATAAGTCTAGGCATGTTGCATATCATTGGAAAGGTAGGTATTTCAAGTACCTCCCCAACGATATATATATTTTATTCTGGTCCGATAAGTTTTGAGTGGTATTTCTCCACTCAAAGTCCAAAGAAAATTCCCATATTTGATAAAAAATGATCTAGTCTTTAAAGAATAACAGATTTGTACATTAACGTCTATAATAGTTACTCATTATCAACAGTAGCCCTCGGCTGACAGTCAGGCATGTGATGAATATCGAAAACGAAAACGATCTGATTTTCAATGGTAAATATTTTAGGATATGTACAACACCAATTTATATTTTATTTCCTAATTTAGATGTCCGGCGTCAAAAAAAAAAAACGATAAATAATAATTTGAAGCCAATTTGATTTTCGCGAAACAAATTATTCTAGATTGAAAAACTGTTCGTTTTCGATTTTCATCACACCCCTGAGTGTGTAGGACCCGAAATCCTGCTGCCCTCCAATTCAAAGTTTTTTTTTATCATTTAAATTTAATCATATCGTAGTGGATTAACTTATATCCAATTTGATCGGGACAAAATTCAGATTTATCATTTGATATAACTTTGTATCCTTGTAAATACAATTATATCCAATATGATACAATTTAATATAACCATTTTTCGGATGAAATTATATCCAGTTACATATTGCAAATATATCCATTCACATATAATTTTATATACACTTTTTTAATCGGGATATTATGCTAAAAAGAACCATAAACCTGCCTTTTGTAAATAGTATTAAAACCCGGTCTGACCGGGTAGACCGTAAAGACCGGGTAGACCGTAAAGACCGGTCGACCGGTTTTAAAACCCGGTCTACCCGGTCGACAAGTTCTGACCGTAGCCTCTAATATGTATTAAAGACCTGGAAATGTTGACCTATACAACACAGCGACATGTGTCGCATCATGCAAGTGTTATGTCTTGCTATGCGCTCACACATGTTTGACAATAACATATGAAGACACTGTCGAACAAATTCAAATCAAATCTATGCATACTTTTAACAGTGATTTTGCATACATAGACATAGAAAATGAACATGTCAACAAGTGCGACACATGCGACATTTGCAGCATATGTTGTTATTGATGCATTATAATCATTTGTTTATCTCGTTATAGAGCAATTCCATATGAAAACGATCAAAATTGGCAAATTTTTGGACGACCCCTCTCCGATTCTAAAATAAATAGTCTCAATCGATTGCCCAGCAAAAAATAATGTACCTACATATTTTTTATTTTTTTTATAGTGACTGCTTTAGTGGTGGTGTACACCACTGTCATGTGACAAAATTGAAGAATTCTTCATAAGGGACCTCATTGAAAGTTGTTTTAAAACTACTAAAGCGATCGCAACGAGTGATAGCTCGTTGGAAAGGTATTGAATCAGGCTTTAATTGAAAAATAAAATTTTCCTAATTTTTCTCAGAAATTTACCTTTTTTCCCATGAAAATTAAATTTTCCCATGAAAATTAAATTTTCCGATTTTCCACAGAAGCTCCTAAATTTTCCGGCTAATTTTTTTTTTGGATTCCTCATAATTTTTGCTTTAAGAATCAGCAATAAAAAAATGGGCCCCGACTCCTTGTTTGGACAGGAGAGGAGCATTTAAGAGACCACCTTGTTCTCATTGTTTTTATATTTTTTATAATTGAATTATTTGTAATTATTTAACATTATTTTATTTTATTATTAAAAATACATTTTAAAAATTATTTTACAGTTAAAAATACATTTATGAAGAAAAAATCAATTTTTTTTAAGAGCCCCAAGTTGAGTGTGTAGTGAATATGGTCTGCCTGCCTTCACAAGATCGGCCATAAATCCATGGATAATAGCAACAGTGGCATGTAATGGTACACCAAACCCAACTGAGGCTACAGGTCATAAAATGTTTTGTAAATTTTTTAAATTACCAGGTAATAAATATTTCGCCTAAAATGACACGTGCAGAAACAAGTCATAAAACACGGATTTTCCATAAATATGGCGAAATATTTATTACCTGGTAATTTAAAAAATTTACAAAACATTTTATGACCTGTGGTCGGCTTATTGGCAGTAACCAATTAAGTCCCTCTTTAAAAAACATTTTATGACCAGTAGTTCACGCAAATTTTCCTATTAAAGAAAAGCAAATATCGCTTATTTTTTTTTTACCTATTTTTTACCAAAAAATAAATATAAATACTTCACACACTCTGAGTCAAATTTTAGTTGAATACTAAACGTGAAAGTGTTAAAGTGTTTTTTTTGTAAAGTAAAGAGTGAAGCTGTAAAGACAATTTAAAGTAAAATGAATAAATTTTGCTGCAATCCGTTTAACAAGAGTGGACATCGTTCGAAAAAGATAAAAGTATTAAAATTAACTGGTGTTTCGAAGCGATACATGAATGAATTAAATATACAATACGGTGAAGAAGCAGAATTCATTTGCCCCAAGTGTAAAATCGATTTGTCTCAACAAGCAAATGCATTGAAACAAATGCAACCACAATCCGAGAGTGAAATGACAATTGAACAAAATGTTTCATCTGATAGTGAGGCAGACATTCCGATGGTCAATATGTCTTTGAGTCCTTTGAATGAGGCTATTACCACTTTAGGTGAATCGCCTATTACAAAAAGAAAGTTGCGAAGTGAAAAATACAGGAAAGAGAAAAATGGCAAGGTTATGAGTGCAATCGCGACAATATTTGATGAAGGCTCCGATAACGAATGCAGTCAAGCAGATGACGTTGATGACGGCAAACAAATGATTGAGCAGTTGAAAAGAAAATTCAATTTAGCGACCACTTTTCCGGAGAAATATCTCATTTTATCTGTGCTGCCTCAATCATGGTCTATACGCAAGATTTCTGAACAGTTTCAAACATCTTTTTACATCGCGAGAAGAAGCAAAGAATTAGTTCGACAGAAGGGCATATTGGCGACTCCCACCAAGAAATTTGGCTCAAGGACCCTCAGCGAAGCAACGGTGAAATTGATTCAAGATTTTTACTGCAATGATGACAACAGCCGCGCCTGCCCAGGTACACGTGACTATGTTATCACACGTGAAGATGGAGAAAAAGTACACAAGCAGCGCAGATTATTATTATGTAATCTATCCGAAGCATACCATCAGTTCAAAGAGAAATACCCAGCAGAAAAAGTGGAATTTTCTAAGTTTGCCATCCTACGACCAAAAGAATGCGTGCTGGCATTAGACAGGCACGGAACGCATTCAGTCTGCGTTTGCATGTTTCATCAAAACATCAAATTAATGTTCTTTCCATGCAAGAAATTGAAAGTATTTCACGGTGAAATTGAAACATATAGGGACCTCCTGTCGAAGTCGTTGTGCGCATACCCCACGGAAAATTGTCATCTGTCCAAATGCGACAATTGTCCGAAGATTGACGAGCTAGAGCGATATTTGGCCGAAAAGTTTGAACAGCTGTTAATTCAGGAGGTGCATTTCAAACAGTGGATAATTAGCAGCGGCAGATGTTCCCTTGAGACCGTGGTAAAGCAGATTCCGGAATTCATCGAGGAATTCGGATTCAAGTTGAATGAACTGAAGGCGCACCATTTCATATCCGAGATGCAATCGAAATTTCTAAAGGAAAGTAAAGAGAAATTAGCCCAAAATGAATTCATTGTGATAAGCGACTTTGCCGAGAATTACACTTTTCTCGTTCAGGATGAAATTCAGGCTTATCACTGGGCAAACGACCAGTGCACGGTGCATCCTTTTTGCATTTATTTCAAAAACGAAGATAACGAACTACAGACCGTAAGCCTTGTTGTTGTCGCGGAGAGTTTAGCTCATAATTATGTGTCCGTTTATTTATTTCAAATGAAACTGTTTGAATTCTTAAGATCAAAATTCGATGCTTCTCAGTACAAGAATAAAAAAAATTTTTACAATCTTTGCATAATTGAAGAAGAACAAAACTGCAAGGTCGAGTGGCACTTTTTTGCGACGTCCCACGGTAAGGGCCCATGCGATGCGCATGGCGACTAAGGCAAGTTTGCAAAGGCCATATACTGACCAGATCTTAAATGTACAACATTTGTTTTCGTGGATTCAAAGCAAGGAAATTGCCATTAACACAGTTTTATGCACTCAAAAAGAACACGATGCCATGGAGCGACGAATTCAAAACAGATATAATAATGTCAAAACTATAACTGGAACGCAAAAGTTTCATTGCTTCATACCAAATATTTCTGATATGTCAATTAATGTAAAGCGGTACTCTTCGTCTGCCGACGTGCTAAATTTAAAGTTACTTTAATTTTATAATGATGCCAAGACAATTGAAATTTTTAATAAATATTGTAATTAAGTATAAGCAGCAAAATAAGAAAGATTTTTTCTTCATAAATGTATTTTTAACTGTAAAATAATTTTTAAAATGTATTTTTAATAATAAAATAAAACAATGTTAAATAATTACAAATAATTCAATTATAAAAAATATAAAAACAATGAGAACAAGGTGGTCTCTTAACTGCTCCTCTCCTGTCCAAACAAGGAGTCGGGGCCCATTTTTTTATTGCTGATTCTTAAAGCAAAAATTATGAGGAATCCAAAAAAAAAATTAGCCGGAAAATTTAGGAGCTTCTGTGGAAAATCGGAAAATTTAATTTTCATGGGAAAAAAGGTAAATTTCTGAGAAAAATTAGGAAAATTTTATTTTTCAATTAAAGCCTGATTCAATACCTTTCCAACGAGCTATCACTCGTTGCGATCGCTTTAGTAGTTTTTTCAACAACTTTCAATGAGGTCCCTTATGAAGAATTCTTCAATTTTGTCACATGACAGTGGTGTACACCACCACTAAACCAGTCAATAAAAAAAAAAATATGTAGGTACATTATTTTTTGCTGGGCAATCGATTGAGACTATTTATTTTAGAATCGGAGAGGGGTCGTCCAAAAGGTGATCGCTTTCATATGGAATTGCTCTATATGCAATAAAACTGCAAATAAAATAAGAAAACTTATGAAAAATTCTTTTAACACGGTGCTACAAAAAAAAAATGGTTGTAGGTCTAGCTGAGTATATTACACTCACAAAATAAATACAGTCACTTTTTGTCAGTTGTTTCTGAAGTTTTTCCGTTGAGTTGTTTTTAAAAATAATAACAATTGTTCGTAGAAGAAAAATAATTTTTAACTTTTTTCACAAGTTATTTAAAAACTTAACTAAATAAAGATATGGATGTTTTGTAACAGTCAAATTTTCTGGTCAATTTTTATTGTTTTAAAATAAAACTAAAAAATTAACCATAAAAAGGTATTTTGTAGTAAAAGTTGTTTGAAATAAAAAAACAACAATACAGTTATCCAATTTGTTTTTTTTAGTTTTTTAGTAAAATCAAATATAAATTTAGTTCTTCGCACCATTTTGCTTGTTATTTTTATAGTAAAAATAAATTAACTTTAAGTTGATTTTACAGTTTCTGATAGTCAATTATTGATGGTCAAAAATAAAAAAAATTGTTAAATTAAATGAAAATGTGAGTACACCGATTTTTAGCTGAATTTTATTCGTTTTAAATTGTATTTTTAATTAATTTTACCTTCAAAATAATTTGTGTGCACAAAAGTTGTATTTTTTGTGACTGGCGCATTTAAACATTTATAACTCAGTATGTTTTAAACTGATTTTGTATTTGACAAACAGCAGTTGACAACTAATTAGAAACGCATTTTTTACACTAGATCTTGATGTACATTATTGATATTTTCGTAAATTTACCGTTATGTTTTTTGTTTAAAACAATTGCATTATATTTATTACTCGTTTTTCAGGAGTGCAAAAGTTGCACTCCTGAAAAACGGGGCTCAATTTTTGAACTTTGGAAGTCTGGAAAGCCTTATAGAGAAATAGCAGAGCAGCTAATTTGTTCAAAAAAATGGTTTTTAATGCTTTACAGCATATCAACAAATATGAGACCATAGCCAACGTTCCGCGAAAGAAGAGATCCAGAAAAACATCAGCACATACCGACCGAATGATAATGCGAATCTCCAAATCCGACCCAAAAAAGTCATCTACAGACATCCACCGTGATATTCAAGAACATTTAAATGTCACGATATCCAAGCGGACTATTGCACGTCGTTTGGTGGAAGCCGAGCTACATGGAAGAGCAGCACGAAAGAAGCCACTTCTGAGTAGGATTCAAAAAAAGTCGTGTGGATTTTGCGAAGTCCCATTGGAATTGGTCAGAAAATCAATGGAAATATGTGCTTTGGAGCGATGAAACAAAGATTAATCGCCTTGGTCCAGATGGTCGGAGATACGTTAGATGACCCATTAACCAAGAATTTAATCCTCGCTACGTTTCACGGGTAGTGAAGCATGGTGAAGGCTCAATTATGGTATGTGGATGTTTCTCCTGGAATGATGTTGGCTCAATTTATAAAATTGATGGAATCTTAAATAAGGAGAAATACGTTGATATACTAAATAATGCCATGCTCCTGTGGCCTGAGGAGAATTTGCCTGCTATATTGCCATATAATGATTCGAAGCACACGGCGAGGCTCACAAAAAAATTCTTTGACGATAATTCCATCAACGTTTTGGAATGGCCATCATCCAGTCCGGACTTGAACCCCATAGAATATCTATGGGGGGACGTAAAAAGAGCCGTTAGACTCAAAACAAAGCATTATTTTAAAAATAAAAAGCGTTTCTAATTAGTTGTCAACAGCTGTATCTACCTTCTTTGTGTTATTAATATAAATATGTAGAGATTGTTTTATTAATAATTAGAATTAAGGTTCAAAGCAAAAAAGAGTAATAATAACAAAAGGATAAAAATAGCATTGTTAAATTTCGTTGATGTTAGTCTAAGTTGAGTTGTTGATAACAAACTCGAATTAAAAATTCTTATTTAGTGTATATTTGTTACTATTGATATATTTCTAGTTTGCAAATAAAAATCAGAAATTTGTATCTCCAATGCATAAAAGCATAATAACTGGAGAACGCTTTGAAATTTTTACTTCGAATTTTAAATATGCTGAAGTATAACACATATTTTTGTAATCGAGAGAAAAAATATTATTTTTTTTTTATTAAAATATACTTTTATAAAAAAAAATTACTTTAAAAAACAGTAGTTTTTACCGATTTTGACAGTTGTTTTAAAATTTTTGTAATAAAAATTTATCAGTTAATTTTACGACAGCGGTAGTTATTTTTAAAGCATTTGTTAGTTATTTTTTAACAGTTAAAAATAACAACATTTTTAGTTATTTTAAAGGTAAATACCTTTGTCGCCTTTTTAACTGCATATACCTCTGTTTTAACTGTCATTTTCAGTAGATTCTACCGACTAACTTTTGTGAGTGTATAACATTTATTTAAATGCAATATTAAATTTTTTGCGGCAGTATTGACTATTGTTCTTAAATTACTAATATTTGCCAAACCAAAAATCTTTCAGCAGTGCTTTCTGCCATTTTCAATAAAATTTTAGTAGCTTTATAAAAATTTTTGCAGACCTTTGCCTACTAAGAAAATTTTTAATTAAAAAAAAACCTCAGATTCCAAAACTTTTCAACCTTAGAATATTGAAACTTGTTTTAAATATAGCGAGTTTATATGTCACGTTGATATGTTGATAGATCTTTGTGTTTTTATTGATAAAAACTTAAGGAAATACATTAATTTTGTATTAAACGATTGATCGATTAATCGCCAATTTTCTCGATTAACCGACCCGAATAACCGGTTAATCAATTTTAGGCATTTTCCGAATAATGCATTAACCGGTTAACCGCCTACGTCGAATAATTGGAAACACTAGTCATAACACTTTTTTATTACACACTATTCTTCCTTTTTTTATTTTTAAATTAATGTAAAAAAATTATTGATATATTTAAAAAAGAATAACAACACACAATTTCAAACTAAACTAGAAACAAAGGTTTAAAAGGCTTAATTCTTTCATTCACTTTTTAAAAATTAATGAAATTTGGGTTAAATTTCATTCCGTAATAGCATTCTTATGGAATTAATTCGATAGCTTAATTCCCAATAGCTTTAAATTATATGAATTCATTCTATTTTGATTGAATTCTAACTGAATGAAACCCAATTTACCTGAATTCATTTAATAAAAAGGTGAATGAACAATGATTTGTTTTCATTCACTTACTCAAATGAAAAATTTAAATTTGCATGTAATGGCTGAAATAGTAGCATAATACAAATGAAAAACATTTAAAATTCATCTAACAGAAATAAATAGTATCGTATGCTTTGTTACAGCTTGTATGCTTTGGTTTTGATTATATGTTATTTCAAACTACACTGCACTAAGTGAATGGTAATAAAATTTCTTCATTCAATTAGTAAAATGGTGAATGAACATGCGATTTGAATGATTCAAGTTAGGAATTCATTCAATTCATATTAAAGCTTTGGGAATGAAGCTTATGAATGAATTCTTTACGAATGGTTTAAGGGAATGGTACATGAATATTTTTAAAATCTGAATTTAATTTTTCGTGATTTAAGCTTAAATTGAATTAAGTTTTTCGAAGCTCTGACTAGAAATATTCAGTATGTTCGTTTACTCGAAATTCTTACTACTTTTACTACAATTGGAAAGTTTTGTTTACTTTTTGTATTGAATTTTTCCAGCTGTAGTAAAAGTAGTAACTTGTAGTAAGTAAACGAACACGCCTATTCTTAAAAAATTAAAATATATTTTTTTGACACTTGCTTTACTCCTATATTCGTTGTAACAGGGTGTTCCGAAAATTAACTGCAAATAATACCGGGTGTATAAAAAATGCACATTTCAGATAATTTTACTTGGTTTTTGGTAAAAACCAGGTAGAATCTGGTTTTCAGTTTGTAGGAAAATGGTATGGAAAAACTAAATTATTTTTGCAGTTTTCGGCTCAAAAACTAAAAATGGCCAAAAACTACTAGTTTTCGCCTAGTCTAAATACACTATTAAACAATTGTCTTAATTAGTTGTTGAGTTTTTAATAAATTGTATCAATTCCGTGAGAATGAGCAGTGCAAGCCAAATAAAATTAAAATTGAAAGTGGCATATATTCTACCGGGAAAAAAGTTCAAAAAGAGAGTTATTTAATATATTTGAAGAAATAAAAAATAACGGTGAAGTCAGTTTGTTCAAATTCGCTCTAGATTTTGCGCAATTCGCGATTTTACTTTTCTCCAATTTTCACAGATTTTTTCAATAAAAAATTTTTAATTTAGTACATTAATAGAAAAAAGTCTGTAAAAAATTTAATTAAAACTACTAAAAATTAGTTAAAAATTAAAAAAAAAAAATTATAAAAAAACTGATAAAATTAGCAGATAAGTAATTTTTGATATACATATATTATTAATATAGGAAGAGCAAAATAAAACTGTTAAATATATAGAATTTCAGTTATATTATATTTCAGTTAAATTTTTGTTAATGGAAAATAGCAAATTAGCCTGCTAAAATGAGCAAAAATTTTTTATAAATAATTTGTAGCCTAAAAAATTACAGAAAAATTTAAAATTTTCGAAGTTTTTTTCGTTTTTTTTTTAAATTCAAATAAAAATCGAGCCTTTCGAAAACAGCAGTTTACAATTTTTCTTTAGCAGTTATTTCTGCTGATTTTAGCAGGATAGATTGCTATTTGCATTTAACTAAATTTTGCTTAACAATAGCAAACATTTTGTAGATATAACAGTTCATTTTTGCTATTTTTAGTCTACTAATATTTAGCAAAATTTTGTGCAGATTCTACAGTACAATTTGTTATTTTGAATTAACTATTGTAAAAGTTAAATATTAAAATTCTGTAAATTTAACAGTTTTAATTCTACTAGTATTTAGCAAAACAATCTGCTAATTTCAGCAGTTTTTTCTGCAGCATCATTTTTACAAGCTTTTAGTAACTTCTGCTGTTTTTACAGATTTATTTCTATGAGTGTAACTATAGCTCAAGAAAAAAATACTCATTTTACAGTGTAAGCTTGATTCCATGCACTATTTTTCAAACTTAAGTGTGTATCAATATCTCAATAATTTTTGTAACTATAGTCGCTCAAAATCAAAATTTCAACATTTTTTTAGGTTTTAAAAAAAAATTTAATATAACACAATGTCCGATGGTAAATATCAAAGACAATTTGGAAAGCAAAAATTAAAAATTTGTACATGTATCTTTATTTAAAAAATAATACAGAATAATAAATATTTTCATACAAGGCAGGATTAAACAGTATTAAAAACATGCTGCAGAAAAAACATTACTTAGCGTCTTGACGAGACATCGATTTGTGCGAACATTAAACGAATTACATGCAAAACAAAAACAACAAATAAAATTTGTTGTTGTTTCACGTGTGATTTGTTTCATGTTCGCACAAATCCATGGCTAGTCAAGACTATAAGTTAAAGGCATGGTATTGAACACAACAGCGTTCAACAGCTTAGCTAAGTTGCAATGACATGCTATGACACAGGGATGGTAAAGTTAGTACCCAATAAACACTGAAAAACTAAAAATTCAAGTGCTGTAAAAATGCCTGAATTCAGGTTTATTTTAAGTGTTTTTTCCAGTGAAAATCCAGGTCATGCAAATTAAAATAATTTGTTTTTCTATTCTTGTCCATACTGTAAAATAAACAAACTAAAAATCAGTTTTTTATATGGAAATATAAAAGGAATCTTAATTTCTCCCTTGGATTCTAATAAATATGTAAGTAATTGATCTTTCTTTGAGCCTAAACTTTAAACATTATTCTTATCTCCTTAGCTAAAAAAAGCACAACCACATTTGATGCTGCCAGAAAAAGGAAGGAGAAACTACAAATAACTGGTTTCCGTCGCCTCGAAATGTTGGATATTAAAAGAAAAATAAAAATGTTAATGTATGTATGACAAAATAATTATATAACTGCAAATAAATTGCATCAAATATTACAATTATCGTGTTTTAATGGGCTTGATTTATGCTTGAAAATAGGGCTTGAATACAAGGGTTTTTAGTGTGTTGTTTGAACTTGAATTGAACTGTAATTCAAGGCTTGAATTGAAGCATATTTACACTGTTATGCTCGACTGGAATTCCAGTGCCCCTTTTGCTAGAATATGCTATTGAATTACAGTGTAAATCAAGTATAAATCAAGGCTTGAAATTGGAAAATGTGACTGGAATTACGTTTGATTTCAACTTGAATTCCAGCAAAATTATTTATTGGGGTACTATAGTACTTTTTGTGGTACTATTGGAACCTCAAAAGTACTATGGTACTCTTCTAACTCACATACATGTAGTACTCTTTACACTTTTTTAATTTTGTGCTTTTTTAATTTTCAGAGATATTACCCAATAAGCAATTTTGCTGGAATTCAAGTTAAAATCAAGCGTAATTCCAGTCCCATTTTCCAATTTCAAGCCTTGATTTATACTTGATTTACACTGTAATTCAATAGCATATTCCAGCAAAAGGGACACTGGAATTCCAGTCGAACATATCAGTGTAAATATGCTTGAATTCAAGCCTTGTATCACAGTTCAATTAAAGTTCAAACAACATTATAATAACACTTGTTTTCAATTCCTAACTTCAAGCTTAAACCAAGCCATAAAAACACGGTTTTCATTATTTTTAGTATAATTTATTAACATTTATATATTATTTTTAACATACATACGGATTCATTTTGTTTTTGATGCTTGATTTTGCGCACGGAATAACACTTTCGATGTATCAATTGTTTCCATTATTTGTTCCTATTTTCTCTAGAAGCGTAGAAGTTTGTAGGACTTTTCTGAAATATAAAAAAGAGAAAATAAGGACCGAATTTAGCTCGAAACAAATGGGACTTACCTTTTTGAAGAAAATCCTTGGAAGAAATTCAGACTTTGTTAAAATCTCTACAGGAAAATTGTGAATTTGTATTTTACAATATTATTTTTCAATACTGACAACAAACGAAAAACAAACAAATTATTTTACTTTGTATTAACTTGATTCTGACTGAAAAAAAATACTTAAAATAAAGCTAAATTCAAGCAATATTTAAAGCACTTGAATTTTTAATTTTCAATGCTTATTGGGTATTGTGTTTGCAAATATCGGAGTTTTAAATAAAAAATACTTATGTTGAAATATTTAAAATATTAGATGTTACTATTGAAAACTCAAGTTAAACACATAAAAAATGTTCTTTCGCTTTTTTTTTATTAAAATACGTATGTATACAAAACAAATTATTAAAAATTATGATAATTAAGAGATCTATAAATTTTTGTATTTTTTTAAACGAGCAAAATGTTTTCCCCCATCTGAGCTCCTAAAGAATTCACTCATTCGATTTTCATTTCTGAATGGTTAAATACCTAAAACCTATTTCGAAGAATCGAATGAATTCTTAATGCACCTAATGCAATCATTAAATTCATTTGATTCGACTGTCAATCAACCTGTTCAATCGAAAATATTCTTATGACATTACAAGGTGGAATAGTCCTGTAAATAACTTAAAAATAATAATCGCTTTAAAACGAAGTTAAGTACGATATTCAGGGACTTTAAATTCTGAACCCTACACTCACAGATATAAACCTATAAAAATAGCAGAAAAGGCTACTAAAAACTAAGCAAAAAAGGCCTTACAAAAGAAACTGCTAAGATTAGCAGATTTTTAAATATATTTTTTATACTTAACTTTTAGTTCATTGAAAAGAACAAATTATACTATAAAATCTGCAAAAAATAAACTGTTATATCTACAAACTTTTTTGTTACTTTTAAGTTAAATTTAGTTGAATGAAAATAGCAGTCTATCCCGCTAAAATCAACAGAAATGGTTGCTAAAAATAGTAAACTGCTGATTTCAGAAGACTAGATTTTTATTCGTATTAAAAAAAATAAAAAAACAGCTTTCTACATTTAAAATTTTTGGTGGTTTTTAGTCTACTAATTATTATTTATTACTAATTTTAGCAGGTTAAATTCCCAATAAGCACATAGGTTTTAAAAATTCAAGTGCTTTAAATTTTGCTTGAAGTAAAGTATATTTCAAACTCTAGCACTTGTTTTTTTAACAAAAATATTTCAAACTTGAATTTTTGTTTCCCTTTTGCTGGAGTATGCTATTGAAATAAAATGTAATAAAAGTTGAATACAAGCCTTGAAACTGGAAAACAGGGCTGGAATTGAACTTGATTTCAACTTGAATTCCAGTGAAAATGTTTATAGGGTTGTTATTTTCTGTTAACTAAAATTTATTCAAATATAACTAAAATTTTGTATATGTATTTAACAGTTTGGTTTTTCCTGTACTTATCTTACAAATATTTTACAAAAGTAATCTGATAGAATGTTTTTATGCAACGTAATTTTTAACTAATTTTTAATAGTTTTAACTAAAATTTTACGTTTTTCTATTGCTGTATGAGTTAGATAGTATAAAAGAACTCTTTATTTTTTATGAGTTTTTATTTGTTAATTTATAATGATAAAAAATGAGTTAGTACTATTTTAAAAATCCCATTCATCCCTGCTATGACAGTATGATTGTGTTGGCTCAACATGACATAACTTAGCGTCTTGAAGAGACATCGATTTGTGCGAACTTGAAACGAATTACATGCAAAACAAAAACAACAATTAAAATTTGTTGCTGTTTCACGTGTGATTTGTTTCATGTTCGCACAAATCCATGGCTAGTCAAGACTATAAGTAACACCTTGCTTGAATTGACATGACATAGCAACCCAAGAAACATTTTTACGGATACTCCGGCACATACGGAATCATGAATCCGGCTTTTACGGCACATTAACGGTCCGTAATACACGTATCCGTCAAAGCTTGTACGTATACGGAACATTAACGGACCGTGTAATCGGATTTTCGAACATAATACGTTTTAACTCCGTTTCCGTACCGTAAAATACGGACTTAATGGATTTTAATTTGTGTTCAAAATAAAAACAATTAAATTCTTTTAAAAACTTTTTGTGGTGATAAATTGGTGGCGGTCGCTAGAATATATCCAACACAACACAATCAACACATCATCAAGTCGCATACATATATTAGATGGTAAGATTAATAAAATTTAGTGCGTGTTTTACAATGGTTTGTGGTTTATGTAAGATCGTTTGTTTTTATAACAAAAGCTCTGTTCCACGTACGTTAACGCGGCTACGCAATTTTTCCCAAATTGTGTGTAAATTGTTGTTGTTTCAAGTAAAACGCCATCGTAAATACAATCAATTAAACCATAACTAATTTATTATTTCTATTGCATGTAGATGATCGATTTTATTATGGGTGACTGTCGTGAATTGATGCGCTAGATAAAGAGGTAAACTGAGGTACTAAATATAGTGTAAATGTAAATAATATCGTTACTAATAAATCTATTAAAAATAAAAAAAAATTTACTCAAAATTAGTCAATTTAGATAGATATACAAGTCCGTTTTTGGTCCGGAGTAACTCCGGTTATACACGACATAACGGTCCGTAAATGGTCCGTCATTGACGGACTTTTTTTCTGGTCCGTATACGGACCCGGAAAACGGTACGTAAACGGAGTTGGATTCCGTTTATGACGGACCGAAAACGGTACGTAAACGGAGTTTGATTCCGTTTATGACGGACCGAAAACGGTACGTAAACGGAACGATTTGTTTTTTGGGAATGCATGAAATTTTTGATAATGACATTTTTATATAAAATGTCGAATTGCGCAGTACTTTAATATGTATAACAAATTTTTTTTTTCATTATTTTAGTATTGTATTATTAGTATTCCATATTATTATTGCTGTTTCCATTAATTTTAGCATTTATTTTAATAAAATAAAGAAATATAAAAAATTATTGTAGCATTTTTTTCGCTTGATTTATGTTTAAATTTAGGGCTTTAATGCAAGTGTTTTTATTATGGTGTTTGAACTTTAATTGAACTGTAATTCAAGGTTTGAATTGAAGCATACTGTTATGTTCGGCTGGAATTCCAGCGACCCTTTTGCTGGAGTATGGTATTGAATTACAGTGTAAATCAAATATAAATCAAGGCTTGAAATTGGAAAATGTGACTGGAATTACACCCGATTTCAACTTGAATTCCAGCAAAATCGTTTATTGGGAAAGATTTATTGTTGGGTCATGTGCATAACCACTTCTCAATATGCACACAAAATCCAAAAATTCAAGTGCTTTAAATATTGCTGGAATTAGACAAAAAATTGTCATTTTGTTATTAATAGTAAATGAAAAATAATTTAAGTAAGTTATAAAAAAACAAAAAAAAAAAAAGATTATAATTCAAATATTTGTGGTTTTTTCGCTTAACGAGCTAAATAAAAATGGTAAGCGTACCAGAATTTTGCAAACAAATTTCGTTTCTCATACATTATCATATTTTTATTGCAGAACAGCGTATACTTCAAAGACATCTGAAAATGGACATACATAATTCTGGGAGAATCAACTTAGGTGCGAAAACTTAAATCTGCAAAGGAAGGAGAATTTTTTTACGTATGCAAGTATTTACTTTATTTACGGGCGAATCTACCTACCAGCGTCATCTTCAAACAAAACCCCAAACATTAAAATAGCTGACCAATTTTTTAATATACACGTGCTGAAACACCAACAATATGGATGTCCTGATCCTGATCTGTTACATCTTCCGACAGTTCCAGTCTTTTAGTAATAATTATTTAAATGCATGTTTTAAATGTTATTTAAATGTTATTATATTTTTGCAAATCAATAAACATAATTTTTAGCATAGAAACATTTTGGCAGATTAATTATATTATGCGCGGTATTTAGGCTGTACTTCCGAATTGAATTGTACTTTAAAGTAAGCTTTAAATTCAAGTATTTTTTCACTATGTTTGAAGCTTGAATTGCACTTCAATTCAAGGCATGAATTCAAGTGAATTTATACTGTTATGTTCGATTTGAATTCAAGCATCCCTTTTGCTGGAATGTGCTATTGAATAACAATGTAATTCAAGTATAATTCAAGGCTTGAAAATGGAAAATGCGACTGGATTTACACTTGATTTCAACTTGAATTCCAGCAAAATTGCTTATTGGGTTTCTAAGTTTATAAATGGCTTATAAAATAACCCCTCAATTCATAAATGCTTTGTAAAGTTATGGCAGGTTTACAAAACGTCATTTTCATACAAAATTTGTTCAATAAACCTCCTATAATTTTACGAAGCATTTATGAATTTAGGGGTAAATATTTTATTCAAAATTCATTTTATAAACGTGTTATAAAGTTTACAAATTATGCATACCCAATAAACAATTTTGCTGGAATTCAAGTTGAAATCAAGTGTAAATCCAGTCGCATTTGCCATTTTCAAGCCTTGAATTATACTTGAATTACATTGTTATTCAATAGCGTATACCAGCAAAAGGGATGCTTGAATTCAAGTCGAACATAACAGTGTAAATTTACTTGAATTCAAGCCTTGAATTGAAGTGTAATTCAAGCTTCAAACATAGTGAAAAAATACTTGAATTCAAAGCTTACAGTAAAGTACAATTCATGTCGGAAGTAGGGTAGAGGGGGGATCCTTCGCCACTTTTTTTTCAAAGCACTGTCATTTCTTAACCCCTAATTATTTTTCAAAAATTACTTTCAAATTGAAAACCTACATATTTTGGCTTTAATTTCTATAATTTTTAGTCTAATTATTTGCAGATTTTCTATTATTTTTTTTAATGACTTTCAAAGTAACTCAATTCGGCGTAACTGCCCCAAACCTGGGGTAAATTCGCCAAAAGAGCTAGATACAATTTCAACAAAAAAAATTGTTAATACAGCAAAGTCAATCTCTTAATGACTGAAATAAATAATTTATAATAAGTTCTTTAAGATATGTGGTTCTTTTTAATCAATAAATATACACTACATTAAAAAAAAAAATTTAAAACTATAATATAATGATTCTTTAAAATTACAAAAAACTGAATAATTAATATAAATTGAAGAATGAACACAATTGTTCTAATTTACTATTAAACATATTTTAAACATATAGAAAAATCTTATAGAGCATTTTAGGCAGAGATGCACCAACTCTTTGTAGCTACAGGGGCCATCTGGTGATTGTGCCCCAGAGATAGGCACTGACATAAAATTAATATTTTTCACACTTTTTAAGCATTTATTAAAATCAAATTATTATTTTTCGAAACCTTAGGATCATAGGTCTAACATAATGAAAAATTATTTTCTTATCACATGATTTGAGGAAGTTATTGCAAAATGTAGTTGCTTCCTATTATTTTTTTGCATCCTAAAAAACACAAAAACACGTCTGTCTGCGACCACATGTGATATAAATTCATCAAAGTGGATGTCAAGGAAAGGTAATTGAAGAATGCACAAAATATATTTTTTCCAATTTTTTATATCCCTTAATAGCGGAGAAAAATGGGATTAGTGTATTTGCCCCACTGGCGAAGGATCCCCCCTCTACCCTACAGCCTAAATACCGCGCATAATATAATTAATCTGCCAAAATGTTTCCATGCTAAAAATTATGTTTATTGATATGCACAATAATAACATTTAAATTCAGAATATAAACTTGCTTTTAAAAAATTATCACTAAAAGACTGGAACTGTCGGAAAATAAAATTTCTAAAAATTGTCATATATGATAAAAACTGACATCCATATTGTTTGTATTCCAGCAAGTGTAATTAAAAAAACGGTATTTTAAACTTTGGGGCTTTGTTTGAAGATGACGATGCTAGGTAGATTCGATGTTGTTCTTATGCAGGTAAATAAAGTAAATACTTGCATATGTAAAAAAATATTCTCCTTCCTTTGGTGATTTCAGTTTTCGCATCTAAGTAGATTCTCCCAGAATTATGTATGTCCGTTTTCAGAAACTGTCTTTGAAGTCTACGCTGTTCTATAATAAAAATATGATAATGTATGAGAAACATATGTTGTTTTCAAGTTCTAGTTCGCTTACCATTTTCATTTAGTTCTTTAAGCGAAAAAACCATAAAAATTTGATGCACAATCTTTTTTTGTATTTTTTTTTTTATCCAAATCACTTAAATTATTTTTCATTTATTATTAATAACAAAATGACAATATTTCCAAATATTATCAAACATGTTAAAACTTGAATTTGATTTGAGAAATGGGCACAATTTCAAGTCTAATTCCAGCAATATTTAAAGCACTTGAATTTTGTGCTTTTTGGGATATGCAGTTTTATATTTTAATTCTTAAATTTTAATAAAAAAAAAAATTGTAAATGAAACAAACAAGGTTGGTTACCGTTATCGCTAAAATACCGTTTCAAATTGAATACCGTTACCGTTATCGATACCTCTAAAAAAATTTCTAAATACCGTTATCGTTACCGATACCGTTATATTTATGGGTAGTTACCGGTATTTTACCGGTATTTATTGTTTTATATAAAAATTACAATTTTTTTATTTTTTATTTTATAATCTTGAGTGTTTTTTTTTTTACAAAAAATTTATAGATAATAATTTTACTTATTAAAACTACCAGTATTGAATTTATAGCTTAAAATCTGTATTTTCAGTACTTAAAATTAAAAATATGCCATGTTTTTACTTGTTTTTATATGTTTTTAACATAATTTTTAATACCGGTACGTACCGGTATTACTGTTTCGATAACGGTATACCGTTACCGAAACAGTCTTAAATGCCGTTACCTTTACCGTTACCTAAACAAACGAAATCTGATACCGTTACCCTTACCGTTATTCGTTTCGGTAACCAACCTTGGAAACAAATGTGCCGATTTAATATGAAAAAACTGGAAAACTGTTAGGCATCCCAGAAAACTGTGAAAAACAGTTAATACTGTAATACTGTATGGGTGCCAAAACATATCTGCCGAAATTGTTAAACGGCTTTTTTCTGTGGTCAAAAGGTAATACAAGTTTTGATTTATATTCTTAGCACGACAATAATTTTGTGAAATTATTGGTTTAGGTGAACGAAACTCAATGAACTTTGGCATTCCGATGCGTTGGCTAGAGTAGGGTGAGCATTAGAGTTGTCCAAAAAAACATGAAAGTTGGAATTCGCGATCTCCACAATGTTGCCCCTATTCCTTAATGTCTAAAAACTCTCTGTGCCAAGTTTCAGCTAAATCCGCTGTTATTTAGAGGTAGCACAAAAAGTTGTCTTTTAAGAATTAGTAATTTACCTCTAGAGTAATTTATACAAAAAGTAGGGTTGACTTTAAATTTAATTATTTCTTAACCTGTAAGCTATTATTTAACAATTATTTTTAAATCTGGTCTTAATTAATGTGAATATAAGGAATTTGAAATCAAAACTTAAAAAAATTACGTAACTTTTAAGTAATTCGCGGTTTTTTTTAAATTTATATAAAAAAATACATATTTTAGTCAAATTTTCGAAATTTTCCGAAAAGATGTAATTAAAAATTCAACTTGTTTTTGCCTTGTATGCGCAAATTTCTCAAATCTGATCTTTATTTTAACGCAGATTATGAATCAGCAATCGAAATTTAAAAAAAATTTGTGGTTTATGAATTATTCGCGGTTTTTGAAAATTCCAAAAAACTCAAGTTTTTTGAGATATTTTCCCAATTACCTGTAAACGGTGTTATCGAAAAATGCAATTTGTTATACTTTTGCAATTTACTTACCAAGTACCTTCATTATATATAACACTGATTTTAATTTTAAAAAGGATAACAGATATCCTTGAAAATTAACTTAAAATTTGACATTTTTTAATATTTCGCTATTATTAAATTGCTATTTTTTTTTTTTTTTTTTTTTTTTTTAAAGAGAAGCAACACTCAGGAAATTCTTCCTATTAATTAACGTGTTGCTTCCTTTGGAAAGGGGATAGAGAAGAAGTGAAAGGTGGTGAAAGATGAAGGGCTTCAAAATATGGCGACACTGTAATTGCGCGAGATGTTGAATTTTAGAACAGTTGTTGCGCGCCATCTGATGGTAAGTTGGCGAACTTTGTTAAAGCTTTTTAGTTCATAGCCCTGTTATATTATTTTACTTCGGTGGGGTTAAGTGCTATGGGAACACCGAAGGAGGACGCTGCGATATGTATGAGGGATAGAAAAAACTCATACATATTACTATTTTTCATAAATTGATATTGCCTTGGTTGGGGCTCGAACCCGCAACCTCACGTGTAACAGTCCAACGCGCTAACCATTACACCGCAGCGCTACCAAAAACCATATCTCTCATAATAGGACATTCCACAGATATATATTAATGCAAAAACGAAATTTTCATATTGGTAAATATAAGAAAACATCCTGATCGAAGTTGATAATTTTTTGTATGTAATTTTCAAATTTCGCGAAATCCGCGACTCCGATTTCAATTTTGATTTCAAATTCGTAATGTACATCTAAAAATGTATTAGATTTGATATGTCGCGATCGTAATAATTATATTTAATTTTTCTCATTTTTTCCATTATTTTTAATTAATTAAAAATAATAGAACAAGTACCACCTTGAAACTTCAATTGCGATGTGCTACCTCTAAACAAAACTTTTTTAGTGATTTTTTTGATCAGACCACATTTTTTTTCAAAGTGGCATATTTGTACGGTTGTGGAGCGTGAAAATTCCAACTTTTTTTTTTTTGGACCACCTAGTGAGCATGATGAGACCATGCTATGGTTGCCAAAATAGTGGCACAATGAAATCAAGTAGGCATAATCGAAAGATCTTTGAATATAAAGCCGTGCGATCAGCTTTGTCTGCAGCAGAGATGGGCTAAAATCATTACCATTACTTTTTTATCATTACCATTTTTTAACGCAATAGTAATGTTTTTTTTTCATTACCATTGCGTTAAAAAATGGTAATGAATATTTTTTTAATTTTCATTTGTTTTGAAAATTAAAATGAACCTTTTTTTAATTTTCATTACTTTTACCTAATGTTTACATACCCGATCAAAAAAATTTATATATAGTCGTATACAGTAATATCTTGTTTTATCTTATAATATGTGAGTGTGTATGTTGTCATGAATAGCAATATATAATTATATGTTTCTTATAAGGTACCTTATATAACCATATATTTTTATATATTGTCTTTTAAAAAAAAAATAAATATCAACCATATATGCTATACATAATGAGATATGACTAGGGTTGCCACATGGCCTTGAATGGTCTTGATTGTCAATTTATTTAGGTCTTGTCAAGTGCCAAGGTAAAATTTATTTTGTCAAGTTAAAATGAATTTTTGTCGTATCAGTAGTTACAAAAAAAAAACATAAAATTACAAAACTGATGAAATTTTTTAGTGTTTTAATTTTTTTGAGTAGCATTTATTTCTAAACAATAAGAAAAGAAAGATGAAGTCTGCAGGAAGTCGTTAAAATTTTCAAACTTTAGGCCCAAAAAAAAATATAAATTTTTCATAATTCTCGCAACGCCATTTAAAAATTTTAGCATATTTTCTTTTCTGAAACGTAAAAACCAGAACTTTTTTTTCAGAAATTTATTAAATTTGATGATATATTATCAAAATAAAATGGCGCTTAAGGTATATCTTTGGTTTTGAGAGCGTGAGTAGAGATTCACGAAAGACGGTTTTCCTTAAAATCGGTAAACAATAATTTTACTGGGACAAGAAAAACCTTAAGTGCTATTTTATATTGATTATATATCATCCATTTAATAAATTTATAAAAAAAAGTTTTGGTTTTTTACGTTTCAGAAAAAAAAAATGTTAAAATTTCAAATTGACGATTCGAAAGTTTATATATTTTTTGGCCTAAAGTTTGAAAATGTCAATGACTTCTTGCAGACTTCATCTTTTTCTTGTTATTATACAGGAATAAATGTTACAAAAAAAAACACTAATCAATTTCGTCAGTTTTGTAATTTTACGTGTTTTTTTTTTGTTTGGTCCATTTAACCCATATGTATGTCCAAACTTCAATGGCTGGTAGCACCATCGAGTTTGTCCCCAAAAATTCAAAAAAAAAACCGAAATTCTTTTAATGAATCTTAATAAAATGGCGAGTGTATTCAAAAATTATAAATTTTTGTATTAAGAATCACCCTACTGCACACATATGCACATTGAATTTTTTTTATTAAGTTTTTTTTAAATCAAGTTTTTTTTTGCGAAGTGTCAAGTTATTAGACTTTTGCGATATGGCAACCCTAGATATGACAGATCTGTTGTCATATATAATTATAAATGATCATATATAACATAATATATGATCACATATGGTGGTATATAAGCCATATATTTTGAGATATAGTAATATATGCCCTGTTATAAAAATTTTTTGGTTGTATGATGTAAGATATTTTTATATATGATTATATATTACATTAAATGATATAAGTAGGGTTTGGGGTTCGGGAATTCCCGGGAAATCCCAGGAAAAGTTTGCCGGGAATTCCCGGGAAAATAATATATTTTTCCCGGGAAAACGGGAAATTTTAAAAATATTAACTTTTTTAAATTGGTTTTGTTTCGAATAGGATTTTTTAATTTTAGTCATGAAAAACATTTTAAATACCAAAACAGAAATGTCATTGTTAAAATCTTTTAAAAGGAAATACATTTATTTGACACACAAATAAAATCTTTGCCAAGTAATTAGGAGCATATCAACTAATAAAGATTTTTCGCTTAACTTATTCAAAATTTAAGTAGTAAAACCTAAAAACTTGGTAAAATGTTTAAAAGAAATATGAAAAAAAGCTTTGTTTCTTACAAATAATCGCCCTTACTATCTAAATTTTTAAAATGTATAATTTAGGTAAAGTCGACTTTAGTTAAAATATTGGGTGGCAGTATACCTTGACTTGGTTTATTTTTGGAGCATTCTGATTGGTTAATTTATTTTCAGCCAATCAAAATATTTGAAATTATAAATATTTTTGTAAGGTTTTCATAAACAAAATGAACAAAACCGTTTGATTAAAAATAAAGTCGACTTTAAATTTAAAATACTCCTTTATATTAAGGGTCAATAATTTTATAAGTAACGTTTTCACTAATAAATGTGAAAAGAAAAGACTAATGGTTAACGGTGGTATCTAAATTTGGTTATTCGACATCTAAATTTGGTTCACAAAAAAAAAAAATTGATGGTCATGCAACTTCTCTTGAAGAAAACAACAACAAGAATAACATTTCAGATAAAACTATCAAAGTACCCGAGGAAAAAAGTGTAAGCTGAATAGGCATTAAAGGTTTTATGGTACACTCTAATAAATTTCTGTTGAAATCTACTCTATTAAAAGAAGGTAACTTGATAACTTCTATAAGTTGGGCAAAATTAGGCACAATGTTTAAAATCCAAATTTATAGACACATTGTGTTGAAAAATAATAGTCACAATGTGTCTAAAAGTACGTTTTTAATTGTAGCAAAGAGTTTTAGCAACATTTAAATTTTGTTGAAATTTAAAAGCTATGTGTCTAAAAAAGCTATATTAAATGCATTAACCTACATTTGAGATGTTTAAAAACACGCTTAATAATGCACATATATACAACGGAAATGCTTATTATTAAATACTGTAGCCTATATTCCTTTAAAATAAAACCAAATGCGTTAAAAAATAAAAGTTTTATTAACAATGCAATAAAAACGATAACAAATAACATGAAAATTATCAATTACAAAATATGAATAACTAAAATATAAATATGAGAGTTTTTCTTGCGAAATACTACTAATTTGAACATTTTTCTATATAAAAGATAAGAAAAAGTCTACAGAATCTGAGATATTTTCCAAAAAAAAACCTCCTAATCTGAGGGAGTGCTTATAGGAAAAAATTCCCATAATCCGAGTATTTTCTATACGAAAAAGTTATCGGAATCTGATAGTTTTTTCAAAAAAAAGACTCCTTAACATCTGAAGGTTTTTCTATGTGGAAAAGTCCTCAGAGTCTGAGGAGTTTTCCATAGGGAAAAGTTCCGAGAACTTGTAGGATTTTTTCATGAAAAAGTACTCAGAATCTTAGAGATTTTCTATAGAAAAAAATTTAGAAATCCGAGGGTTCCTATATAGGAATATATAAACTGAGTGTTCTTTGTATAAAAGCCAGCACAATCTAAAGGTTTTTATAAAGGTTAAGAATCTGACGCTTTTCTATAGGAAGGAGTCACAACCTATAGGACTTCTTAGAGAAAACCCCTCAGATTCTGTGAGTTTTAACTGTAGGAAAACATTTTATGAATTTTCTTACTTTTTTGTAATAAACAGTCAATAGAATGTTAGGTACAAATAAAATTTTCCTTAAGGGAACGATTTAAGTCCGATTTTTATCCAAAAAATTCACGCAAACTGTTGGATTTTTTTTAGTAAAGGTCCTCTGTTTACGGTAACACAAAATAAAAAAGACTTCGCCAAAAAGATAAATAATGTCCAGCTTCAGAATTCTTAATAGATTGCCCCAAAAGCTGTACAATGCAATACTTGCATTTAACAAAATTACTACGCTAATGGAGAAAAAACAAATGTTAAAATGTTTCTTTGTAGACAATAAAAAACAAACTTACTACATATTGCGGATTCAAATTACAATAATAATTTGACTTCAGATCCAATTTTTTTTTAAATTTAGCTATATTTTCCGTTTCTTAGCAAATATATGTGTCCGTTTTTTAAATTTTTATAAAAAATATGAAAATAATATTGACATTTCATTGTTATTATTTAATTTAAAATTAAACACAAATGCGTATATATAAAAATTTACTATATTAAGTGTGTAATTTACTTTAATATGTGCTTATGTATTTTAAAACATGTTTATCAACACTCAGTTTGATACATTATGTGCCTAATTTTAAAGAAAAAGTGTGCAAATTAAATTTTTAAACATATCGTGCTTACTAACAAGCATTCTGCGCATTTTTACATAAAAAATGGTACTCTTAATAGCAGTAAGCTTACATGCTTTTTTTTAGAGTGTAGGCAAACATTTCCTGAAATGGTATCCAAATTAGCCGCAGTCAATCCGCACCATAACTAGGTCTTTGTTTATTCGAGAAAGTTTTTATAATAAAAACCTGGCAATGCAAAAAAATGAAACCAATGTAAAGAACATTATATTAAATTACTACAATCATGTAAAAGTTATCACGATAAAAGAAATATCGAGCAATATTTCTAACAATAGGAGATTTACTATAATCTTAGATGAATGGACAAGAATATCACAAAAGAGATATTTGAACATATTTATAAACGGAAATAATTCATTTTATAACCTGGGGTTGGTTTATATATCAGGAAGGTGTAATGCTGATGAAATAAGAAGAATTGTAGAAATAAGAATAGAAGAGTTTTATTTGTCTTTGGAAAATAACATTGTGGCCACCATATCTAATGGGCCAAGTGTGATGAAACGGTTTGTTTCCGATAGTCCAGTAGTAGGTGCTTTCTGCTGGAATCATGCAATTCATTTGGATGTGCTTCGAATAATTTATGTGAAATCAAATGTTCAACATTCTGATATTTTTTACTGTAAATTCTCACTACAAAGACTGCATTTGTACTGAAATAGTGTTTTTTTTTTAACAAAAATAACTTATATATCTCTTTTGTGATATTCTTGTCCATTCATCTAAGATTATAGTAAATCTCCTATTGTTAGAAATATTGCTCAATATTTCTTTTATCGTGATATTTTTTACATGATTGTAGTAATTTAATATAATGTTCTTTACATCGGTTTCTTTTTTTCAATGCCAGGTTTTTATTATAAAAACTTTCTCGTATAAACGAAGATCTAGTTATGGTGCGGATTGACTGCGGCTAATTTGGATACCATTTTAGGAAATATTTGACCTACCATAAAACCTTTAATGCCTATTCAGCTTTAAATTCACACTTTTTTCTTCGGGTACTTTGCTAATTTTAGCTGAAACGTTATTCTTGTTGTTGTTTTCTTCAAGAGAAGTTGCATGACCATCAATTTTATTTTTTTTTTTGTTTGTGAACCAAATTTAGATGTCAGATAACCAAATTTAGATACCACCGTTAACCATTAGTCTTTTATTTTCATATTTATTAATGAAAACGTTACTTATAAAATTATTGACCCTTAATATAAAGGAGTATTTTAAATTTAAAGTCGACTTTATTTTTAATCAAACGGTTTTGTTCATTTTGTGTACACTCACAATATATTTTCCATAACCGATTGAGGTTTATTTGAAAAGTAAAGTTTTTTTGTCAATCAATAAAAAACGAACCACAAAAAGTATGTATCGTCTGTGGGAGTTGTTATTTTCAGTCAAATATTCTATTTTTAGATTTCTATTTTTAGAAAAAATAATTTAAATAATTTCGTTGTTTTCTGTTTTAAAACAAAAAATTCAAATATTTTCGGTCTTCTTTTTTGTTAAAATAGTTTGTTTATATACAAAACTATTTCAATTTAAATAAAAAGAAATTCTTTACTCATACACACAAACATAGCCAATAAAAATATGAAGGTGTTGTGTATGGTGTAGTGTTTTGAAAAGTAAATAAAAAAAAAACTTTCAAATAAGAAAAAACAAACCACAAAATCGTTTTTTTTTACGTTTTGTCAGTTAAAAATTTATGGTTGTTTTAATAGACTTTTCAATTATTTTTATTTCTTTTATGGATTGTTTAAACAATATTTGAAAACAAATAGCAAAATTGTTTGAATATAATGAAAAATCAGTAGTCCTTTTTTAATTTTGTTTTCAATTAATTTAATATGTATTTTAGGTTGTTTTTAAGGATAAAATATTGTGAGTGTATGAAAACCTTACAAAAATATTTATATTTTCAAATATTTTGATTGGTTAAAAATAAATTAACCAATCAGAATGCTCCAAAAATAAATAAAGTCAAGGTATACTACCACCCAATATTTTAACTAAAGTCGACTTTATCTAAATTATACATTTGAATAATTTAGATAGTAAGGGCGATTTTTTGTAAGAAACAAAGCTATTTTTTCATATTTCTTTTAAACATTTTACCAAGTTTTTAGGTTTTACTACTTAAATTTTGAAAAAGTTATGCGAAATATCTTTATTAGTTGAAATGCTCCTAATAACTTGGCAAAGATTTTATTTCTGTGTCAAATAAATGTATTCCCTTTTAAAAGATTTTAACAATGACATTTTTGTTTTGGTATTTAAAATGTTTTTTATGACTAAAATTAAAAGAATCCTATTCGAAATCAAAACAATTTAAAAAATTTAATATTTTTAAAATTTCCCGTTTTCCCGGGAAAAATATATTATTTACCCGGGAATTCCCGGCAAACTTTTCCCGGTATTTCCCGAACCCCAAACCCTAATTAGCACACTCAAACATAAGACATTAAACATACGTAAAAATGTTGTATCGTGCTATTCTCAAATGTTGTATTTTTTCAATTTAATTTTTAACAACCCAGGTGAAAATGTTCATATATGTTCATATATTGTCATATATGGTCTCGTGTATGAGCATATATGGTTTAATGTATGATATGAACATATATGTTATGTATGGAAGCATATATGTGTAAATACGTTCAAATGTGTGGATCCATATATGATAATATACTGCATTTATTGGTCCATATATTGGTTCATATATTCCATATATCTTCATATATGAATTCATATATTATTCCATATATGGGTAATGTTTTAAGTTTTTTTTTATCATGGGGGTAATTACGTGAGCGGATTCAAAAAATATTGAAATAAAATACATTTGATATATTCTTAAATATAGTTGGCAATTTCTAAAATACAATTGCCAGTTTCTGAAATACAATTGATTATTTGTAAAATCCATTTGATAATTTCTGAAATGCAATTGCGAATTTCTGAAATACAATTAATAAATTTCTGAAATACAATTTTCAATTTCTGAAATACAATTTTCAGTTTCTGAAATACAATTCATAATTTCTGAATTACAACTGGTAATTTCTGATATACAATTGATAAATATGAAAATCAATTGATAATTTCTGAAAAGCAATTATAAAACTGGAAATAAATTGATTATTTCTAAAATACAATTGGTAAATCTGAAAAACAATTCATAACTTCTACAATACAATTGATGAAACTGAAATTCAATTGATTATTTCTGAAATGCAACTGATAAATCTGAAAAACAATTGATAACTTCTGAAATAAAATGATAAATTTTGAAATACAATTGAAAATGTTGCAGTAAGATAAAAACAGCAAAAATAAAACTGCTAAATTTAGAAAATCTGCAGAAAATTTTGCAAAATATTAGTAAAGTAAAAATGGCTAAAACCAACTGTTGTATCTAAAAAAATATTTGTTAAATTTTGTTCAATGCAAATAGCAGTTTATAAAACCAACAGAAATATTTGCTAAAAATACTAAACTGTTGATTTCAGAAGGCTAGATTTGTATTTCCATTAAAAACAAAAAACGAAAAAGGAACTTTGAAAATTTAAAATTTTATGTGATGTTTTTTTTGTCCACTACTACAATTTAATTTTATTTTCTAATCACTGAACTTTAGCTCAATTATAACTCAAATTTTGTAAATATATTAAATAGTTTTATTTTTGCTGTTCCTATCTTATTTATAATTAGCAAAAATACTCTGCTAATTCAGCAGTTTTTCATTTTGAACTAATTTTTAGTAGCTTTAACTATCAAAAAAAAGTTATAAAATAATTTATAAACTTGAAGTAAAATGTTTATGTCCATTAAAAATTTCATAATTTCTTACTACCTAATTTCGTAAAACACTTATGGCGTTTTCTTTTCTGAAAAAAATGTTGCCTTTTTTTTGCATTTTGCTTTTGAATTGCCTTTTTTGTGTTCTTTTCTAAATTAAGGGTAACATTCTAAGAGGGCTAGGTGTTCTTTTCTAAAAATGTTGCCTAAATAAAGGGCAAAAAGGCAACATTTTTCGCCTTCAAAAAATTTACGGGGTAGAGTGTTGCCCTGTTTTTTTCTTTATGTCAATGCCATGTGTATATACTGTAATGTTTTTTGCCAGCTAACTCACAACTTGGTGGCCTAGGGGGTACTATCATGGCTTCTGATGCAGTAGGTCGCAGGTTCAAACCCCGGTTGGAGCAAAATATTTTTTTTTGTTTTTATAAAATTTTAATTAGATTTTTATAGTTTTGCTGTTATTTAGTATTTAACAATTTTTTAGGCTAAAAATAAATAAAAAATTATACAATTTGCTTTAAATATGAAAAAAAAAAAATTTAATTGAAAAAAGAAAATACATAAAAAAATTTATTTTTTACTTTGTCTGGAATTTGAACCCGTCCAGCCCATGTCAAAGGCAGGCATCACAACCACTAGGCTACAATTAGTAATAGTTTGCGTAAACAATATTGCATACGAGTATACAATACACATACATATGTTTAGAAAAATGCAACAGTGATTTTAATTGTGTTCTATTCTGATTGAAAAAATGTAACATTTTAATGGGGTGAGGGCAACATTTTTAAAATGTTGCCTTTTAACAAGGCAACATTTTTTTACAGAAAAGAAAACGCCATTAGGTGAAGTGAAGGGAACTTTCAATGTAAATTGTTTTTGTAACAAAAACAATTTCTATAGAAATAACGCAACACTTCACCGAAGTGTTTTAGAAAATTACCCCCTTAATTTCATTCAAATGTACATATTCAAAAAGCAATATTTTTATTAAAAAATAAAAAAAAAATTTCTATATAATATAATATATGGACATTTATATATCTCCATATATACCCTCAAATTTCGGATCCGAAACCATATATGATCCCATATATGTTGCCATATATGAATCCATATATGTTGCCATATATGAACCCATATATGTTGCCATATATGACCATATATGTTGCCATATATGACACACATATGAAAATTTTCACCTGGGAACTCTGTTTTTTGTTAGGACGATACAACGATACAGCAAATAGCACACCCCTTGTGAAAACCCTTATTCTTTTTACAGATCTTAAAAAAATTAACCCATTTACTGCAAACAGCACCTGAAAGTTATGTTTACTGCAACTTGGAATTAATATTTTAATATGTTATTATATATTGTCATATATAACCCCACACATAATTATAATTGTGACTGAGGTACTATTATCGAATCCCAGCTCGGGCACAAAAAAATTTTTTTTTTTACTTTTTTTAACTCAACTTGATTTACTTATAAATATTTTTTTTACAGATCTTAAAAAGGTTTGTGTCAACAGTATCTGCAAATTATGTTTTCAATTAATAGTATTTTAAATATATAATTAGATATCGTAATATATAATAATTTCGTTAAAGTTCTGAATTTGAGTTCTTCCAGATCGAAATGATTTTTTTTGTAATATTTGTACATACAATTTTGGCAATATTTTGATTTCTGTACTCCTAATTTTAATACAAACAAAACAATTTGTGAAAAAGTGTTGGATATTTTTTCCAAAGGATTGCTAAGCTTATATGTATATGTCATACCTTATTTAAAATACATATATATTACCTTTTAAATAACATGTATATTGCTCTTATCCCATTATTAATTTCGCAAATACAGACTGTTGATATTTAGATTTTTTAGCCATATAAATCGGTGCCTTGACCCTTCAACAAACATTTTTTTTATCTTATTCACCAAAAAATTTCCGTCAGTAGAAAATTTTTAATTTTTGTTTTTTTGAAAGAATGTTATTAATTTATTTTTTCTAAGTCATCTATATATATAAATTTATATAATTATATATAACGCAGTAACACGAACAATGTTGTCTCATATAGTCAGTCATGTTATATAGTAGTAGTGTTATATCCCTACGGGGAATGAGGAGTCAATTGCCCTCCAAGGACCTATCCCGTGACCGGTCAACCGAAGTCATATTACTAAATTGGTACAAATATGAACCAAAGAGAATGAATTAATTTTCTAAGTATTTTCTGATTCGTTACTTTCACTGTTGCTTTTAAAAAACTTGACCGAAATATGAAACAAAATTTGCGGCATAGTTTTTAAAATATTTTTTTTATTTATTTTACTCTTTTATTTATTTTGAACTTTATTTTTTGCGATTTGCTTATTTTAGCTCTTATTTTAAATTTTTATAATTTTTTGCTAAAAAATTTTAAGTTTTGTATTTTCAACGTTTTTTAATGTTAAAGCTGTTTTAGTTTTATTAATTGGTATTTCATTTAATTTTCTTTTTAACTTGAAGTTTTTAAGGTGTTTTTTTAATTATTAATTGATTTTTTAATTTAATTATGGCCAACGCAAAAAACGAGTCAACTGCCATTAAAGGACCTATCCCGTGACCGGTCAATCGGGGGAATACTGAAGGCACTTCCACTATATTTGTGAATGTATTAGTGTTGTTTTCTTTTCTATTTTTTTTTCCATTTTTTTTATTTGCTTGTAGTGTTTGTTTTTTCTTTTTTATTTGAACAGAAACGAAAAATATATAACTTTACCATCTGCCAGCCATCACGCATAATCAACATTAGCTCAGGCTGTAGAGCGTTCGCCTTACAAGCAGGAGGTTGTGTTATCGAGCCCTACTTCGACGCCAAGGAGATTATTTTTAATTCTTAATTTTTTATTAGTTTATTTGAAAAGCTATTTTTAGACACACCACCTTACAGTCACTAGGTGTCTAAACTGTGGCAATTGGTCATTTTCAATGACAACGCCATGTTAAAGTGATATATCTCTTTCAAACAAAAAGACCGATCAACAACCGGTCTCCGCCCCCTTTGGACCTATCCTGCGTGTCATCTGGGACCGGTCCCTTTTCCCGTAGGGATGTTATAGTTATATAGCTGAGTGAGTTAAGTGGCCGACTACAACGCCAGCAACCTGAGTTCAAATCCTGCCGACGGCATTTTTTTTAATGAAATAAATATTTTTTAAATAATAAATGCTTTTTTTTATTAATTTTTTGTGTTATTTTTTAAATTTTTTTAAAATTTAAATAATTCCAAATATATCATAGAATAAATTTTGATCTCAAATTATCCAATTCGATCTGCCAAAATTAGCTTATCCGTTTGCATCTAATTGGATGTAAATTAATCCCATGGGATATTTTGGGATCTATCAGGATCTTAATTTGATATTATTGGATATTATTGGATCTCCGAATTTTGAGATCTATTTGAATCTAATTTAATCCTGTAATATATTTGAGGGATCTGATTGGATATTACTGGATACCCCAATTTTGTGATGAATTGGATAAGATCATATGTCGATCTATATCAATTGAGATATGACTACATATGCTAGATATAATGTTTTCTTGATCGGGTAGTAATGAAAAACTAAAAGCAATTTTTAGTTCATAATCCGAAGCCTATGGTATCCATATTTTATACCAAGTTTTGGTGGCTAGTTGCAAAAAAAATCCCGAAAAAATTGCAAAAAGGAAAATTGCAGAACATAAATAGCTGATTAAGTTTTTTAATCCAATTCAAGTCTTTTTTCGCGATCCGCCATTATTTTGCATTTTTGTAAGTGCGGTTTTTTTAAATTTATAATTTAAGGACTATAATACTCATTTCGTACAACAAAGTTTGGTGGCTAGTTGAAAAAAAATGCAAAAAAAATCGCAACAAAAAATATCTAAAATTCTCGCATTAATATATTTGTTTGCAGAATGTAAATCGCTGATTAAGTGCTTTAATTCAATTGTTTTACCATAAAGACTTTTTTTCGCGTCCAGCCGTTATTTTGGAATTGTTTAAGTGCGGTTTCTTAAAATTTATTTTCTAGTGACTATAATACTCGTTTCATACAACAAAGTTTGGGAGCTAGTTAAAAAAACCGCGAAAAAAATCGGGGAAAAAAAATTTACAAAAAGGAAAATTCTTACATTAATATATTTTTTTTGCAGAATGTAAATCGCTGATTAAGTGTTTTAATTAAATTTTTTTACCGTAAAGTCTTTTTTCGCGTCCCACCATTATTTTTGAATTTTTTAAGTGTGGTTTCTTAAAATTTGTAATCTAGGGACTATAACGCCCATTTCATACAACAAAGTTTGGTGGCTAATTTAAAAAAAAATCGCGAGAAAATATCGGGAAAAAAATTTACCAAAAGGAAATTTCTTACATCAATATATGTATTTGTTTGCAGAATGTTAATCTCTGATTGGGTTTTTTAATTCAGTTTTTGTACCACAAAGTCTTTCTTCGTGTTCCGCCATTATTTTGCAATTTTTTAAGTGTGGTTTTTTCAAATTTATAATCTAGGAACTATAATGCCCATTTCATATAGCAAAGTTTGGTGGTTAGTGGGAAAAAAAATCGCCAAAAAATTTGCCAAAAGGAAACTTTTTGCATCAGTATATTTGTTTGAAGAATGTGAATCGCTGATTAAGTTTTTTAATTGAATTTTTCTACCATAAAGTCTTTTTTCGCGTTCCGCCATAATTTTGCAATTTTTAAGTGCGGTTTTTTTAAATTTATAATCTAGGGACATACATCAAAGTTTGGTGCCTAGTTGCCAAAAAAAAATCGCTAAAGAAATTTCCATAAAGGAAAATTTTTCAGTGTAGAGCAAAGAACAAAACGTTCTTTACATCATTATGATAAGTAATGATAATGGAATTTCATTTGTCTACCTAGTGTAGAAAATATGAAAATGATTTTTTGTTTTTACTACCATGGCGTAATGTAATGAAAATTATAAAAACGTTTCATTACATGTAAAGAAAAGAAATGAACATTTTTAAATTGCAATTACATTTTGTAATGGTAATGAATTTTTTTTTTGATTTTCATTTTATAGATTCAATGGTAATGAAAACCCGCAATGGTCATTACAAAGTAATTAATTACTCCCATATGTGGTCTGCAGCGCCACATTCGTATGTGTTTCCGGTACCTGTACTACCTATTCGCAGTCTAAGGTGCCTATTCCTGTCTTAAAGCTATACTTCTATTTTATGACAACCGTATTAAAAAAAATTAATATGGATCTTTATATGGTAATATATAACTTAATGTGATCCATATACCATTTCATACGAAAAATGGCCCGATATAATTGTGTCAGTTGGTTATCACTTTTTATCTAATTGTATCAGTTTAGATCTTAACTGATTAGATTATATATTAAGCATATGAAATTTTATCTGATTTTTGACCTGATACAATTTTATGGGTTTATGTCGCATGGTATTAGTTTAGATCCAAATTGATACATTACTACACAAACTTATATAGTTATATCTGAATTTTGACCTGATGCAATTAGATCTGCTTTAAAACTTTGATACAATTATATAAGGCAAATGTCGTATACAAATATATTTTATTTATATAAAATTGTACCAACCACGATCTAAACAGATACCATTAGATATAAACCGCTAAAATTGTATCAGGTCAAAAATTCGATATAATTTCATCTGAATAATGTATAATTTTATTAGTTGAGATCTAAACTAATACAATTAGATAAAAACTGATAAACAACTGATACAATTACATTGGGCCATTTTTCGGATGAAACAGTATATTTATACAGATATAACTTAATCGCATTTTATACGACTATATGTAACTGTTTTTACTCGGGAACTCAAAAAACCCAATTCCGATTGTGTATGGTGTCCACATGAAAGAGTCTTATGATTCTATAAAATATATCTTGGACGTAGTGAAATACGAACAGCATAAATGGCGTCCATGTTGCGATTTAAAAGTAGTTGCCTTCTCTCTGGAATGCAGTTTAGATATGTAAAGTATCCATGTGTACGTTGGGAAAAGTATATAAAACCTTGATCTAAATTTTGTGTTAATTGAAAGACGTGAATCCGAAACCCCTTCGAGCGATTTAATAATATTAATGTATATGTGGCCTTTGGATCAATGTCATTACAGTATACTAATAATATATTTGAAAATGTATAATTATAAAAAACTAGAATAAAAATGTGTGTCTTTTCTATATGTTTTGGTTTTTTGCCGGCTCATACTAAATTTTCAACTTGAACTTGACTATGAATCAAAAAATTATATACAATACAATAACAAACTTTTGGGTTCACTAACAGTTAACAAAAAACCTTTATTATCAAACTCAGCGTTAATAGTAAAAAAAACATCATCACTTGAAATTATAGACGAAGCATAAAATATAAGTTTTTACACCCTATAGATCACTACATGGACAGGGTATACTGAGTTTGCGCTGATCTTTGTAATACCAAAAAATAGTGGGCTAGGGTCACCTTTTAGTATACCGATCACTCAGAATCACTTTTAAATCTGCAGTCCGTATGTCTGTCAATGTATTTCTACAGTTCGCAAATTTTAACGAAATCTGTTAGTTTTCGTTAAACTACTATGTTCACACTAAAAAATTGTAAAAAATTTGGTTAAAACTACTAAAAATGAGTTAATAATGACCTTGCAGAAAAAAAGCTGAAATTAGCAGAATTTTGGTTACATTTGAGTTAAATTTTTTGTTAATAGAAAATAACAACTTAATATGCCAAAATCAGCAAAAAATTTTGCTAAATAATAAGTAGCCTAAAAAATCACAAAAAATTTAAAATTTTCTAAATATTTTTAATACAAATAGCAAAAATTTAACCTTTTGAAAACAGCAGTTTACAATTTTTTTTAACACATATTTCTGCTGATTTGAGAAGGAAAGACTGCTATTTGCATGCAAATAAATTTGCCTAAAACAAAATTTTGTAGATGTAACAGTTGTTGTTTGCTATTTTTAGTCTACTAATATTTATTTATCTGACTCAAATATAACTAAAATTCTGTAAGTTTAACATTTTTTATTGATGTTCTTGTTTTATTAGTATTTAGCTAATCTGCTAATTTCATCAGTTTTTTCTGCAAGGTAATTTTTAACTAGTTTTCAGTAGCTATTTCTGCTAGTGCTGCAAAAATTGGCTTTTGTATTTGTTCGCACGGTACAGTTTGCAAATAGGGAGATATTTTAATGAAATTCGGTATCCGGATACACATGAGACCAAGTACAAACCCTGATGGATTTTAATTATAATCGCTATATATTTAGACGTAGTGCCCGTATAAAACTCCCCCAAAAATTAGCTTATACTCTTATTCGCGCGATACAGACCGCAAATATTAAGATATTTTGATGAAAATTGGTTACACATGGGCCCAAGAATAAAGCACATTGATTTCGAATATATCCTTATTTGTATTAAATTTCCAAGAACTTCTTAAGAATTTCCCAAGTTTTTACAAATTTTTAGCCAAATTTTTATATGAGTCCGTCAGGACTCATTAAAATTTTGGATTAAACTTTCAACCAGACTGCGGTAGGGTAGCAAATAGTCGGCATACCCAACTTTAAACTTTTCACTTGTTAAAATGAACACGTTCAACTTACCAATATTTGTTTTGCAAGCATATTCAGTAACTTCACATAAATTGAAAAATATTTCCTTCTCATAAGTTTTAAGATTTAAAGCACATATTGGTCTATAAATCTTTGGACACTGCAATTCACAATTCTTTATGCATTGTTTCAAGGGGATCTTTTTAAAATCTATATTTGAAATATAAAGCAACACCAAGCAATTTAAATTAATTAAAGGTGACATAAAACATTTCACTACATTATATGTACGTACTTTGTATACCAAATAAAATATTCTTATTCTCTTCTTGCAACAAACACTCATTGGGGAATATAGCATATTGTTTGTAATGTCGAATACCACAAACCGGAATACCATCACTGGGGCATGATTTTGTTAGTTCATCTAATAGTAAATTGCTGTAAGAGTAGGAATTAAAGCCATCATCAAGAGTATTGCAACTACAATGCTCTATCCACGAAATCGTTAGCACAATAAACAGAAACAACCGAATGTAAAGGATATGCATTTCTAAAGTTTTTGTTTTTAACTCCTCTCGTGAAAAATGGAACGGGTTTTTGGTTGTACGTACACCCACGAATGTTGTGCGAAATATTGTTAATACAAAACTGTTTGTTTTAATTCTAAGATCAAATGGTTTTATATGTTTAGGGAATTTGAAAACAAATATTAACAGCACTATGATTACTTTACTAATACAACTTCACTAACTATAACTTCAAGTAACCCAGTTGGCCAATCATCATCTATGAAATGGACTTCAACGATTTCTTTAAGACATTTTAGAATTTTTCGCTAACGACATTTGTCGCTGAAATTGTCTTGAAACACTATGTAAAGGAAATCATCTTTAACGATTAGCTGCATGAACAAAATATTAGCTGATCGTGTATAACATTCTCTTGGTGACAAGTTCAGCGACATTATAATGTATTTGTTGTATAACCCACTATGTTGACGAAATGGTGAGCGACAAAATATTATTACTGTCGTCTTACGACTCCGTTGACGACAAGATGAGCGACATTGTCTTTAGATGTCTTATTTTTGAAAATTCTCATTTAGTTCATCATTTTATTGCTTAAATATAAAACTTTGATATTAACTTTTAGTATTAACATTGCTTAATACAAGCGATTTATTTTTAAATTAATAAAGCAATTTTTGAAATGAAATGTTGTTTATTTAAATGAGTTAAATTGTTTAAATAAAAATTCAATTTAACAGCTAATAATAAATATAATTTAAATTGTAAAAAAAAATATTTTTACATATGCAAAAAAAATTAAAAACAGTTTTTTCGCGCCGTTTGTTTCACATTTAAGTAAATAAAAATATTAACTCGATGAGAAATTTTTAGTTTAAATTTGTTTGAAAAAAATAATAAAGAAATCAGTGTTGTCAGTGACCATCTAGGCGAAGCTGTCACCAACAAGGTCTTCTACGTTAGCATTGTGAACAATGTCATCTATTTCGTCGTCAACGACAAAATGGGGCAAATTGTCGCCCAAATGGTAAAATATAATTCAAGGACAATCTCAGCGAAAATGTCGCTCAGGTGGTCGTATACGATTTTGCGGACAATCGTTTGAAAACGTCGTCAACGATTTGTATGGACTGTCACTAATATGTCGTTTACGAATTTCTATGGTCGTGCACCCAGCGTCGAGGATGTCTTCAAGACAGAGCCAACTGGGAATGCATGGTAGTAGTTGTCTGTTCATGATGATGCTACTATTGCTTTGAATGATGCTGTTATTGTTGTTCTTGTCGTTGGTATTTGTGGTATTCTCTTTATCACAGCAATGAAATGAAAAGAGTAGTTAGTAGTTGTAGTAGTGGTCGTAGTATATTCAATAATCTTAGCTCTGTAATAAACTAACCCGCCATAATCTATTAAAACAAGTTGCTGTTATGGGAGTTTATTTCCCCTGACCAGAACTGTGTACGTTCAACATTAAATGTTGTTGATGATGACGATAGCATGATGTCAGCACTTAAAAGAATGAGTTATTTTCAAAATATCGCGGCGCGTCCCATCACAGTGCTTCAAACAGCAAATTACATTTAAAGCCACAATCCTTAATTGATTTCAAATTTTTTTATAGTTTTATTTATAAACTGCACAAATTTTGTGCCAATTTTTTAATTCTACATTTTTGTATTTTTAATTTTTTTGTGAAAGATATGCACCTTAAATTATAAGTATTAAAATTCTCTTTCGGTACCTAGTTTCAATTTTCTTTATATGTTTAAGAATAATTTTGCGCGTTCTTCTTCCTTATCCAATATTTTTTTGTTGGACCAACACTCAGAAGATGCTCCTTTTAACGCAGTGCATTGTGTTGGAATTAGGAAAATAGGTTATGGGGAGGAGGAGACAGGGAGTAGTGTTTGATTTAAATTTCTCTACATTGTAAATTTCTCTACACAGTACGGCTAGTGCGACTGATAAACGAATTCTCTCTGTAATGCGCTGTGCGATCCACTGGGCAATCGACTACAAACGGATGTACTCTACTTGGTAGGCGAGTATTACGAATAAAAACTCGGGCTCTAGGGATAAGTTCACTTATCTCAGCAGAAAACTTCCCATGGTAATATCGATAGAACAGAGTCACACAACCCACATTCCGAAGATGCTCCAATGAGCCAATAGAGCTGGATACTCTATTGTAATTGATTAGCGCCGACGCCCTCCTTTGCAAACGGTCCAGAAGCTCCAAAATAGATTTGGAAGCTCCTGCCCATATATGGGAGTTGTATTCCATCTTCGGTCGGATATATGTGGTATAAATATTGAGTAAATCGGATGGAGTGAAGTACTTTTTGCACCGATGTAGAAAACCTAGACACTTGAATGCTTCTTTTGACACCTGAAAAACATGCTTATTCCAACGGACATCACACTAACTTTTCATGCCCAGAACATCAAGAGTATCCGATTCCTCAATATCGAGTTCACCCATATGTACAGATGGCAGTGTTGACTCCACAGCCCTATGGGTCAACACACAACATTGGGTCTTGCGTGCATTAAAGTCGACCTTATTCGCACGATCCCACTCTGAGATTGCAGAAAGGCCATGATTGAGTGTGTCATTCATAATTTTCCTTCCCCCAATCTCCTCAAGCCTTGGCCTACGATTGAAGGAAAATGAATGACAAATGTTGCTGTCATCTACAAAAGAGTAGATAGGGTTGAAAGTTTGACCAAGAAGGCCATTGAAAAAGATAAGAAAATATTTCTCTTAGGTGAAAGCTTAGTATCTGCTCAATATAAATAAAGTGGTCAAAATTATTCAAACATATTTTTCATGCTTTTTCAAACAACGATCTCACATGGATTGAGATCGAAAAAAATGGACATACATAAAGTTTAATAAAAATTTAATACTTTAATTTAAAATAACAAAAATAACCGATGAAAATTTTTTACAATCTGTTGCCAACCGCACCAATTACGCAACTTGTGCCACTGCAACCGATTCCATGGAACTGTTTCCGGAACGAGTTCTACGGATCATATATGGAAGGAATGACCGACGTAGAATCAGTTCTAGAACTAGTTCCCGAGTTGATTCTAGGGCAACCGGTTACACTTTGGAAAAAGGGAAGCGTTTGTTTTTCGGACAATTTCAATCAAAAATCATCGATGGTAGAAGTGACAGTAAAGGAAAAGAAGCTATTCTACAACTGAATGTAAAGGAAAAGAAGCTATTCTACAACTGAATATTTGGAACAGAAAATTTTTCAGAGAAGTTACAATGTATTGCAATTTTATTATTCTTTATTCAGTCTATGGAGCATCCCCAATCTAAATTTAAGTAAGAAATTTGTAAAACTACAGTTTCATCTGTAATTATACTGAGTCGTAGAATTTATCCAAATTTAGGGTCTCGGGACCCTCTCCGGGCCTAGTGCATATCATGTGAGGGCATATAAGGGCACTCCAATGGAGCAAACATTTTGTCCGTTTTGCTCTATCTCGCTTAGTTTTCGAGATTTGGGCCATTTTATGAAGTGAAAAATTTTTATTAAAAATTTCCGAGGGTCCAAGGCCCCGCCAAGGTCCATTTTTGGATAGAGATAACCCCTTTCGTTAGAACATTGTACGGTTAGGGGTAGTCGAAATTTTCATCAATTTTGCTCTATCTCTCTTAGTTTTCGAGATATGGGCCATTTTAAAAAATCGCGAGGGAACGAAATAGCGCCATCTTTAAAACTTCGGATTCATTGGTGGCGGCATCTACCGGGTAATAACAGTAACATGAAAATATTATATTTTAACAATAAATTTTTTAAAATTTAACGAATGGGTTCTTAAAAATTAGTTTTAAATAATTTTGAAAATTAATACTCAAAATTAGTTAAAGTACTTAGGATTTTTAGTACTTAAATCAGTGTTTCAACCAAAAATTTGTTAAAAATTAGTCAAATCGATTTGAAACCGGTTTGACAGATTTTTCTACTGACTTATTATTTAAAGTGTAATAAAAAAGTAAGAGGTTACCTACCCTTATTTCTTCTTACCAAAGTCATTACTTGGTAATCGAAGGTTTTGCTAGGCATCATATCCCATACACCCAAACTGGCCAATAATTCAAGCAAGAGGTTTATTGACGAGATATTATTTTTTTTGGATTAACTATATTATGTAGGTAAGTTTAAAAAAATTATCTTTTTAATTTTTAGTTGGGAAATTTTTTATTTTTTGTTTTATTTTTTTTTTTATTTTTTTAAGTATTAGGAGAATCCATGAAAAAACCCACAGCAGTTGGATTTATCGATTCCGATTTTAATGAAATTCACAATTAATATTACAAGTTACCAGAGTTCATAAGATCAGAAACCTTCCGACCCGAAATCATTTCGGTTTCTAAAATATGACGTTTTAAAAATTGGATAAACATAAAAGTGCTTATGCATAATAATTTGAATACCGTATAACACGTTTATAGAATGAATTTTGTATGAAAAATTTGTTTTATAAGTCACTTATAAACAGTGTTGGCATTGAATACCTTTTCATAATAACGTTTGTTGGCTACAGCAGCTACTTCAAGACCCATATGGAAATTATAAAAAGTCGATTCCATTAAAGGCATATGTCTTTTTGTATCACCTGTTTCATTTCGCTTTTTTACCGGTCTAATTCTATAATAACTTGAACTACCGTTAAAATACCGCTAAAATACCGAAACACAGATTTATGACGGTATTTTGCAGATATAACAAAATGTAACAGGTATATTATGAAATAAAACTTGTGATATTAGGAGACACATGCCACTATTGTATTCGAAGTCCTAAAATTTTAATATCGGTATTGATGTCGACATCGTAGGCAACTACCGTTATATTGAAAAGGTAGTGATTGCCAACCATGCTTATAAATTTTACAATTTGTGTTTATCAAACGCTGTAAAATTGCAGCATAGCTTTCCAAGTTGTCCCCAAAATCAAACTTTTAGTATAATATGGGGTCACCTCCAATTTGAAATTTGCACAATCTGTAGATGTAATATTGAGTTATCTGCTTCAATAATTTAAAGAAAATTAAAGATGGGTTTTTTTGGGATATTTGCAAATTAACATTAACGATATTTTTATAATTGTATTATCCTTTTTGCATTTCATAATTTATTTTTGCAATTTATTTTTAAAGTAGATTATATAAGCATTACTAGATCAAAATCTTATAACAATCGCATAAAGAATTCAAAAGTTGTAATCATTTGAACATCATGTATTTTTAATAAATTTACCGAAAAACATCAACTAAAAACAGCGATAGAACGCATACCAAAATGAATTTGGAAGAAAGTTTTTACATTTAACATCGTGACAATTAGCTAAATGTATGTACCAAGTTTTGTAAAAATCGAAAGGGGTCATGTCCAAAAACTTCTATTTTTGTATACATTTAATATGGAATGATACTTTTACAAAGTCACTTATAAATATTAAACTTTACATCTGAAAACTTTAATTTTGGTTCTATTTGAAAGACGACAATATTACCTTTTAAATAATATGCATATCTTGAAATATATAGAATGAAACTAACAAAAATGAGCACAAAAACGACATCTTAGACTCGACCTTTTTTAATTATTTTAAAACTTTTTTAATATGTTCTATTAAATAATTGCTGAGATCGTTTTTTTTTAATAACTATACATTAGTTATTTAAAATAAAACAACACTAATCTTGTTGGTGAAAACTTATTTTTTTTTTATACTTATTTATTTATATTTATTTTTTATTTATACGTTATACTGCTTGGTAAACTGTGTATAAATACACAATGGGTGCGTTCGGCAGATACAATTTAATAGTCAACAGTTCTACAAAAGTTGAACAACTATCTGCGGAACGATCCGATCAATAACTGCTCAGCATGAGTGCTCAGATAGCGCTGTCATATTTTGGTAGCGTAAAAAATGTTTGCTACTTTTTATCAAATAGTGATACATTTGTTGTTGTTGATTTAAAAAGATTTTTTTTTGTAAGAATGACAATTAAAAACATACAAATATAATTTAAAAAAACAAAATTTTTAAAAAATGAAAGGAAACTATAGAAAAAGTGTATTTAAAAACAAAATAAAGAAAACATCGTTCAGCAGAGTAAGTAAACATAAAGCGCTGCAAGTCACCGGTATCAGTTTAAGGTTTGTCTGCCGAATGCTACCAATGTGTAAATGTATAAGGTTGAAATCAAAAAATGTGATAAATTTTTGGACCAAATTTGTGAGAAGCAAAAAATGCTAATATTTCGGTTTTTTCTTAATGGAATCAGTAAGTTTAGTCATTATAAACCTAATTGCAAAAAATCTCTTCTACAAGTTGTCGCAATAACTTTTTGCACAATTTAAATTTTTTTTGTGGTAACGGAGTTTACATTTCCACAAGCAAAAGTTATACCAAAAAAATTGCGTACGATTTTTTTTTTCAATTTATTAGTTTTTCGTATTTGGGTTTTCAACATGCTTTTCAATAATATACAATTTGTGTTTAATAAATTGCCGGTTTCGCGAATAAAAATACAATTCATTCCGCAAAAAATGTTTTTTTAATTTTATATTTTTGGTCCTTTTAAATGCTTTTCAAAAATACAAAATTTTTTTAAATCCAATCAGCGGTTGCGAAGTTACAATAATATATTAAAAACATAACATTTCGCGATCAAAAAATTCTTAAATCGTGTGAAACAAATTTAATCTGTCAAACTAATTTCAGTAATGGCTCGAAATATCGATTCCAAACCAATGAAATGCAAAATCAATAGTTTTTCGCTCCAGCAGTTTAGGGAAAAAACCGATAACTTTTTTTGATTTGACGCTTTTGATTAGTTGAATCATCTTTTGACGCATAAATATTAGTTGAATCACCTCTGTTTATGGTTATTTTAAAATATTTTAAACATTTACCTACATTTTTTTGAATGCAATCTGCTGCAAACAATTTTGCTTACGGATTTTACAGTAAAGGAGTTTACATTTGGTTTTCTTTCAGAAATGCTTTGTCAGAATTTTCTTTCCGAAACAAAATCGCATGATGCCTACAAGGTGAATCCAAATATGACATGGATTTTCTTACTCGTTAAATAGTTTAGTGTAAAAATTAGGAACGGAGTTTACAACATTTTTTCAAATCCTATTATAGACATCTTTTTCATCTCGAGAATGTTACATGCTGCAGAAAAATTTCAAGTCTGTTATACTAAACTAGAGGGCAAAGCCCGCTACGGTGTTAGCGTGCCATAAAGTATCCCGAGTAAAAATAGTTATATAGGAAATTATATAATTTAATATGGACTAATATGTTTATTAGGCCGGGTCGATTTGTGGGGAGGCAAAAAAATCGCCCATGGCTCAGAGAAAATCGTATTCTAGGAATCAAAATAAGAAACTTTGCCGAAGGAACTATACCTCTAAATTCTACTACCCCCCAACTGTTGACTTTTGTCCCGTAGGGTCAAGTTTTGAAAAATCACACTTTGACCCATTTAGAGTGCCCCAATCGAGTCCAAATGTATGACCGACCCCCACTAACTTTGGAGGGCCGATCCACCCATGCCAGTGGCACACCCCCTGGAACTCCCCTGGGGGGTTCCCCATACAAACATTTTAAAAAATCACCATTTTTGGCACTTTATTTTATTATTTTTTATTTATTTTATTTATTTTTATTATTTTATTTATTTTTTCTCCTTAGAAATTTATTTAGTCAGAACATATGTAAATGAAAAAATTAATTTAACTTAGTAATAGAAAAGAAAAAATAAAAAATTACTGTTTGAAGTCTTTTTTGCTTTCAAGTCTGGGCAATTTCGCACGGCTCTCTAATGTCGTCGCCATAACAGCCTCTACATTTTCCGGTATAACTCGTTTGGAAACGCTAGCTAGCAATTGAACATGTCGTTCTGTTTCTTGTATGTGTGATGGAATTTTTGGATCATTAAACGGTGGATCATCTTGATTTAAATATTCTTTCAAAGTATCGTATGGAATGCTTCGCGTGAATGGTGGTTCAAATACGTCATTTATGTCATTCATATTGATCATTTCCGTGTAACTTGTGCAATAAAAGTTTATATCTGGTTTTTTATAAGCTCTAAGTCCCGTTGGGTCGTCAACATCGGTTCGATAGCGTAGAATTATCTTGATAGCACAGTCGCGCTTTTCTTTGCTATCATCAAACAACATTTATAACAAGATATTTTCCGAATGCGCATAATATGAATTATCTGTAATTACTTTATTGACAATTTTGCGTAAACGAGGTTGTAGAAATCTTGACCAACTAATGAATTTGAAAAATAATCTACTACCGTACACGACAGAGCTGTAATACTTGATATTGAAGTACATTGGCACATAACATGTAATTATAAATTCAACCAGTATTCTTAAATTTGCATCTGGATTTTCCGTTGTCACATATAATCGTAATAGTCTAGCGGCCTTGGTGAGCCACCGAGAATGTACAATTTTCCCTGGTTTGATGTTTGCCAGATCCACTGAAACCACGACGCTAGAAATTGCATGGGCCATGTCGTATAAGTACTTGGAATCGGTGGAAAATTCAATTTTTTCTGGAGCAGGGGGCATATTTTTCAACTCAATTTTCTGAAAGCCGTCCACCACCTGAAAATATATAAAAATAAAACAATTAAAAACGGTTGACAATTATAATAAATGAGTGATAGCAATAACTTACCGGAAGAGTTTCACAAGTTTCGATTTGACGGCTCAATTTTCCAGTTGCCGATCTTGGTCCAGTGCTGGTTGATTTATCCAAAGCTTCAAACAAATGCCGAAACGGGAGTTCGTTGAAGTGTAGAAGGCAAACGAACCAATGCAATGGTCTTTTTAACAGCAATTCGAATCGTCGTATAATTCCACCGTTTGGGCCAGTGTTTGTTGGCTCACCGTCAGTGCATATGCCAATTAATGCATCCAGTGATATATTTTTATCGTTGAAAAAATCATTTCATTTGGTTGTTTTGTATTCAGCGGTTTCATGTTCCAGTCTTACGTAACCAATCAATTCAGAATTCGGTTCTCTCAAAATAACAAGATGAGGTTCTTTTACCATTCTAGTATGATACTTCTCATCAATTGTATCTCTCGTTAAAGTATCATCTTTTCTGCCATCGAATGAAAATGCTAACAAATTGGTATCATCTAACCGTTTGCGAAGCACTTCTTGTCTGCATTTCTCTTTTTCTCGGCGAACTTTCGATTTATCCATGATGAGAGGTTTGCCATGGATATCTTTCATTTTAAAATCTTGGAAAAGACTTGTTCCCATTGCTGATGCTACTCTATCAGGCACGCCAAATCTGTCACATACCAAGGCAAAGTTAAAACAATCGTATCTCTGTGTGTATTGTGAACTTGTGCTTATATCCAAATCTTCTTGAACCGGTGGCGGTGCGTATGTTGAATCATCGGGATCTTGGTATGTTGGCATTGATGACATAGACGTTGCTCCTTGCTCTTCAATTTCCATCGCAAATCCATCCATTGTTAGACTTCTCTGATTATGTTGATCGTGCATAAACTCTTTGAGGCGTTCGGGAACCAAACCGCATGCACATGGAGCTGCCTTCAAATCGCATTTACATGTTCCAATGAAAAAAATTGTTTCCAAAGATTTTACATACTCTGTAAATTGTTGGGGTTTGTTTCTTCTCTTGATTTGCTCTTGATATTTGTCAAGCAATCTATTCAATTTATTACATACACTTTTTTTCAGCATTATTTCCATACCAAGTTTTACCCAAATTCCAATCAACTTATCTTGTACTTGAATAGTGAATGCTTTATAGGACAACTTTTTTTGTTCGCTCAAGTAAAAATAATATCTCAAGATATCCAGATGGGTTGGTAAATTAAGATCAGTCAAATCAGTAGACACACCAAAAACAGTAACATCATGCCTGGGTATATGACTCATTGGGTTTTCGATAGTTGTTGATGTTGTTATTGCTTCATCTTGCGGTGTAGAGGATGGTGGATTCATTGTAAACTTCTTGATTTGGAATGATTTTTTTTTTAATATTTTTTTATCTCAAATTAGCACTTCACACTTCGAGTTCTTCACAACGACTTAATGCATTCACAAAAACTGTTGCGTTATATATGGTCTAGGAGACGAGGTAATAAGAATGAAATGGTAATTTCAATTCTACCTGTAACCGATTTTGTTGTCAAAACTGCCCATAAAGTACTTACATGTAAATTAAACGTTAATCTGACTACAAATTCTGTTAAGCAAGTGCGCCCTTTATTACTTCTGGAAAATCCTTTATGATAATTTTATGCTCAATTCTACCTGTAACCGATTTTGTTGTCAAAACTGCCCATAAAGTACTTACATGTAAATTAAACGTTAATCTGACCACAAATTCTGTTAAGCAAGTGCGCCTTTTATTACTTCTGGAAAATCCTTTATGATAATTTTATGCTCAATTCTACCTGTAACCGATTTAGCTTAAGTAAGTTTACGACATGCAGCTGTGTCTTGTGGTGGCTTAAAAAACCCACACAACCTATTTTACGACCTGCAACAGAACGACACGTTCAATTGCTGGCTAGCGTTTCCAAACGAGTTATACCGGAAAATGTAGAGGCTGTTATGGTGACGACATTAGAGAGCCGTGCGAAATTGCCCAGACTTGAAAGCAAAAAAGACTTCAAACAGTAATTTTTTTTATTTTCTTTTCTATTACTAAGTTAAATTAATTTTTTCATTTACATATGTTCTGACTAAATAAATTTCTAAAGAGAAAAAATAAATAAAATAATAAAAATAAATAAAATAAATAAAAAATAATAAAATAAAGTGCCAAAAATGGTGATTTTTTAAAATGTTTGTATGGGGAACCCCCCAGGGCAGTTCCAGGGGGTGTGCCACTGGCATGGGTGGATCGGCCCTCCAAAGTTAGTGGGGGTCGGTCATACATTTGGACTCGATTGGGGCACTCTAAATGGGTCAAAGTGGGATTTTTCAAAACTTGACCCTACGGGACAAAAGTCAACAGTTGAATTTATAATTACATGTTATGTGCCAATGTACTTCCATATCAAGTATTACAGCTCTGTCGTGTACGGTAGTAGATTATTTTTCAAATTCATTAGTTGGTCAAGATTTCTAGAACCTCGTTTACGCAAAATTGTCAATAAAGTAATTACAGATAATTCATATTATGCGCATTCGGAAAATATCTTGTTATCAATGTTGTTTGATGATAGCAAAGAAAAGCGCGACTGTGCTATCAAGATAATTCTACGCTATCGAACCGATGTTGACGACCCAACGGGACTTAGAGCTTATAATAAACCAGATATAAACTCTTATTGCACAAGTTACACGGAAATGATCAATATGAATGACATAAATGACGTATTTGAACCACCATTCACGCGAAGCATTCCATACGATACTTTGAAAGAATATTTAAATCAAGATGATCCACCGTTTAATGATCCAAAAATTCCATCACACATACAAGAAACAGAACGACACGTTCAATTGCTAGCTAGCGTTTCCAAACGAGTTATACCGGAAAATGTAGAGGCTGTTATGGCGACGACATTAGAGAGCCGTGCGAAATTGCCCAGACTTGAAAGCAAAAAAGACTTCAAACAGTAATTTTTTTTATTTTCTTTTCTATTACTAAGTTAAATTAATTTTTTCATTTACATATGTTCTGACTAAATAAATTTCTAAAGAGAAAAAATAAATAAAATAATAAAAATAAATAAAATAAATAAAAAATAATAAAATAAAGTGCCAAAAATGGTGATTTTTTAAAATGTTTGTATGGGGAACCCCCCAGGGGAGTTCCAGGGGGTGTGCCACTGGCATGGGTGGATCGGCCCTCCAAAGTTAGTGGGGGTCGGTCATACATTTGGACTCGATTGGGGCACTCTAAATGGGTCAAAGTGGGATTTTTCAAAACTTGACCCTACGGGACAAAAGCCAACAGTTGGGGGGTAGTAGAATTCGTTTTAGAGGTATGGTTCCTTCGGCAAAGTTTCTTTTTTTTTGATCCCTAGAACACGATTTTCCCTGAGCCATGGGCGATTATTAAATCGACCCGCCCTAATTTTTATATATACCCGAGTAAAAAAAATTGATCTCGCGCAATATCTAATTATATCCAATTTGATATTGTTTAAGATCTGCTGTAATATCTAGCTGATCCAATTAGATCTCAAAATTGGGTGTATCCAATCATATCGTATTAGATCCCATTGTATATATGGGGATAATCTAAGATCAAGTTATATCTCAAAATTGGGAGGTCCAGTGATATCTTTGGGGATAAACCTAGATCTATTTTGATCCGAAAATTGGCGGATCCAGCTATATATTTGCGGATATTTTTAGATCTAATTTGATCCGAAAAATGGCGGATCCAATTAGATCCAGCTATATATTTGGGGATAAACTTAGATCTAATTTGATCTCAATTTTGGCAGATCAAATTAGATCCCGCAATATATTTGTGGATAAACGTATATCTAATTTGATCCGAAAAAGTGGCAGATCGAATTAGATCTAGCTATATATTTGGGGATAAACTTAGATCTAATTTGATCCGAAAAATGGCACATCGAATTAGATCCAGCAATATATTTGTGGATAAACTTAGATATAAATTGATCTGAAAAATGGCAGATCAAATTAGATCCAGCAATATATTTTGGGATTTAGTAAGACCTAATTTGATCCGAAAAATGGCAGATCGAATTAGATCCAGCTATATATTTGTGGATAAACTTAGATCTAATTTGATCCAAAAAAGTGGCAGATCGAATTAGATCCAGCAATATATTTAGGGATAAACTTGGATCTAAATTTATCCGAAAAATGCCAGATCGAATTAGATCCAGCAATATATATGTGGATAAACTTAGATCTAAATTTATCCGAAAAATTCCTAATCGAATTAGATCCAGCAATATATATGGGGATAAACTTGGATCTAAATTTAACCGAAAAATGGCAGATCAAATTAAATCCAGCAATATAATTGGGGATAAACTTGGATCTAAATTTATCAGAAAAATGGCAGATCAAATTAGATCCAGCAATTTATTTCGGTATTAAAATGGCAGATCGAATTAGAAACAGCAATATATTTGGGGATTGACATCTGAAAGTATCCATAAAAATGACAGATAAAATTAGATGCCGCATTATATTTGGGTACTACGTAAGATCTCCATTTATTTGGGATTAAATAAGATCCCAGACATATATTGCCAACTGTTCAAAAAAATAATAGACTGGCAGAGCACTGATTGTATAAAAATTACAATAGTTTGTTAAAATAAGGTTTAAACTCAGAAGGTAACGAGTTCAATATGCATTTCTTTTACAAAATGAATTTCTTTTTATAAAATTAAATTTTTTTTTTCTATAAATTTTTTTATAAAATTATATATTTATTTTTTTATTAAATTGAAATCTTTGAATAAAATAATTTTATTTACATCTTTTTGACGCTCTACACCATTTCCAATTGTATTAATTGTTTTAAGATTTATGAATTGTATTTCAGAAATAATCAATTGAATTTCAGTTTTATCAATTGTGTTTCAGAACTCATCAATTATTTTTCACATTTATGAATTGTATTTCAGAACTAGTCAATTGAAGTTCAGTTTTATCAATTGTGTTTCAGAAATTAATAATTGTATTTCCGAAATTCACAACTGTATTTCAGAAATTATCAAACTGTATTTAAGAAATTTTTCTCTATTAGCTATGAAATTCTGAAATAGATTTCATTATTTCTGGACACAACTAAATAAATAAATAATTAAATTTGCGTAATTTTGTAGTTTCTGAAGTGCAAATAATATTTTGTGATATACAATTAAAATTTTCTAAAATACATTTAATAATTTCTGGAATACCTTTTTTCGATGATTATAAGTTAGCTCGAAATGCTTTTATCATTCATTTAATTTGTAGCTATCACACTTCTATAACAAGTCTCGTTAGATTAGAGTGATCTTGGCTGACAATCTGGTGGACTGGGTTAAATTTCATGTTTTTAAAAGCAAATATTAAAAAAAGTTTTCTCAATTTTTTCAAAAATGTTTTTTTGAAATCTATTTTTTTGCCAAGATAGTTAATGCAACGTTCTGCCAACGCATAACCGACCATCGCCAACGGTTTGCCAGCATTGTGCCGATTATATTTTTCTGTCTGGGATGTTAAACTTAAACCTATTGTATATTAACATTAATTAACACTATATTTTTAGGAAATACATTTTTATTTTATTATAAGTTAACTATTTAACTTTATAAAGTGTTTATAAATTATAACTTAAATGTACATATATATATGTTAAATGTAGGTGAACAAATTGTTGATATGGACCCACAAATTGTATCTCAACTGATATTGAAATTATTGTACCATTACCATACATGAATATATATTGAATGATATACATATATTACAATATATGACACTGTATTATAAATATTGTTAATGAAGTAACATATCTGATAATATTTTTTATAGCGCCATACATAGTTTTACATTATTCAAATTAAACCATATATGGAATTGTATTCAAAATGTTGATGTGGTACCAAATTTGACCATATATTGTTTAAATTGTGCCATATATGACAATATATTGTTTAAATGATACCATATATGTCTATATATTAATATTGTTTAAATGACACAATATATATCAATATATATGGGACTATATATGGTAGCATATATTATCATATCTGCATCTGTATTAAAAATGTCGTTCATCAGGTACCATATATGAGCATATATTGTTGAAATGGCACCATATATGACAATATATGGTTTAAATGGCACCATATATGGTAATATATTGCTTAAATAACACCATATATAAAAATATATGTCACTATATATGGTAGCATATATTATCATATGTGGAACTGTATTAAAAATATTGTTCATGAGGTACCATATATGGGCATATATTGTTGAAATTGCACCATATATGATAATATATGGTTTAAATGGTACCATATATGATAATATATGGTTTGAATGGCACCATATATGATAATATATGGTTTGAATGGCACCATATATGATAATATATAGCTTAAATAACACCATATATAAATATATATCGCACTATATATAGTACCATATATTATCATATCTGGAACTGAATTAAAGATTTGGTTTATGAGGTACCATATATGACCATATATTGTTTAAATGGCACCATATATGATAATATCTAGTTTAACTGTCACCATATATAATTATATATTGTTTAAATGATACCATATATAATTATATATTGCTAAAATGCCACCATATATATTAAGATATAGTTCTATATATAACTATATATGCAATAAGATCAACCATGTTATGTAATATATAATTATATATGCCATATCTAATATTATGAAGGCCGATATCTAATTAGATGAAATTATATATGGCATAATATAAGGAAAATTTTTCGGGAAAAACGTCATATATAATTATATATGGATATACATAACCACATGTCTAATTATATATTGTAATATATGCCACATATGATTATATATAATTTTTTTTACTCGGGTAGTCAAGTGTAACACTATATCTTTGCGGATATAATTATGTATAGCTTTGAGTTTTTCAAAAATTTCTTATATGATGTCATATATAGATCAGTATAAATATACATGTCCCCATATATATTTATATGTGCCATATCTATTTACATATGCTATGACAATTTTAATACATCGTCATATATAATTAAAAATGGCTTTATCGGAAAATATATAAAGTTTTATATAGCTCAATGTTAATTTTTTTTCTAAGTTGTTTTAGATATGTTTAAGTATAGCGCAATGTAAAAAAAATTCTATGTTTTTTTGAGATATATTTATGTATGATTTCAAAATATAAAAGGCGTACTCATTATAACTCCTAAATTCCTTGTAAACCTTGTATAAATACAAGCCATATTTTTATGTATGGAATTTGACATTAAACTCATAAACATACCAGGTTTACGGCTAGAATACAAGTTTATATGAGAAGGCTTGGTTACAATTATGTACAACTTCTTCTAAATTTTTATTTAAATTTTTAATTCTTAACTTAAGGGTGTTATTTTTCAGTACTTTTTAATAGTTTTTGTTTTGATCTTGAAGTATGAAGCGTTATAAAATTATGTCTTTCTACATGAAATTAGATATAATTATATCGGGTCAAAATCCGGATAAGATTCTATATGATTCAATATATTTAGATCTTATCCGATATAATTTTATCCACCATTTTTCGGATCATAGCATATCTCCAATTATATTAAATAAGATATCATTACATATAACATCATATTATTTTTTTTACCCGGGATATTTAATTCCAGTTTATGTAAAGGTAGACCTGGCAATTCAAGTAAATTCACAAATTCAGTTGGAAAATTTACTGTGTCGGCTTCTTCCACCGATGCTTCGTTACCTGCAGTTTTAATATAAGAATATATAAATTCCATTCTTTTTCTAAGATTTTTTCTCTTTTATAAAATTTGTTTAACTTTTAACATATTCTTTGGATAAAGTGTTTGAATAGGGAATTAAAAGGGGTTCTTGACCCCTTTGGATTCCTCCCAGTAAAAATCCTATATCGCATACCTCAATCGCATGCGAAATTTCAAGTACCAAACTTCAGCAGTTTGAGTCATTCAAATTCTATTCCATTTCCCCCCAGTTATCTAATGTTTTAATTTCACTCATTCCCCGTTCCATTCCATTTCGTTTAACAATTTTAGTGTTCCAATGCAACTCGTTTCCAGATTCCATTTCGTTCCCATTCCAATGCATTTCCTTCCCATTATCTGTTGTTCCGATTCCACTGTTTCGCATTTTATTCCATTTCGTTCCCACTGTCTTGTATATCGATATTGATATCAGTCGTTTCTATTTCCATTCCATTTCTTTGCACTTACTCCGTTCCATTCCTTTTTTAACTGTAGTGTTTCAATTCAACTCGTACCCCATTCTATGCCATCTTGCTTCCCATTCCATTTTGTTACATATTCCATTTCATTTCGTTCCCTCTTCCATTTCCTATAGTTTCAATTCCTCTTGTTCCCCGTTCATATCTATTTCGTTCCACTTGTGTAGCGTTTCAGTTCCACTCGTTTCCCATTTAGTGTTCCGTATACACTCGTTCTTTGAATTTTAGGTTTCTAGCCAAAGAGGCAGACGTTAGAACCACCACGTTCCTGTCCAAAGTCCAAAAAATACCTTGTCGATAAGATAGGTCATACTCCAAGGACCACATATTATAAATTACAGGTTTCTAGCCAAAGGGTTCGGTTAGGCTATCAATAGGAAGAATTATTCCGTTTTACCCCTCCCAGTAGGAATTCCCAAAAAATCCGTCTTAGAGGACGTCTGCGTTGGAGTAGGAACCTACTACATACAGAATTTTAGGTCTCTATTCCCAGCAGTTTGGCAATGCCATCAATGGGGAGACTTTTTCCCTTTTTACCCCTCCCGGTAGGAATTTGCAAAAATATCGTCTTAGCGGACGTCTACGTTGGAGGAGGAACCCAAATACCGAATTTCAGCTCCCTAGTTTAAGCAGTTTGGCCAGGCCGTCAAGGGACCTTTCCTGTTTTTGGCCCTACCTGTAGAAATTTCCAAAAATCTCGGACGAACCTTCACACCAAATTTCAACTTCCTACCTCAAGCGGTTTGGGCAGGCCTTTAAGGTCATTTTTGCAATGTCCCTGTTCAAAATTCCAAAACGTACCTTCCCGATAAGTGAGCTAATACTGCAAGGAACACATATTTTACATTTCAGGTTTCTAGTCAAAGGGGTTTTGGCAAGTCGTCAAGGGGGAAAAGTACTTTTTCGGAAAAACCTATTTTTTTCGGAAAAAGTACTTACTTTTTTTGGAAAAAGGTACTTCTTTTCGAAAAAGATACTTTTTTGGGAAAAAGGTCCTTTTTTGGAAAAAGGTATTTTTTTGGAAAAAGGTACTTTTTTGGAAAAAGATACTATTTTTGAAAAAGGTAATTTTTTAAACAAAGGTACTTGTTTTGTCTCTCCCGGTAAGAATTTCCAAAAATGCCGTCTAAGCGGACGTCTACTCCGGTTGAGGAACCTACATATCAAATTTCAACTTCTTAGTTCCAGTAGTTTGGGCAGGGCGCCAAGGGGGAGAATTCTCCCCTTTTTGCCCCTCCCTGTAGGAATTTCCAAAAATCCCAACCTAGTGGATGTCTACTACAGAGGAGGAACCATCATACCTAATTTCAACTTCCTAGCTGCAGCGGTTTGGGCAGGCACTTTTCCCCTTTTGAGCCCCCAATTTTACACCGTCCCTGTCCAAAATTCCAGAAAGTACTTTCCAGAAAAGTTGGCTCTTACTCCAAGGAACAAATATTTTAAATTTCAACTTTCTAGCCAAAGCGGTTTTGGCAGGCCATCAAGGGGGAGACTTTCCCCCTTTTTGCCCGTTCAGGTATGAATTTAAAAAAATCTCGTCTTAGCGGACGTCTACGCCGAAAGAGCATACCAAATTTCAACTTCCTAGCTTCAGCGGTTTGGGCTGGGCGATGTTGAGTCAGTCAGTAAGTCAGTCACTCAAGTTATTCTTTTATATATAGAGACTAGCGAGCAAAGCCCACTACGTTGTTAGCGTGCCTTAAAGTTTATTTAGTTCCAGTTTATGTAAACATAGAACTGGCAACTCAAGTAAATTCACAAATTCAGTTGGAGAATTTACTGCGTCGGTTTCCTCCACCGATGCTTCGTTATCTGTGGTTTAAATATCAATATGTATATAAATTAAATTCTTTTTCTATGGTTTTTTCTCTTTTAGAAAAATTTTTTAACTCTTTGTAGAGTATGTTTCAATGCTACATAAGTTTCATATTCCTTGGGGTTCTTTACCCCTTTTCATTGCTCCCAGTAAAAATCCCAAACATATAATCCTGCCTCAATCGCATGCGAAATTTCAGTACCAAACTCCGGCAGTTTGAGTCATTCAAATTCCATTCCATTTCCTCCAGTTACCTAATGTTTCAATTTTACTCATTCCTCATTCCATTCCATTTTGTTTAGCAATTTTACTGTTCCAATGCAACTCGTTCCCAGATTCCATTTTGTTCACCATTCCATTGCATTTCGTTACCATTATCTGTTAATCCAATTCCACTCGTTCCCCGTTTCATTCCATTTTGTTCCTATCGGCCGTTTCTCTTTCCATTCCATTTCTTTGCACTTGCTCCATTCCATTCCTATTTTAACTGTAGTGTTTCACTTTTACTCGTTCCCCATTCTATGCCATCTCGCTCCCATTTCCATTCCATTTTCATTGTCTATAGTTTCGATTCCACACGTGCAAAGTTCATATCCATTTCGTTCCACTTGTGTAGTGTTTAAGTTCCACTCGTTTTCCATTTAGTTTATTAAATTTAGTGTTCCAATACACTCATTCTTTAAGGCAGGCCTAAGAGGCAGACGTTAAGGGGGGCAATTTTCCCCTTTGAACCACCAATTTTAGCACGTACCTGTCCAAAGTCCAAAAAAATACCTTGTTGGCAAGTTAGCCCATACTCCAAGGAACACATATTATAAATCACAGGTTTCAAGCCAAAGGGTTCAGTTACACCATCAAGGGGGAGAATTATTCCATTTTTACCCCTCCCGGTAGGAATTTCCAAAACTTCCGTCTTAGAGGATGAATTTCCAAAAATATTCTCTTAGCGGACGTCTACGTTGAAGGAGGAACCCAAATACCGAATTTCAGCTCCATAGCTCCAGTAGTTTGGCCAGGCCGTCAAGGGGGAGACTTTTCCTGTTTTTGACCCTACCTCTAGAAATTTCCAAAACTCTCGTCCTAGCGGATGTCTACAATAAAGGAGGAACCTTAATACCAAATTTCAACCACCAGCGGTTTGGGTAGGTCTTTAAGGTGCACTTTTCCCTTCATTAACCCCCATTTTTGCAATGTCCCTGTCCAAAGTGGTTAATGGTTAGCGCTGTGGTGTAATGGTTAGCGCGTTGGACTGTTAAACGCGAGGTTGCGGGTTCGAGCCCCAACCAAGGGAACATCAATTTATGAAAAATAGTAATATGTATGAGTTTTTTTATCCCTCATACATATCACAGCGCCCTCCTTCGGTTTTCCCATAGCACTTAACCCCACCGAAGTAAAATAATATAACAGGGCTATGAACTAAAAAGCTTCAACAAAGTTCGCCAACTCACCGACAGATGGCGCGCAACAACTGTTGTAAAAAAGTTAACATCTCGCGCAATTACAGTGTTGCCATATTTGAAGCCCTTCATCTTTAACCACCTTTCACTTCTTCTCTATCCCCTTCCGAAGGAAACAACACGTTAATTAAAAGGAAGAATTTCCTGAGTGTTGCTTCTCTTTAAAAAAAAAAAAATTCCAAAAAGCACCTTCCCTTTTCAGGTTTCTAGCCAAAGGCGTTTTTTCAGGCCGTCAAAGGGGAGGCTTTTACTATTTGTGCCCCTTCCGGTAGGAATTTCCGAAAATCCATCCTTAGAGGGCTTCCAAATTGGAGGAGGAATCTACACAGGGAATTTCAGCTTCCTAGTTCCAGTAGTTTGGGCAGGCCGTCATTGGGGATACTTTTTTTTTCCCCTCCCGGTTGGAATTATGCTGGAGGAGGAACCTAAGTACCGAATTTCAGCTTCCTAGTTCCAGCAGTTTGGACAGGCCGTTAAGGCCCACTTTCTCTTTTTGAGCCCCCATTTTATAACGACCTTGTCCAAAATTATAAAAAGTACCTTTCTAATAAATTAGCCCATACTCCAGGGACCCACATTTTAAATTTCAGGTTTCTAGCCAAAGGGGGTTTTACGTGCTTTTCTTCTTTTTGCCCCTCCCTTTAGGAATTTACAAAAATTCCATCTTCGCGGCTGTCTATGATGGATGAGTAAAATTCATACCAAATTTCAACTTCGTTGCCTCAACGGTTTGGGCAGGCACATTTTTCCCTTTTAACCACCATTTTTACAATGTTTCTGTTCCAAAATAGAAAAAGTACTTTGCCGATGAGTTAGTTCTACTCCAGGGAATACATACTTAAATTTAAGGTTTCTAACCAAAAGAGATTGGGCAGGCTGTCAGAGAGGAGACTTTCCCCTCCCGATAGGAATTTCGAAAAATTCCATCTAAGCGGACGCTTACATAGGAGGAGGAACTTACATACCTAATTTCAGATACATAGTTCCAGCAGTTTGGGCAGGCCGTCAAGGGGGAGACATTTCCCTTTTGGGGTTTCCTGTAGGGATTTCCAAAAATCCAAACTTAGTGGATGTCTACGACAGTGTATGAACCTTTATACCATATTTCAACTTCCTACCTCCAGCGGTTTGAGCAGGCCGTCAAGGGGGGCTCTTTTCCCTTATTTAACTCCCATTTTTACAACGTCCCTGTCCAAAATTCCGAAAAGTACTTTCCAGATAAGTTTGCCCATACTCCAAAGAACACATGTTTTGAATTTCAAGTTTATAGCCAAAGGGGTTTTGGCAGGCCGTCAAGGGGGAGACTTCTCCCCTTTTTGCCCGTTCCGGAAGGAATTTCCAAAAATCCCGTCTTAGCGGACGTCTACGGCGGAGGGGGAACCTACATACCAAATTTCAACTTCCTAGCTTCAGCGGTTTGGGCTGGGCGATGTTGAGTCAATCAGTCAGTCAGTCACTCACGTTATTCTTTTATATATACCCAGCAATATCTTTCATTACCAAATAAGTGGTTATATAATAGAAATTCATAGCTCCGCACAACTTATTTTTTGGCATCTAAACTCATTATTTTTGTTTGGCGTGGTCGTTTTTATAAGTAGTCACGCTTACCAGCTCGCTTACGAAAAAATGAGAAATAAGTAGTTATGAGATTCTGAATAATAAGTGGTTACAAACATGCTTACAAAAAGTTGAATTATAAGTGGTTATCCGACTGCTTACTTGATTCTTAAAAATAAGGAGTTACGCAAATCGTTAGCTGAAATGCAAAACCACGTAACTAACATTTTTACTATTTTACAGGAGAAACAAAAAATGTTATATATTGAAAAATAAATGGAGTTTTGGTAATCAAATATCGCAGATTTTCTAAATATAGACTGATTAATTCATTTCTGGAATAAAAGTAATAATTTATTAATGTTTCAAAGAGTTAAGTTAGTTATGCGCTTTTGAACTCGTATTTTCTTAAACAGAAACACGTAACTACAATGAATTTTTTTTAAGTTTCAAGGAAAATTTTGTTTTGCATTCATAAAATGTAGAATAAAAGAAGTTGTTCTCTTGTTATTTAATATATCGCTTTATATATTTATTATTTTTTTTTAAATATGAAAATAAAAAATGATTTACAAAAGCAAAATATAATTAACAACAATAACTACAATACAAATAAAGGAAAATATTAAACCTTTACTTCTCAAATGGAATTTCATTGTAATAATAATGACAATCGGGTGGAAGAAATGGTATAAGGTCCTGAAGATGTTGCCATTTTTTGCTTGAAATTTTTATTCTTTGTAAATGCAACTTCAAAGTTTCAAACGCTTTTAATTTGTTTCCAATTCTTTGTGGAAATTCCTTAAACTCATCTGTTGCACTTAATTTAAAATAAATTACTCCAGAGGGATCATACGCTAATACACGAATCATATTGACTGTGGGATCTCAAAAAGAAAAATTTATTATAATTAACAAAGTAAAAATTTCAAACTATAATCACTATAAATATGAGAAAATAGGACTAAGAGGGGAGGGGAGCGTAGTAGCACTATCCGCTAGTGAAATATAAAAATTCAAATCCTACTATGAATAAATAAAATTCAATAGAAATAAATATGTGTTAGTTACAATTTTCAAGCAACAAGTATGTAGTTACGTGCTTTCGATTTTCGCTAATAATATGTCTAATTTTTATTATATGACAGTAAAAATTGGAGAAGACGTGGACCTCGTTGATATGCATCATAATCGATCAAAAAACCGATTTTGAATTTTTTGTTAGTTACGTGGTTTTGCATTTCAGCTAACGAAATACTATTAGCTTCAGGAAATACATTAAGAGAAATTAAAGTTTTTGCTAGTGTGTAATTTTAGAACTCGTTATAAAAATTTTAACACAAAACATATTTACAAGTAATAAATATGAATGTATAAAATTTAACTTTGTAAAAAGTACTTGTGAAGAAGTCATTATTTTATATTTAAAAGCAATGACTACAATGGGCCGTTATTAGGATGTCACTATTTTATATTACAAAATAGTGCAAAAGGTAATGATATATCATTATTGGTAATGCAGACAGCAATGAGGTGTCATTATCAATATTTTGCTGGGTATAATTAATTAATAGATAACTCCAAAATTCTAGTGTATGTACTTTTATCAAAAATTATGACGAAAAATCGTTACAGAGTTGAGGTCGTGTTAGCATAAACTCAAAAAATTCAGTAAAGTCAGCAAAAATTGTTGCTGTGTCAGCAAATTTTTAGTCAGGAGCGTGCTTGCAAAAAAGTTGGTAATCAGCGAGCTGATTTTTACCAAAAAAATAGTAATCTTCAGCAAAAGTTTTGCTAACACTTAGTCGATTGGAAATGAAAAAAATCCTTGCTAAATTCACTAAACTTTTTGCTGAATATTAGTAGAATGAAAAAGCTCAAAAAATTTTACTTCAGTTAACTTATTTGCTGAAAATTTAAATATAGAAATTGTGTAGAGTTGTTTTTCTTTTTTATCATTTCCGTTGTCTGTACTACATCCAGACAAGCTGCGACATCTACATCTTGTCTATCTGGTTGTCGTCCACGCTGTAAATACGGTTATCAGCACAATTTTTGTAGTAAAATAAATTAGTAAAAATTAGTTTAGTGCTAAAAAATATAACTAAAACTTTAGCTGAAAATGGAAATTCAGCAAAAAAATTGCTGAAACTAGAACACTTGATATACAAGACGTTTTACTAATTTTTCTATTAACTTATTTTTTTGAGTGTAGATATACGTAAAAGTTTGTAAAATGTATTAATTTTTATTAAAAATGTTACTTTTCCTCTTCATAAAAATTCTTCCAGTTACGGTGGGTCTCATACTGTAGGTTTAACTTTAACTTAACTAAAAACAAAATAAAATGTCAAAAAAATGTACACAAAACAACAACAAATTTTTGGGTTAACTATTAACCCAAGTTTAAACCTGCAGTATGAGACCCACCGTTAGTGTTTAGCTTCATTGGTAATTAAAAGCCCGCTACGTTGTTAGCGTGGCTTAAAGTTTATTTAATTCCAGTTTTTTAAAAGTAGATCTGGCAATTCAAGTAAATTCACAAATTTAGTTGGAAAGTTTTTTGCGTCGGTTTCTTCCACCGATGCTTCTTAACCGGCAGTTTAAATATCCGGATATATGAATCGTATTCTTTTTTTAAGATTTTTTCTCTTAATAAATTTGTTTAACCTTTTTGTAGAGCATGTTTCAATGCCAAGTATCATATTCATTGCTTAAAGTTTTTGCATAGGTAATTAAAAGGGGTTTTTACCCCTTTCTGTTCACTCTCCCCCAGCAAAAATACCCAAATATATATAATTCTGCCTCAGTGGATTAATGTTTGAGTTAAAGGTAGTCAAATGCGAAATTTAAAGTTCCAACCTCCAGTAGTTCATTGAAATTCCATTCTATTTCCCTCCACTTATCTAATGTTTCAATTTCACTTGTTCCCCGTTCCATTCTATTTCGTTTAACAATTTTAGTGTTCCAATGTAACTCGTTCCCAGATTCCATTTCATACACCATTTCATTCCATTTCGTTCCCACTGTCTTGGGTTTCATTCCTCTTTCCATTCCAATTCTTTGCACTTGCTCCGTTCCATTCCTTTTTTTAAATGTAGTGTTTCAATTCCACTCTTTCCCAATTCCATTCCATCTCGCTCCCTATTCCATTTTGTTCCATATTACATTCCATTTCCATTGTCTATTTTTTCAATTCCACTCGTTTCAAGTTCATTTAAATTTCATTCAACTTGTGTCCACTCGTTTCCGATTTCGATTCTAAATTTTTGAGTTCCAAATAAACTCGTTCTTTAAATTTTGGGTTTCTAGCGAAAGAGTCACGCCTTAAGGCGGAAATTTCCCCTTTTTAACCACCATTTTCACCACGTCCCTGTCCAAAGTTCCAAAAAGTACCTTGTCGATAAGTTAGCCCATACTCCAAGGAACACGTTTCATAAATTTCAGGGTTCAAGCCAGAGGAGTTCGGGCAGGTAATCATGGGGTAAATTACTCCCTTTTTACACCTCCCGATAGGAGTTTCCAGAAATGCTGTCTTAGCGTACGTCTGCGTGGGAAGAGGAACTTACATATAGAATTTCAGCTTCCTAGTTCTAGCAGTTTGGCCAGGCCGTCAAGGGGGAGACTTTTTCATTTTTTACACCTCCCGGTAGGAATTTCCAGAAATGCCGTCAAAAATGCAAAAGAGGCAAGCGATAAAGGGGGCAATTTTCCCTATTTGAACCCCCATTTTTACCAGATCCTATCCAAAGTTCCAAAAATACCTTGTCGATAAGTTAGCCTTCAAGGAACACATATTATAAATTTCAGATTTCTAGCCAAAGCGGTTCGGGCAGATCATCAAGGGGGAAAATTATTGCCTTATTAGTCCTCCCGGTAGGAATTTCCAAAAATGCGTTCTTAGCGTACATCTGCGTTGGAAGAGGAACCTACATACAGAACTTCAGATCATTAGGTCCAGCAGTTTGGCCTGCCCGCCAAGCGGGAGACTTTGTCCCTTTTTACCCCTCCCGGTAGGAATTTCCAAAAATGCCGCCCTAACGGACATATACTTTGGAGGGGGAACCTACAAACCGAATCTCAGATCCCTAGTTCCAGCAGTGTGGCCAGCCCGTCAAGGGGGGAGACCCTACCTGTAGACATTTTCAAAAATGCCGTCTTGGCGGATGTCTACAATAGAGGAGGAATCTTCATACCAAATTTCAACTTTCTACCTCCAGCGATTTGGGCAGGCATCTAAGGCGGCAATTTTCCCTTTTTGAACACCCATTTTTGCAACGTCCCTGTCCAAAAGTACAGCCCATAAGTGAGCCGTTAAGTGAGCCCATACGCCAAGGAACACTTATTTTACATTCAGGTTTATAGCCAAGGGAATTTCGGCAGGCCGTCAAAGGGAGACTTTTAGTATTTGTGTCCCTTCCGGTATGAAATTCCGAAAATCCCACCATAGTGGGCCTCTAAGCTAGAGGAGGAATTCCTAGAATTTAAACATACCCAATTTCAGCTTCCTAGTTCCAGCACTTCGGGCAGGCCTTCAAGGGGGACACTTTTTAGTTTTTTGCCCCTCACGGTTGGAATTTCCAAAAATGCCGTCTTAGCGGATGTCTACGCTGGAGGAGGAACCTACATACCGGCCAGTTTCTCTTTTGCCCCATTTTACAACATCTGTGTCTAAAATTCCAAAAAGTACCTTCCAAATATTTAGCCTATACTCTAGGGACACATACATATTTCAAATTTAACGTTTCTAGCCACATGGTTTTGACAGCCCATCCATGGGAGGCTTTTTTTCTTTTTGCCGCTCCCTGTAGGAATTTCAAAAATTCCGTCTTCGCGGCTGTCTACGATAGAGGAGGAACCTTCATATTAAATTTCAAAGTCGTTGTCTCAGCGGTTTGAACAGGCCATTATTATGGACATTTTCCCATTTCGACCACCATTTTTAAAATGTTCCTGTCCCAAAATCGAAAAAGTACCTTCCCGAGTTTTGATATAATCATATATTATTTTATGTAATTGCATATAGTAACTTATAGTTACATATGGCCACATATGCTTTTAAATTCAAGCAGATATACTTTTATATAGTCATATGTTAGATATTTTTTCCTCAAAGGTTTTAATATGGAGACATATGTGATTTTATATTATTATATATTGGCCTACATATATATGTATGTGCTATATATAAATACATAAAGTAACACATAAAAGACATAATTACATGTACGTTTGTATATAATTTAGTATGACACTATACATAATAATATAAAACTATGTGGATCCATATAAGAAATCTTTTATAATTTGTGTTAGTTATGATTATATATTGAAGAATATGAACCCATATATAACTTATAACGTTCTTTATAAAATCATCTATAATTATATATCATCCCACATAGGCAAAGTGATTTTATATAAAAATATATAAGGTCCATATAAAACCGTATTGTATTATATTTGATTCCATGTTATCAATGATTTTGAACTAGTTTTAGATTTAGTAATTACTAGGGATTGGCGCGTGACACGAAATGGTCGTGAGTCACGTTATTCACACGTGATCGTGAGTAATAATGACTATACTTAAGTGATTCGTGCGTGAGCGTGAGTAAGAATAACCCGTGATTGATTCGTGTGTGAGTTTATTTTTTGCATCATATGTTTTTAGTAATTTTTACTATTTTGCGTGAGAATTTTCTGATTGTAAGTTTAATAAGTAAGTTAATAATAATCATGTGTGCTGAGTAAAAAACGAAATGCTCGTGCGTGAGTAATGTTTTTTTTTGAGCATGAGTCAAAAATGGTTTACGCACCGCACCCATAACATTAACAACACTAAAGCTTTAATACGAAATTCTCTATACTATAACGTACACTTGACTGATTTCTTATATCTTGGTTGTATAATCATAATCCTATTAACTTTAAAATTTCAGTGTTGTTAACTTTATTTTAAAATTACTAAATTAATAGAAATTTTTTTTTTCATGTTTATTGCACTGTCATGATAAATCTGGATAAAAGTAATGGAAGATTTATCGAAATTATAAGATCTCCAGCAGGCCTGGGGTTAATCATTACATTTTGTAATTAATTACACATGCAATTACACAATTACATGTAATTGTAATTGAAAAAAAAACTCATCTATAATTACATATTCGGCCTTATTACGAGTGTCGTAGTCATAGTCGAAACTAAGTCGAATTTGCTGAAAATTCACTAAAAACGCAACTTTTGAACAATTTTTCAATTGGATTTACCATATATAGCACTCAGATTTAAAAAAATCCAGCATCAGAGTTTCATTTCTTTATAATTTCCATTATATACAAAATCATTTTATATGGAGTCGAAAATTTCGACTACAAATTCGACACTCGTAATCAGGCCGATTATTTGTAATTGCAATTCAAAAAAAGAACAATAACAATTACAAGTAATTGAAAATTTTTTTTTATTTAAAAAAATTATTTTTGTATGTATATTGTTAGATATGGTCCTATATAATATGATAAAAAGTATATGGTTAATATTTAGATATAATTGTATCAAACTATGTCCACTTTTATAACATTTTATATAATTTTATACAAAAAGATATAATTTGATGTAATTGGATGAGGACAAAATTCGGATACAATTGTATCGAATTGCATAAAATTGTACCAAATTGTATACAATTGTATACAATTCGATACAATATGATACAATAAGACGTTCTCATTTTTCGGATATAATTATATCTATTTACATAAAAGATTATATATAATTAAATATAACTTTATATGGCTCCATATCAATTTTTTTACTTGGGTTGTTGGTTAAATCCCGTTTTAGTGGGGGTATACATCGGAGTATAATAAGAAATTTTTTTTTTTTTTGGAAAAAATAACTTTTTTTTGGATAAATAACTTTTTTGGACGAAGGCTCTTTTTTGGAAGACATATTTTTTTTTGGGCCCTACACTAAAATGGGCTTTTTTCCATATTAGTGGCGATCTCCTGCGAAGCACCAGATTCTTTCTTTCTTTTTGGAAAAAGTCCTTTTTCTGAAAAAGTACTTCTTTTTTTAGTACTTTGTTTCTGGAAAAGTACATTTTTTTTTACTGTTTTGCAGGGTGGCAGGCAATACCGCTAAAATACCGTTATCAATTCAATACCCTTTCAACTGACTACCGTTACCCCTAAAATACCGTTACCGAAATAAACGAAATACCGTTATCCTTAAAATACCGTTAAGGAAATTATTGAAATACCGTTATCCTTAAAATACCGATACCGAAATAAATGAAATATCGATACCCTTAAAATACCGATACCGAAATAAATGAAATACCGGTATCCTTAAAATACCGTTACCGTTACTTTTAATTTTTGCTTTTGGTAATTGCACGTGAGTATTGAGTATTTTTCGTACTTTATTTTTATTTATTTGGTAGCCTGTGCCTTAAGACTACAGTCTTATAATTATTAGCACGGGGGTTTACAATAGTATAATCAGTACATTGTTAGGTTATTTATAAAATACAGAGAACATAAAAAAAGCTTATAATAAATCAATCATAAAAAAGGTTTAAAATTTATTAACAAATGTCAAATATAAAATAATATAAAATAATAATAATAAAATAATAATCAAACATAATAAATCAAAAAATACACAATTACGAATAATAAATAAAAATTTCCTTTTTAAATTTTGAAGCGTTGCTGATACTTTTAATTGCTATAGGTAATCTGTTCCAAAGGCGGATAGCGTGTATATAAAATTGCCATTCAGACATTAAACTATGATGCCTGACAGTTGCTAAGTTTTTTGTCCTGGAAAAGAATATGGAAAATTTAAGACGTTTAAACAGATAGTCGGGCTGGTGTAAGTTGACTATTTTGTGTAAAAAAATAAGTACGCGAATGCGCAATAGATTTTAAAATTCAACACCATATAATATTTTAGAATATCGCGATGTTGCATCAAACCTTCTCAAACCAAATACATATCTTATAATATTGTTGTACACCACATTAAATCTACGATTGCTTTCAGAATCACAGCTGGAAAAGACCTCAGATCCATACATCAAGACCGGTAATAAATAAGTTTTAGCTAGTAGAGTTCTTATATTTACTGGTGTGCAGTGTTGAGTTGGCCATAACGTCCTAAGCATCGCATATGTTTTGCCACACACTGCAGTTTTATGATTTTTCCCAAGTAAGTGTGGAGTTAAAAATAACTCCTAGGTTTTTGGCGGAATTGACAATTTCTATGCGTTCACCATTAATGTGAATATTTGGCTTAGTCACAATTTTTGAAGTCCTTTTATGCACTGCAATACATTTGGATTTAAGTGGGTTGAGACTTAGTCCATTAGCCGTGGCCCATAATAAAACATGATTGAAATCATTATTTAGTTTATTTGTACAGTCATCAACATTTCCATTCCTGGTGCTTATATATAACTGAACAGCATCAGCATACATTCTGATCATACAGTGATTTAGTTGTTTTGGGAGATCATTGGCATAAATCGAAGAGAGCAGAGGGCCAAGTATAGACCCCTGTGGGACACCCCTCACGACTGGAAGGAAATAAGAAGTTCTTGCCTTAAACTCAACGCACTGAAACCTTTCATTTAAATAAGAGCCAATTAAATTGGCAGAAGTTGAAGAAAAATTCATAATTTTTTCCAGTTTTTGTTTTAAAATAACGTAGTCGACTGTCTCAAATGCTTTAGAGTGATCTAACAATACTAACATAGTCAAAAACCCATCATCAACTTCCTTTCGAATACCCTCCGCAACATCAGTAAGGGCTGTTATACAACTATGCGCTGCACGGAAACTTGATTGCCGATCAGTTAGTAAATTGTTGTCACTAATATATCGGTTAATTTGCTTATAAGGAAGTCTCTCTAAAACTTTCGATAGATACGGTAAAATGGCTATTGGTCTGTATTCAGTTTTAGATTTTGGTACTGGCAAGACTTTGGCCTTTTTCCATCTTGAAGTGAACGTACTTTTAGTAGTAATCTGATTAAATATATATGTAATAAATGGAAGAAGTAACGGGAGAAGTATTTTTATAAAAGCGGGATGAATTCCATCAACTCCAGTAGCATTCGATTTTATTGATAAACAACTTGAGACAACATCCATATGATTAACACATTCAAATGTAAAACTATCAAATTGTACATTGTTAGCATTAAGACTGTCATAGTATTGATGATTAGCCTGTGGCATGGGAATATTAATAAATTTTTCATTAATATCATCTGGGTTTTCGATGGAGTTATCCATTGCGGTATTTGCCCTTCCAATTCCAATCTCACGAATGGTTTGCTATGTTCGTTTGCTTTGTATTGATTTGGAAAATTTGTCCGCATAAAACTTGGATTTGGCATCCCTTATGGATTTGGTTACTCTATTCCTGCCGATGCGATAATCTCTTTGAAGTTCCAAGGTTCTATTGCGTTTCCAAAGCGAATACAAATTGTCACGTTCATTCATTAAATGCTGAATTTCTGCAGAGAACCATGGCTTTTGATTATTGCCTAATTTCTTTATTTTATAAGGAACTGAAGCATTGTAAAGATACATCAGGTTTTCTTCTAAAAAAGCCACCTGATCATCAACCGAAACTACGTGATATATATAACTCCAATTAATTTTATTGAACTCCTCTTGCAGATACTCAAAATTCGTGTGCTTAATATCTTTATATGTGATACTTTCCCCACTTTCAGTTAGTGATATATCATAGATCATAAATATGAGATCATGTTTTGAGAAACAAGAAGCTGACAGCTGATTATAAAAGAGAACATTGGATTCATTAGCCACAAAAAACATATCAATTAATGTGCTATTATTGGCAGTGTAGTGAGTGGGCATGTGAGTGTTCGTAGGAGTAAGACCAAAAGATTTCATTATATCGGTCAATCTGGATTCAATTAAAATATTTGAGTTAAAATCCCCTGCTATGATGATATCATTGTAGGATATGCTAATGGTTTCAAGCACGTTAGTGAAATTACTTAAATTGACATTAGAGTTAGGCCTATAAACACTATCAGCAGTTTCCTTCCCTCACTATATGCCTCAAGAAAAATATGTTCCATCGCATCAGTATCAACTGATCGGCATTTTACCTTACACATAAATCCTCTTCTTATATAAATGGCAACTTCTCCCGCATGTTTTTTCCTGTCTGCTCTATATAAGTTATAACCATTTAGTGAGACTTAACTGTCTGTTACAGATGAGTTAAACCAGGTTTCAGCCACTGAAATAATGTCAATACCTGAGTTTTCAAAAATATATCTAAATTCATCGATTTTATTCACAAGGCTTTGAGCATTTATGTGACAAATTCTCAAACCAATCTTTTGCTTTTTAGTTGGTAAATTGGTTTTGTTTTTAATCTCGTTTGTTTTTTGTAAAAAAAATTGCGGGATTCATCGAAATAACTGACTACCGTTATCCTTAAAATACCGTTACCGAAATAACTGAAATATCAAATGAATGTTCTTTAGTTTGACTCTAGATCATAAATTAATATCACTTTCTGTTTAAATTGTTTTCAAATTAAAGAAAGAAAGAAATACCGATACCGAAATAAATGAAATAGCGTTACCCTTAAAATACCGTTACCGAAATAATCTAAAATAGCGTTACCCTTACCTATGACCGCATCGTTTCGGTTACCATCCATGCTTTTTTGGAAAAAGGTACATATTTTATTGGAAAATGTATTTTTTTTTTGATAAAATACACTCTTTTGAAAAAACGTATTTTTTTTTTTGAAAATGATACTTTTTGGTACTTTTTTTGGAAAAGGGTCCTTTTTTTGGAAAAAAATACTTTTTGGAAAAAGTTTTTTTTTGGAAAAACGTACCTTTTTTGAAAAGAGGTACCTTTTTTTGGAAAGAGGTACTTCTTTTAGAATAAGGTTCTTTTTTTGAAAAAAGGCAATCATTTGGAAAAAGGTACTTTTTTTTGGATAAAGGTACTTTTTTTGTAAAAAGGTACTTTTTTGGAAAAAGGTTTTTTTTTTTGTAAAAAGTACTTTTTTTTGGAAAAAGGTACTTTTTTGTGGAAAAAGTACTTTTTTTTTTGGAAAAGGTACTTTTTTTGGAAAAACTTAAATTTTTTTGGAAAAAGGTACTTTTGTTTTGAAAAAGGTACTTTTTTGGAAAAAGTAAATTTTTAGGAAAAAGATACTTTTTCTTTTTTGGAAAAAGGTATTTTTTTAGAAAAAGGTACTTTTTTTGTAAAAAGTACTCTTTTTTTGGAAAAAGGTGTTTTTTTGGAAAAGGTACTTTTTTGGAAAAAGGTACTTTTCTTTGGGAAAAGGTACTTTTTTGGAGAAGGTATTTTTTTTTGGAAAAAGGTTCTTTTTATATCTCCTTTTTGCCCTTCCTGCTAGGAATTTCCAAAAATACCTTTTTAGCGATTGTCTACGATGGAGGGGAATCTATATACCGAATTTAACTTCCTAGTTCCAGAAGTTTGGGCAGGCCGCCAAGGGGGAAACTTCTCCCATTTTTTCCCCTCCCTGTAGGAATTTCCAAAAATTCCGTCTTACAGAGGGAACCTTCATATCTAATTTCAACTTCCTAGCTCCAGCGGTTTGGGCAGGCCGTTTAGAGGGGCACTTTTCCCCTTTTGATCCCCCAGTTTTAAAACGTCTCTGTCCAAAATTCCAGAAAATACTTTCAAGAAAAGTTAGTTTTCTAGCCAAATGGGTTTTTGGCAGTCCGTTAAGAGGGAGACTTTTCCCCTTTTTGCCCGTTCCGGTAGGAATTTGCAAAAATCCCGTCTTAGCGGACGTCTACGCCGTGGGAGGAACCTATATACCAAATTTCGACTTCCTAGCTGCAGCGGTTTGGGCTGGGCGATGTTGAGTCAGTGAATCAGTCAGTCACGTTATTCTTGTATGTATGTACTAGCGGGCGCAGCCCGCTACGTTGTTAGCGTGCCTCAAAGCTTAGAGGGGGGGGGGTTGCGCCCCCTCACAATTTTTTTTAAATTGGTTTTTTTATTTAAAGTACAGTTTTTATAATAAAAGCCTTCACCCAGCAACCACAAAAAAATAATTCTGCACAACAATGGGTTTAAAATAAATAAATATTTGATCACTTTTTCTCATGAAAGTGGATTGTTAGTAATGAATCCATAATAAATTGCAATATACGTGTGTATGTTAAGATAATTTGGTAAAGTGCGAACTTATGTAGTTAGACCCGTAAGTAGTTTTGTTCATTTGTGTTTTGAATGAAAATAAATAACTTAAAGCAGGGTTGGAAAGCATTTTATAATATTAAAAATAGCGGGCAAAGCCCGCTACGTTGTTAGCGTGCCTTAAAGTTTTTTTTTTAATTCCAGTTTATGTAAAGGTAGACCTGGCAATTCAAGTAAATTCACAAATTCAGTTGGAAAATTTACTGCGTCTGTTTCTTGCACCGGTGCTTCGTTACCTGCAGTTTAAATATCGGAATATATAAGTTCCATTCCTTCTCTAAGGTTTTTTCTTTTGTCCACCATTTTTATCACGTTCCTGTCCAAAGTCCTAAAAATGCCTTGTCGATAAGTTAGCCCATACTCCAAGGAAAACATTATAGATTACGGGTTTCTAGCCGAAGGGTTGGGTTAGGCCATCAAGGGGGAGAATTATTCTGTTTTTACCCCTCCCGGTAGGAATTTCCAAAAATTCCGAGAACGTCTGCATTGGAGGAGGAACCGACTACATACATAATTTTAGGTCTCTATATCCAGCAGTTTGCCCAACTCGGCAAGGGGGAAGTTTTTCCTTTTTACCCCTCCCGGTATGAGTTTCCAAAAATACCGTCTTAGGGGACGTCTACGTTGGAGAAGGAATCCAAATACCGAATTTAAGCAGTTTGGCCAGGCCGTTAAGGGGGAGACTTCCTGTTTTTGACCCTACCTGTGGAAATTTCCAAAAATCTCATCTTAGCGGATGTCTACAATAGAGGAGGAACTTTAGTACCAAATTTCAACTTCCTACCTCCAGCAGTTGGGCAGGCCTTTAAGCGGCACTTTTCGCTTCATTAATCCCCATTTTTGCAATGTCCCTGTCCAAAATTCCACAAAGCACCTTCCCTATAAGTGAGCCCATACTCCAAGGAACATATGTTTTACATTTCAGGATTCTAGCCAACTTTTACTATTTGTACCCCTCTGGGTAGGAATTTCCGAAAATCCATCGACAGGGAATTTCAGCTTCCTAATTCCAGCAGTTTGAGCAGGCTTTCAAGTGGGACACTTTTTCTTTTTTTGTCCCTCCCGGTTGAAATTAGGCTGGAAGAGGAACCTAAGTACCGAATTTCAGCTTCCTAGTTCCACCAGTTTGGACAGGTCGTTAAGGGGCCACTTTCCCTTTTTGGGCCCCTATTTTATAACGACCCTGTCCAAAATTCAAAATACTATCTTTCTAATACGTTAGCCCTTACTCCAGGGACCCACAGTTTAAATTTCAGGTTTCTAGCCGAAGGGGTTTTTACAGGCCACCAAGGGGAGGCTTTCTTCTTTTTGCCCCTACCTTTAGGAATTTACAAAAATTCGATCTTCGTGGCTGTCTGCGATGGAAGAGGAACATCCATACCAAATTTCAACTGCATTGCCTCAGCGGTTTGGGCAGGCCATTATTGGGGACATTTTTCCCTTTCAACCCACATTTTTACTATGTTTCTGTTCCAAAATAGAAAAATTACGTTGCCGGTGAGTTAGTCCTACTCCAGGGAATACATATTTAAAATTTTAGGTTGGCCAGAAGGGATTGGGCAGGCCGTCAAGGAGAATACTTTTCCCCTTATCTCCCTCCCGATAGGAATTTCAAAAATTCCGTCTAAGCGGACGCCTACACAGAAGGAGGAACTCACATACCAAATTTCGGCTACATAGTTTCAGCAGTTTGGGCAGGCCGTCAAGGGGGAAACATCCCCCTTTTGGGATATCCTGTAGGGAATTCCAAAAATACAAACTTAGTCGATGTCTACTACAGTGGAGGCATCTTAATGCCAAATTTCAACTTCTTATCTCCAGTAGTTTCGGCAGGCAGTTAATGGGGACACTTTTCCAATTTGTGAGACCGTCTATGGGGACGTCTATGCCGAATATCAAGAAACCTTGTTTTAGTGGAGATATCCGTGGGGGGAGGAAAAAAAGTACTTTTTGTGAAATTATATTTTTTTAAATGGAATTTTTTGGAAAAAGCGAAATTTTTTGGAGAAAGCTACTTTATTTTTACAAAGTACTTTATGGAAGAAGGTACTTTTTTTGAAAAAGTTTTTTTAGAAAAAATTAATTTTATTTGGAAAAAGGTACTTTTTTTGGGAAAGGGTCCTTTTTTGGAAAAGGTATTTTTTTTAGAAAAAGGTACTTTTTTTGGAAAAAGGTACTTTTTTGGAAAAAGGTAATTTTTTTGGAAAAAGGTACTTTTTTTGGAAAAAGGTACTTTTTTTGGAAAAAGGTACTTGTTTTTGGAAAAAGGTACTTTTTTTTTGGAAAAAGGTACTTTTTTTTGGAAAAAGGTACTTCTTTTGGAAAAAGGTACTTTTTTTGGAAAAAGGTACTTTTTGTGGAAAAAGGTACTTTTTTTGGAAAAAGGTACTTTTTAAAAACGTACTTTGTTTGGAAAAACGTACATTTTTTGAAAAAAGGTACTTTTTTTGGAAAAAGGAATTTTTTTGGAAAAAGGCACTTTTTTGGAAAAAGGTACTTTTTTTTGGAAAAAGGGACTTTTTTTAGAAAAAGTTACTTTTTTTGAAAAAAGGTACTTTTTTTGGAAAAAGGTACTTTTTTGGAAAAAGGTACTTTTTGTGGAAAAAGGTACTTTTTTTTGGAAAAATGTACTTTTTTGAAAAAGGAACTTTTTTTGTAAAAAGGTACTTTTTTTGTAAAAAGTTACTATTTTCGAAAAAAGGTACTTTTTTTGGAAAAAGGTACTTTTTTTTGGAAAAAGGTACTTTTTTTGGAAAAAGGTACTTTTTTTTGGAAAAAGGTACTTTTTTTTGGAAAAAGGTACTTCTTTTGGAAAAAGGTACTTTTTGTGGAAAAAGGTATTTTTTTGGAAAAAGTTACTTTTTTTGGAAAAAGGTACTTTTTTTGGAAAAAGGTACTTTTTTTGGAAAAAGGTACTTTTTTTGGAAAAAGGTACTTTTTTTGGAAAAAGGTACTTTTTTTGGGAAAAGGTACTTTTTTTGGAAAAAGGTACTTTTTTTGGAAAAAGGTATTTTTTTGGAAAAAGGTACTTTTTTTGGAAAAAGGTACTTTTTTGGAAAAAGGTACTTTTGTTGGAAAAAGGTACTTTTTTTGGAAAAAGGTACTTGTTTGGAAAAAGGTACTTTTTTTGTCCCCTTTTTGCCCCTCCCGATAAGAATTTCCAAAAATTGCGTCTCAACGGACGTCTACACCGGTCGAGGAACCTACATACCAAATTTCAACTTCATAGCTCCAGCAGTTTGAGCAGGCCGTCAAGGGGGAGACTTTTTCCCCTTTTTGCCCCTCCCTGTAAAAATTTCAAAAAAATCCCGTCTTGGTGGATGTCTACGATAGTGGAGGAACCTTTATACCAAATTTCAACTTCCTACCTCCAGCGGTTTGGGCAGGCCGTCAAGGGGGGCTCTTTTCCCCTTTTTAACCCCCATTTTTACAACGTCCCTGTCCAAAATTCTTGAAAGTACTTTCTAGAAAAATTAGCCCCTACTCCAAGGAACACATATCTAAAATTTCAGCTTTCTAGCCAAAGGGGTTTTGACAGGCCGTCAAGGGGGAGACTTTCCCCCTTTTTGCCCGTTCCGGTAGGAATTTCCAAAAATCCCGTTTTAGCGGACGTCTACGCCGAAAGAGGAACCTACATACCAAATTTCAACTTCCTAGCTTCAGCGGTTTGGGCTGGGCGATGTTGAGTCAGTCAGTCAGTCAGTCACGTTATTCTTTTATATATAGAAAAAGATAGAGATTAAAGTTAAAAAAAACCTGGTTACGGAGCTTACATTTGGCCTATAAAATTGGTCACAAATTTTATGTATTAACCAAAAATTGGTCAGATCAGGGGTATGGCATCACCAAAAACAAAAGTTATAACGACCCAGCAAAATATTGGTAATGACACCTCATTACTATCTGCATTACCAAAAATGATATATCATTACCTTTTGCATTATTTTATAATATAAAATAATGACTTCCTAATAACGACCTATTGTATTCATTGTTTCTAAATATAAAATAATTACTTACTCGTAATAGTTTAAATAAGTTGTTTTTACACAGTTAAATTTTATACATTTTTATTTATTATATGTAAATATGTTTTATGTTTAAATTTTTATGACGAGTCCTAAAATTACACACTAGAGAAAACTTACATTTTTCTGAATGTATTTCCTTAAGCTAATAGTATTTGCTTAACTCCTTATTTTTAAGAATCAAGTAAGCAATCGGATAACCACTTGTTAATTAAAATCTCATAACTACTTATTTCTCATTTTTTCGTAAGCGAGCGGGTAAGCGTGACTACTTATAAAAACGACCACGCCAAACAAAAATAATGAGTTTAGACGCCAAAAAATAAGTTGTGCGGAGCTATGAATTTCTATTATATAACCACTTATTTGGTAATGAAAGATTTTGCTGGGCAAGTTGCATGCAGCCAGTGGGTATCGATCCTCCCTTGTCTCGCTCAATCGGTCTCTTTTTATTTGTTCGCAAACTCGGGCACAACCAAAATAACACATTTTGCTTGTGTAAAATCAAAGAGCGTAAAATAAGGAGAAATTCCAACTATTATACAAGGGAATTGCGGGGAAATTATATGCTTTTAAGGGAAACGAGATTATTTCATAATGCGTCATAATTAGGGTTTGGGATTTCCCGGACTTTTTTATTTCCCGGGAAACGGGAATGAAAAAATGTGATTCCCGGGATTCCCGGGAATCCCGGTAAATATTTTTGAACAAAAGTGTTAATAAATACCACCTATATAAGTAATTTTTGTTAAAAAAAAACACTATTTCAGTACAAAAGCAGTCTGTGTAGTGAGAATTCAAAGTAAAAAATATCAGAATGTTGAACATTTGATTTCACATAAATTACTCGCAGCACTGCCAAATGAATTGCATGATTCCAGCAAAAAGCACCTACTACTGGACTGTCGGAAACAAACCGTTTCATCACACTGGGCCCATTAGATATGGTGTCCACAATGTTATTTTCCAAAGACAAAACTCTTCTAGTCTTATTTCTACAATTCTTCTTATTTCATCAGCATTACATCTTCCTGATATATAAACCAACCCCAGGTTATAAAATGAATTATTTCCGTTTATACATATGTTCAAATATCTCTTTTGTGATATTCTTGTCCATTCATCTAAGTTTATAGTAAATCTCCAATTGTTAGAAATATTGCTCGATATTTCTTTTATCATGATATCTTTTACGTGATTGCAGTAATTTAATATAATGCTCTTTACATCGGCTTCATTTTTTTGCAATGCCAGTTTTTATTATAAAAACTTTCTCGAATAAAAGAAGATCTAGTTATGGTGCCAGGTTATGGTATCAGGAAATGTTTGCCCTACCATAAAACCTTTAATGCCTATTCAGCTTACACTTTTTTCCTCGGGTACTTTGCTAATTTTAGCTGAAACCTTATTCTTGTTGTTTTCTTCTTCTTCATTTTTTTTTTTTTTTTTTGGGAACCAAATTTAGATGTCGGATTACCAAATTTAGATACCACCGTTAACCATTAGTATTTTCTTTTCACATTTATTAATGAAAACGTTACTTATAAAATTATTGACCCTTAATATAAAGAAGTATTTTAAATTTAAAGTCGACTTTATTTTTAATCAAACGGTTTTGTTCATTTTGTGTATGAAAACCTTACAAAAATATTTATATTTTCAAATATTTTGATTGGTTGAAAATAAATTAACCAATCAGAATGCTCCAAAAATAAACCAAGTCAAGGTATACTGCCATCAATATTTTAACTAAAGTCGACTTTACCTAAATTATACATTTGAAAAATTTAGATAGTAAGGGCGATTATTTGTAAGAAACAAAGCTTTTTTTCATATTTCTTTTAAACATTTTTCCAAGTTTTTAGGTTTTACTACTTAAATTTTAATAAGTTATGCGAAAAATCTTTATTAGTTGAAATGCTCCTAATTACTTGACTAAGATTTTATTTGTGTGTCAAATAAATGTATTCCCTTTTAAAAGATTTTAACAATGAAATTTTTGTTTTGGCATTTAAAATGTTTTTTATGACTAAAATTAAAAACTCCTATTCGAAACAAAAACAATTTAAAAAAATTTAATATTTTTAAAATTTCCCGTTTTCCCGGGAAAAATATATTATTTTCCCGGGAATTCCCGGCAAACTTTTCCCGAGATTTCCCGGGAATTCCCGAACCCCAAACCCTAGTCATAATTGAATTTACTGTGTTCACTGTTAATGTAGTGCCTACAAATGAAATAAAATACGTAATAAAATTTTAAAATAATTTGGTGTCTCCACCACACATTAGGTTTAATATTTTTTTTATCAATTAACTTCAAAATCAATCGCAGAGAAAATTATTTTACATGGAGAGTATATAATTCATACACAAAAAATTCCTGTAGGGAAAATGATGAAAGCAAGGGTACTTATTAAAAATTTGTTCATTAAAATTCGTGGATTTTATCAAGTTTTGTATAAATTGTGTAGGTACTTCATTCTGTAAATGATGTTGTGTTAGAAGTTGACAACACTCATTTCAAAGAAGAATAATGAAAAAAGGAATTTTACCTCATCACATTTTTCCCCTCACAGTACTCACAGCATCTTTTGTGTGTGCAAACTGTTTTCACCCGGTTTTTATTTGCTCGCCTGAGTTCGCTAAAAATATAAGATGCAGCCTAATACTGCCCAGCAAAATATTGGTAATGGCACCTCATTACTATCTGCATTACCAAAAATGATATATCATTACCTTTTACATTATTTTATAATATAAAATAATGACTTCCTAATAACGGCCTATTGTATTCATTGCTTCTATATATAAAATAATGACTTACTCGTAATAGTTTAAATAAGTACTTTTACATTTTTCTGAATGTATTTCCTTAAGCTAATATTATTTGCTTAACTCCTTATTTTTAAGAATCAAGTAAGCAATCAGATAACCACTTATAATTCAACGTTTTGTAAGCCACTTATTATTCAAAATCTCTTAACTACTTATTTTTCATTTTTTCGTAAGCGAGCGGGTAAGCGTGACTACTTATAAAAACGACCACGCCAAACAAAAATAATGAGTTTAGACGCCAAAAAATAAGTTGTGCGGAGCTATGAATTTTTATTATATAACCACTTATTTGGTAATGAAAGATTTTGCTGGGGACATCGTTATCACTAGATAGCACTTTGTTCAAAAAATTGACAATTTTCTTTTTTTATTTAAATTGACATAATAACAAACAAAAAAGCAAATAAAAACGAGTAAAAAGGTTAAAGTCGGGCATGCCGACTATACAATACCCTACACCAGTCTGGGTAAAAGCCAACTAATGTTTGGATCCGAAATTCGAATGGGTTAAAATGGGGCTCGTGGCAAAATTTTCTATAATGTGAGTCAGCGCACCAAATTTCATTAAAATATCTTAATATTTGCGACCTGCAGTTTGTAACCAAGCCAATTTTGGGGGGACCCTTATATGGGCACTAGTTCTAAACATGGACCGATGTTCACCAAAATCAATAGGCTTCGTCCTTGGGCCAACATAGGTCTATGTACCAAATTTCATCAAAATATCTTAATATTTGCGACCTGCAGCGTATAAACAGTATAATTTTGGTAGGACCCTTATATGGGCACTAGGTTTAAACATGGACCGATGTTCACCAAAATCAATAGGCTTCGTTATTGGGCCAATGTAGGTCTGTGTACCAAATTTAATCAAAATATCTTAATATTTACGACCTGCAGCGTATAAACAGTATAATTTTGGTAGGACCCTTATATGGTCACTAGGTCTAAACATGAACCGATGTTCACCAAAATCAATAGGCTGCGTTATTGGGCCAATATAGGTCTGTGTACCAAATTTCATCAAAATATCTTAATATTTGCGACCTGCAGCGTATAAACAGTATAATTTTGGTAGGACCCTTATATGGGCACTAGGTTTAAACATGGACCGATGTTCACCAAAATCAATAGGCTTCGTCTTTGGGCCAACATAGGTCTGCGTACCAAATTTCATCAAAATATCTTAATATTTGCGACCTGCAGCGTATAAACAGTATAATTTTGGTAGGACCCTTATATGGGCACTAGGTCTAAACATGGACCGATGTTCACCAAACTCTATAGGCTGCGTTACTGGGCCAATGTAGGTCTGTGTACCAAATTTCATCAAAATATCTTAATATTTACGACATGCAGCGTATAAACAATATAATTTTGGTAGGACCCTTATATGGGCACTAGGTCTGAACATGGACCGTTGTTCACCAAAATCAAACTTGTTCGTCCTTGGGCCAACATAGGTCTGAGTACCAAATTTCAACAAAATATCTTAATATTTGCGACCTGTAGAGTGCGCACAAGATTGCATGGACAGACAGACAGACGGACGGGCAGACGGACATCGTTAAATCGAAATAAAAAAAAAATTCTGAACCGATCGGTATACTATAAGGTGGGTCTACGACCAATATTTTTTGGTGTTACAAACATCAGCACAAACTTATAATACCCTGACCACATAGTGGTGTAGGGTATAATGACCACATAGTGGTGTAGGGAATAAAAAAGAATTCTTAAATTTTATTATTTGTACATATTTTGCGCTTGATTTTTTCTTATTTTGCGCAGTTTTCAGAAATTTTTGAGTTTTTAAATATAGGCTCAGCTGATACTAAAGTAATACTAAATAGTTGCTCAGGTGATATTAAATATTACTACCGGTGAGTAGTGTAAGTTTTGATTTCCTATCTCTATAATTAATAGTCTCTGGGTCAAATCGTTATAAATTTTGTAAAACAGGTGACAATGCGCTGATATATATCGAAATATACAGGGTGGCGCAAAAGTCATCGCCCTATCGGAAAATGCTATAATTTTTTCAAGTGGCGGTAGAAGTCAGTTCTGCTTTGACATTTGTGAAGTAAACAGATACAAAATACACGTCAATAACACATTAATAACTATACTCCTCAAGAACGCGGAATATTTAGTTGTTTCGATTTTTTTGCCACCACGTTTCATCGAAAATCATCATGAGCGACAAGGCCCATTTCGATCTCTGTGGATATGTGAATAAGCAGAATAAGCAGACTGGCGATTTAACCGTTCTAGACTTCTTTTTGTGGGGTTTCTTAAAGTCACGAGTCTATGTCAACAAGATTGACTCTTGAAGTCCTCAAAAAGAATATCCGTCAGGAAGGCGGGAACCTATCGGCGGAAGTTCTGGCAAAAGTGATCGAAAATGCCCGTATGGTTATCATTTCTGGCGGCGGCCACTTCGCCGATACCATAAAATAAACAAAATCCAAAGGCAAAATCGAAGTTTTTCATTTTTAAAAAAAATTACAGTCAAAGAACTTCGGGTGACAGACAACTTTTGCGCCACCTTGTATAACTTAACCCTCTAATGCCCAAGGCCACCAAAAGGCGGTCTTCAGATTTTTAATATTTTTTGGGTGAATAACAATATTTTATTAAACAAGTTGTATTATATCCATGGAAAACTTAACTATCTACTTTTTTGGCCTTAATTTCATCTGAATAATTATTTTTTTTTTTTTTTTAACTTTATTTCTTTATTTATTGGATCTTTCTTATTTCAGAAAATAACAATAAGTATTAAAATCTTAAATCAACTAATAATTTCTGGGTCTATTGCCATTGCAATAGAAAATCCATTTTTCGTTGCGTAAAATGTTCATCTTTCATGTGGTTCCGCGAGGGCCAATGTGTCGACCCTCTTGAGGCGAATATGTCCATTATAACATAGTAGATCCTGTGCAAGAGGGTTTGGATGAGTTGCCAGTTTTCGTACATATTTAGAGCAGAAAGTTTTTATTTCGTCGCGAACAAATGGAATATTAAGGTCCTTATGAATAATCACGTTATTAATATACCACGGGTCACCAGTAATTAGCCGCAATATTTTATTTTGTCGTCTTTGTAATTTTTCTATATTAGAAGCAGAAGCTGTTCCCCATAGTTGGATTCCATAGGTCCATATTGGCTTAATAATAGCTTTGTAGAGTAGAACCTTGTAGTTTAGGTTGAGAGCAGAATGGGGATAAAGGAGCCACTGAAGCTGTAAAGTTTTAAGTTTAAGTTGTGTGGATTTGGATTCAATATGTTGAGACGATCAGGCGACGATCAAGGTGTATACCAAGATATTTTATGTGATTTTGCTCAGGGATATCGATGTTATTTATCTTCAGTTTGGGAAAGTTTCCCTTTCTCAAGGTGAAAGTAACATGTGCGCACTTTGTTGGATTTACTTTTATTTTCCACTTGTGAAGCCATTTTTCGAGTTCCTTAATATGAGCCTGCAGACAACTAGAAGCAATTACTGGATTTTTATGTACGCTTATAAACGCTGTATCGTCTGCAAAAGTTGACGTGTGTATCAGGTTATTAGTAGGCATATCTGAAGTAAAGAGTATATACATGAGAGGACCAAGTATACTGCCTTGGGGAACTCCTGCTGTGATTTTTCTTGAGTCTGAGATGTGGTCTTTGTACTTTACTACAAATGAACGATCCATTAAATAATTTCGCAGTAACTTGTGGGTATTTAGGGGTAACAAGGAGCTTATTTTATATAATAACCCATCATGCCAGACTTTGTCGAAGGCTTGAGAAATATCTATGAAGAGTGCTGAGCAATAGAGTTTGTCCTCGAAAGCCTTTCTGATAAGAGTAACTATTCGATGAACCTGTTCTATGGTGCCATGATCCTTTCGGAATCCAAACTGATGAACGGGAATGATGTGGTGGTCGTTTAGGTATGGGGTCAACGCATTTAAAAATAATTTCTCAAAGAGCTTTGATAAAGTTGAAAGTAAGCTTATCGGGCGATAAGATGATACTTGGCTAGCGTCCTTACCTGGCTTAGGTATCATAATTATTTCTGATATTTTCCATGATTTAGGGTAGAAACCAGTTCGCAAGATAGAATTGAAAATGAATAAAACTAGTTTAAGGGCAGATGTTGGTAGCTCACGAATCATTTTTCCTGAAATTTTGTCCACGCCAGGGGCTTTATTTGTTTTCAATTTTTTAACTGCTGAAGTTAACGACGAGAATCGAATTTTCATTGGGGAAACAACAAGGTCTTCAATATCTGGCAAAGTTATGTCTGAGCTAGAAATATTAGGCGTGAACACTCTTTCGAGGTGATCGGCAAAAACTTCTGCTTTCTCTTTATGGGACCTAGCCCAATTACCATCGCTATAACGAATAGCAGATTCGTATCTAGTTGGGTTTTTAAGTTTTTTGGTGACTTTCCAAAGACTATAATCCGTGGATTTAGTTGGATTTAGACCTTCTAAATATGCCTTTAGAGCTGACTGTTTATCCTCCAAAAGAGCACTGTGAAGGGTTCTTTGACAGTGGTTTAGTTGACTTTTCAAGGTAGGAGAGCGATGTAGTTGCCATTGTCTTCTAAGATTTCTCTTTTCCTTTATAAGATTTTGAATAGTTGTTGAGTATTTATTATTTTTAGGGCCGTCGTAGCGTTTAAAAGGTGTAGCTACTTTAGCTGCAGTTGATAATGTTTCCGAAAACACGTTTATAGCATCTTGTATTTCATCATCGGATTTCAGTGAAATATTTTGAGATACGTGTGAGCTTACATACTTTCTATATTTGAGCCAGTTAGTATGTCTATTAGGGAAACAAAAAGGTTTTTCGATGGTTTGCCCATTAAGCATTGAAATAATAGTGGGAGAGTGGTCAGAAGACAGGTCGAACAAAGAGACTGCAGAAAGCTGATCGCGTCTGATATTTTTAATGACTGCAAAATCTATTAAATCAGGAGTCTTTTGTAGATCTGAAGGCCAATAAGTGGGCTGTCCTCCAGATATAACGTCAAGTTTAAGAGATGAGATAGCTTTTAATAGCTGTCTACCCTTAGGAGTAGTGAGTCGTGAGCCCCAGAACGTGTGCTTTGCATTGTAATCTCCTGCCGCTATAAATTTATTGCCTAGAGTTTTGTAAAAATTAATAAATTGATCGTCTGTTATTTTGTGTCTTGGAGGACAGTATAAAGAAGATATGGTGATATTTGTGGCCGAGAGGCATATTGATGAGGCTTGAATATGATCTGTTTTATATTCCAGCATTGGAAAATGGCTAATATGATTACTAATTATTATAGCTGCACCACCACACGCTTTACCACTTGGATGTTTTGTGTCGTATATAGAGTAACCTTTAATTCGAAAACAGTTTTTTAATGTATAATTTTATTAGTTGAGAACTAAACTAATACAATTATATAAAAACTGATAAACAACTGATACAATTACATCGGGCCATTTTTCGGATGAAACAGTATATTTATACAGATATAACTTAATCGCATTTAATACGACTATATGTAACTGTTTTTACTCGGGAAGTGAAAATTTACAAAATTTGATAAAATTAACTTTTTAAAACAGAAAAAAATATTTGAAAAATTGCCAAAAATACATTTACGATCTGGCGTACATTATCGATAATAACAAAGCTAGTTTAGAGTCTCTAATTTTAAAATCAGTTAAAAATTTTTCTCCAGGACTCACAGGATAACGCCAGGATACGTTTTACAAATACCTCTCTAACTAAAAAACTAGCCAACAGATTTTCTTGAAATTAAACACATTTTATATACTTAGAGGTAGTAGTAAGCAGAACTAATTTCGTCAAAATCTATTGAGTTTAGTGCCAAATTCGCAAAATTTCGTAGTTTTCAAAAAGCGAAAATCGCCATAACTTTTGAAATAACACGAATTGATCAACAATTTTCGGTACGTAATTTTATTTTATTGATAGTGTTATTTACAGCAAAAACCGAAATTATTTGACTTCTGAGTTTCAAGATACGTCTTCAACCTTTGTTGTGCTATATCGCCTAAATAAAGCGATAAATTGAAATTTTAATATCTGTTCCATAGTAGATTTTCAACGCCAAATATATGGTTTAAATATTATTGTAATCAGAAGAAAGAGCATTAGAGGGTTAAGTGTAATCCATGCATTAGAAATTAGCTGGTTACATGGTTTTTATCACATTTTTTGATATGACCCATAAATATACGTAATATATTTTAAAATTGTTAGCGTATTTGGAATATTGTGCTTCCTGTTCTCCCTAAATTCCTCAGTAATTTCTTTTAAAAAATATCGTTGGCTTAGTCGGCAAACATGTCAAGTCCAATTTTTATGCAAATTGAGTTTTTTATGTAGTAGGCTAGTGTAACTCAAAACACATACCCCTAAATTCATAAACGCTTTGTAAAATTATAGGAGGTTTATTGAACAAATTTTATATGAAAATGACGTTTTGTAAACCTGCTATAACTTTACAAAGCGTTTATGAATTTAGGGGATAATTTACAAAGAAGAAAATCCCGTTATGTTGTTTTTTCTTGTTGTTATGCAGTGGTAAGCAATTCTGCCAAGTCCAAAAAAAAACAAAACATCGAAAACCACATGCTAAGTCCAGCTGAAAACAACCCACATTTTGTTTCAACAAGTTTTTATTTATTTAAAAAGGCAAATATTATTATTATTTAAAAAGACAAAACATTATTAAAGATAATTATTTAGTTATTTTCACTTTTAAGGTACCCAGTGTACAATTGGAGTCCGAAAAGACTCATAAAAGAGCCCTTAGACCTTCTGAAATCATAGATATATGAGGGTGTTTTTCTTCACTGATGAAGACTCTTTTGAGCGCACTTTTATGACTCATAAAAGACTCCAAATTATGAACATTGCTGGAAAATTTTGAATTTTCTGAGCCATTGTGGCAAATTTTTGAGTAATTTATTAGCATTGAAAAAATTTTGAATACATTCATAAATAAGAGTCTCCCAAGTAAAAAAAATGATATGGATCCATATGAAGTTATATTTAATTATATATAATCTTTTATGTAATTAGATATAATTATATCCGAAAAATGAGAACATCTTATTGTATCGAATTGTACACAATTGTATACAATTTGGTACAATTTGATACAATTTTATGCAATTCGATACAATTGTATCCGAATTTTGTCCTCATCCAATTACATCAAATTTCAATTACATTTAGAATTAAAGTGTTTTTTGTTAAAATTTTTGTTCTTTTTGTCATTATTTCTTTTCCGAAAAATTTCAATTACAATTATATATAATTGAAAATTTTAAATTACAAATTACTTGTAATTGTTTTTTTTTTAATTACAATTACAAATAATATGTAATTGTAATTGAATTTTTTTCAATTGCAATTACATGTAATTGTGTAATTGCATGTGTAATTTCCAAATATAATGATTAACCCAAAGGTCTGCTGGAGATCCTATAATCTCGATAAATCTTCCATTACTTTTATCCAGATTTGTGCATTAAACATGAACAAAATTTTTTTATTTTTAGTAATTTTAAAATAAAGTTAACAAGACTGAAATTTTAAAGTTAATAGGATTATGTTATACAACCAACATATAAGAAAAAAATAGTAAAAAAAATAGTAAAATATTACAAAATAGTAAAAATTACTAAAAATATATGATGCAAAAAATAAACTCACACACGATTCATGCACAGTAGAGTCGTCCAAAAAAACGTGAAAGTTGGAATTCGCGATCTCCACAATGTTGCCCCTATTCCATAATGTCTAAAAACTCTCTGTGAGAAGTTTCAGCTAAAGTTGTCTTTTCAGAATTAGTAATTTATCTCTAGAGTAATTTATACAAAAAGAAGGGTTGACTTTAAATTTAATTATTTCTTAACCTGTACGCTATTATTCAACAATTTTTTTTAATCTGGTCTTAATTTATGTGAATATAAGGAATTTAAAATCAAAACTTAAAAAAATTAAGTAACTTTTAAGTAATTAGCGGGTTTTTTTAAATTTATACAAAAAAATATATATTTTAGTCAAATTTTCGAAATTTTCCGAAAAGATGTAATTAAAAATTCAACTTGTTTTTGTCTTGAATGCGCAAATTTCTCAAATCTGATCTTTATTTTAATGAGGATTATGAATCAGCAATCGAAACTTAAAAAAAATTTGTGGTTTATGAATTATTCGCGGTTTTTGAAAATTCAAAAAAACTCAAGTTTTTTGAGATATTTTCCTAATTACCTGTAAACGGTGTTATCGAAAAATGCAATTAGTTATACTTCTGCAATTTACTTACCAAGGGCCTTCATTATATATAACACTGATTTTAATTTTAAAAAGAATAACAGATATCCTTGCAAATTAACTTAAAATTTTACATTTTTTAATATTTCGCTATTATTTAGCTTGCTATAATTTTATTGCTACCAAAAACCATATCTCTCATAATAGGACATTCCACAGATATATATTAATGCAAAAACGAAATTTTCATATTGGTAAATATAAGAAAACATCCTGATCGAAGTTGATAATTTTTTGTATGTAATTTTAAAATTTCGCGAAATCCGCGACTCCGATTTCAATTTTGATTTCAAATTCGTACACCTAAAAATGTATTAGATTTGATATGTCGCGATCGTAATATTTATATTTAATTTTTCTCATTTTTTCCATTATTTTTAATTAATTAAAAATAATATAGCAAGTACTACCTCGAAACTTCAATTGCGATGTGCTACCTCTAAACAAAACTTTTTTGGTGATTTTTTTGATCAGACCACATTTTTTTTCAAAGTGGCATATTTGTACGGTTGTGGAGGGTGAAAATTCCAAATTTTTTTTTTTTTTGGACCACTCTAATGCACAGGTTATATATTCTTATTCACGCTCACGCACATATCAAGTAGGAATTATATATTCTCAGACTCACGCACTTGAGTATAGTAATTATTACTCACGATCACGTGTGAATAACGTGACTCACGAACATTTCTAGTAACGCGTCAATCCCTAGTAATTACTAAATCTAAAACTAGTTCAAAATCATTGTTAACATAGAACCACATATAATATAATACGGGTTTATATGGACCTTACATAATTTTATATAAAATCACTTTGAAATAATTGCTTATGTGGGATGATATATAATTATAGATGATTTTATAAAGAACGTTATATTGTTATATATTAAAGAAATCATGAAATATTGTAGATATGGAACCATATTAAGTTATAATCATATCTATAATATATATAATCATATCTAACACAAATTATGAAATATTTCTTATATGGCTCCACATATAGTTTTATATTATTATGTATAGTGTCATACTAAATTATATATAAACGTATATGTAATTATATTTGTATTATGTTACTTTATGTACTTATGTATATATAGCACATGCAATGTATGTAGGCCTGTATGTAATAATATAAAATCACATATGTCTCCATATTAAAACCTTTGAGGAAAAAATATCTAACATATGACTATATAAAAGTATATCTGCTTGAATTTAAAAGCATATGTGGCCATATGTAACTATAAGCTACTATATGCAATTACATAAAATAATAAAAGCACTCTGAAAATGTTCGTATTTCAGAGTCTTTTATGGGTCATAATTTCTGAGCGCTCAAAAAAATATTGGCTGGGTAACTATAACTTATAAATTTTTTCAGGAAAAACATTGTTAATTTATAAATTTTATTAGGCGATTGTCATGGATTCTGCTGACATAAATAAAAATGAAATAAAAAAAAGAAAATCTGCTAAGTCCACAAAGTTGAAAGAAAATCTGGTAAGTCCACATTTAAAATAGAAAATGATAAAGAGCAAATGTGCTAAGTCCAATTGAAATTGTCCCTAAAGCAACCACTTCTATAGCTCCAAAGTGGAACCGGTTGCCCTAGAATCAGTTCTGGAACTAGTTCTAAAACTCATTCTATGTCCGTCATACCTTCCATATGAGATCACAGGAACTGGTTACTGAACCAGTTCCATGGAATCGGTTGCAGTGGAACCAGTTGCAGAATTGGTGTGGTTGGCTACCGATTGTAAAAAATTATCCTGGGTAGTTAATAAATTTACGCCTAAATTCTTAAACGCTTTGTAAAATTTAGGAGGTTTATTGAACAAATTTTGTATGAAAATGACGTTTTGTATACCTGCTATAACTTCACAAAATATTTATGAATTGAGGCCCTGTAAAATTTTTTATATTCGGTAGCCAACCACATCTATTCTACAACTGGTTCCACTGCAACCGAACCAGTTCCAGGGAACCTATATATAAGGTATGACTGACGTAGAATCAGTTCTAGAACTAGTTCCAGAACTGATTCTAGGGCAACCGGTTCCACTTTGGAGCTATACAATTGTTACAATTGACAGTAGAAGGGGTTGTAAAGGAAAAGTATCTATTCTACAATCGATTCTTTGGTACAGAAAATTTTCCTGGGTAGCTATTCTACAACCGATTCTTTGGAACAGAAAATGTTCCTGAGAGCGTTAATATTTATTCAATAAACAATCACAACAAATTACAAATATTAGGGGTTTTCATATAAACTCGTAAATGTCTTGAAAACCATGTATAAATACAAACCATATTTTTTATGTATGGAGTTTGACATTAAACTCATAAATATACCAGATTTACACCGTTTACGAGTAGAATAAGAGTTTATATGAAAACCCCTATTATTTATTTTGATATTTTTCAAATGTAGAAACAAAAATAAATTGTAGAATAAATTTATCAGGGTGCGTATATACTTAGTGTTTCCAATTCGGTTAATCGATTAACCGATTCCTCGATTAATCGCCTCTATTTCGGTTAATGTCGAAACAAATAATTATTCGACCCGAATAATCGGTTAAAATAGGTCGAATAAACGGTTAAATTTTTAATATGTAATTTTTTGCTTCATGTTTTTCCAAAACTTCATAATTTTCTTAACTTTGGCTAGAAAATTACAAGAAACACTTAAAAAAATAAATACTAACTAAATACTAAATACGATCAAATTGTTTTAAAATCGATTGAAAGAGAAACCTTTACATCCCGATCAAAAAAATTTATATATAGTCGTATATAGTAATATCTTGTTTTATCTTATAATATGTGAGTATATATATTGTCATGAATAGCCATATATAATTATATGTTTCTTATGTGGTACCTTATATAATCATATATTTTTATATATTGTCTTTTATAAAATTAGATATCAACCATATATGCTATACATAATGAGATATGACAGATCTGTTATCATATATAATTATAAATGATCATATATAACACAATATATGATCACATATGGTGGCATATAAGCCATATATTTTGAGATATATAATATATGCCCTCTTATAAAAATGTTTTCGTTGTATGATGTAAGATATTTTTATATATGATTATATATTACATTAAATGCTATAATTTATGATTATATATGATTCCACATATATGGTGCAAGATTAACAATATAATTTTAGATATGATTATATATGGTCCCACGTCAGTAATATTTTCTATGTGTTTAATCCCTACGGGGAATGAGGAGTCAATTGCCCTCCAAGGACCAATCCCGTGACCGGTCAACCGAAGGCATATTACTAAATTAGTACAAATATGAACCAAAGAGAATGAATTAATTTTCCAAGTATTTTCTGATTCGTTACTTTACTGTAGCTTTTAAAAAACTTGACCGATACCGAAATAAAAAACAAAATTCGCGGCATATTTTTTAAAATATTTTTAATTTATTTTACTCTTTTATTTATTTTGAACTTTATTTTTTTACGATTTGCTTCTTTTAGCTCTTATTTTAAATTTTTATAATTTTTTGCTAAAAAATTTTAAGTTTTGTATTTTCAACGTTTTTTAATGTTAAAGCTGTTTTAGTTTTAACAATTGGTATATCATTTAATTTTCTTTTTAACTTAAGGGCAATTTTTAAAATTTTTATTTTTATTATCAGAGTTCTTGAGGTAATTTTCTAATTTTTAATTGTTTTTTAATTTAATTATGGCCAACGCAAAAAACGAGTCAACTGTCATTAAAGGACCTATCCCGTGACCGGTCTATCGGGGGCATACTGAAGGCACTTGCACTATATTTGTGCGTGTGTTAGTGTTGTTTTCTTTTCTATTTTTTTTATTTGCTTGTAGTGTTTGTTTTTTATTTTTCTTTTTATTTGAACAGAAACGAAAAATATATAGATATATAGAGTTGGACTATTTGGAAATGAATAAAAAAGTTGCATGATTGTTGTAAATTGTTCAGATAATTACCGGAGGTATTGTATGTAGGACAATTCCATGCCGGATGCTTGGCATTTAGATCTCCTAAAATTATATACTCCTTGGTAGATGGAGTAAGTTGTACAATGTCATTAGAAAAACAAGTTGAGTACCGAGGGGAGTAGACGGAAGATATTACGATAGGCCTATTATTTAGTGTTACTTCCACACAAATGTTTTCAATTGAATTAGTATTGCAGAAATAGGGACTTTTATGTTTAACAGATTTACGAATTAACAGAGCGACGCCTACTCCTCTTGCACCAGGTATGTCGTTTCGATATAAATAATAATTATTAAAATAAGGTTTATGCTCTTCGTTGAAGAAAGTTTTGTTAAAAGAGCTAGATGTATGTTTTCTCTTTCGAGTAATAATTCAAATTGTTTTAATTTGGAAATGCCATTAGCATTCCAATGAAGCATTTTGAATTCATTAGTATTAATGCAATCCATGAGCGTATTTGAGCATAGACATTACAATTTTAATTTGTTGTATTCTTGATGTGCACCTCTGCAGATCATCCATAGCTGTGGTAAAAATATCAAAGAGTTCGTCAACACTAAAAAGATCATTATTAGATTTAAGCTGATTTGCATACGAAACATTATTACTGGATCTAGTATTATTAATATTGTTGTTATTGTCGTTATTTAAAACAGATGGGAAGTTTCTAGTTGTTATTTTGTTGTTTGATGTTTCTCTGCGAATTTTTTGCTGTTGCTCTGGCTCTAGTTTCCAGGAAAATATATCGTAGAGGGCAACCAACATCGTTAGAAGAGTGATCAAATCTTTCTTTTCCATGTTTTTTGCAATTAAAACATGAAAACACGGCAGGTTTTTTGTCATTCATATTAAATGGGCATTCATAAGTGTGGTGATGATTAGCACAGATCATACATGCTGCACGCCGATTGCAATGCTCTCCTCCGTGGCCGTATATTAAACAATTCCAACATTGTGTTGGGTCAACTTTCAAAGATGATTTTGTAAAAAATACACTTTTTAGTTTTTTCGTAGATTTTTCCCAGAAGTGTTTAAGGTTTTTTTGAATGTTACTAAAAAATTAACACTACAATAAACTAGACATATTTCCCTTTCCATTGATGAATTAAAGGTATATAAAAAATATTGGTAACAGGTACAATTATTGTATTTATTATTTTTCCATTAAAAATATTTACATTTTATAATAAATTAAATACCCAAGTAAAAAAAATGATATGGAGCCATATGAAGTTATATTTAATTATATATAATCTTTTACGTAATTAGATAAAATTATATCCGAAAAATGAGAACGTCTTAGTGTATCATATTGTATCGAATTGTATACAATTTTATGCAATTCGATACAATTGTATCCGAATTTTGTCCTCATCCAATTACATCAAATTATATCTTTTTGTATAAAATTATATAAAATGTTATAAAAGTGGACATAGTTTGATACAATAATATCTAAATATTAACCTTATACTTTTTATCATATTATATAGGACCATATCTAATAATATACAAAAATAATTTTTTTAAATAAAAAAAATTTTGTAATTACTTGTAATTGTTCTTTTTTGAATTGCAATTACAAATAATATGTAATTGTAGATGAGTTGTTTTTCAATTACAATTACATGTAATTGTGTAATTGCATGTGTAATTAATTACAAAATGTAATGATTAATTTAGTAATTTTAAAATAAAGTTAACAACACTGAAATTTTAACATCAATAGGATTATGATATACAACCAAGATATAAGAAATCAATCAAGTGTACGTTATAGTATAGAAAATTTCGTATTAAAGCTTCAGTGTTGTTAATGTTATGGGTGCGTAAGCCATTTTTGACTCATGCTCCTAAACAAAAACAAATTACTCACGCACAAGCATTTCGTTTCTTAAGCCTGGATCAGCCAGACGTAAACGTAAACGTATCTCTGCATAGCTGAATTAATAAGTTAAATAAGAACAGAAGATGTGCTGTGTTTTTTGTTTCATTCTTATGCATTCAATAGGGCAGACGTAAATACACAACAAAAATCTGTTGTGAATAGATTTTCGTTGTATATTTACGTTTGCTCTATATTGCATGCATAAGAATGAAACAAAAAACACAACACATCTCCTGTTCTTATTTAACTTATTAATTCAGCTATGCAGAGATACGTTTACGTTTTCGTCTGGCTGATCCAGGCTTTACTCAGCACACATGAGTATATTAAAAACTTACATTCAGAAAATTCTCACGCAAAATAGTAAAAATTACTAAAAACATATGATGCAAAAAATAAACTCACACACGAATCATGCACGGGTTATTCTTACTCACGCTCACGCACGAATCACTTAAGTATAGTAATTATTACTCACGATCACGTGTGAATAACATGACTCACGAACAATTCGTGTCACGCGCCAATCCCTAGTAATTACTAAATTTAAAACTACCCAGCAAAACCTTTCATTACTATCCCAGCAAAACCTTTCATTACCATGTAATGAGTTTTAGGTATTGAAATCTTAAGTGTTCACTAGTTACCTTTTAATTACTAAACTACTTATTTTAACATGGTGATGTCATTGGAGGAAAGTCATTACACTGATGTTACCTGTAAGTAGTTTATCAGCTGTTCTATAAATAGATGTTGAAAATAGGTTTAAAAAAATATAAAAATTTAAAAACCAATAGGAGCTGACACGTATTGATCAGCGCACCCCACGATTGTCAGGCAAACACTCTAACCATTAGACCACGATATCACTATGATTTTTATGGCTTTAACTTATATACACATTTATTGTGGCAACTGTTATACATGTCTATTTTTCACAAAACTTGTTGTTATTAAATACTGCTTAATGAACATGAACATTTTTATAAATAGATGTTTAATATAAATTACAAAAAAAAAACAAAAATGGAAGCTAACACGAGTTGAGCAGCGATCCTCATGTCTGTCAGGCAAAAACGATAACCACTAGGCTACGCCATAGTTATGGTTTTTAATGATTTAGAACATATATTATTGGTTTCAGCTATTGTGAAATAGTAATGTGTGGGGTATAATTATCGGTAACTCATTACATTCAGTTTAAAAGTAATTCAACGGGTAATGAGATATGAGATCTAAGTAATGCATGTAGTAATGACCAGTCATTACCAAGTTTTTGCTGGGTATGTAATGAGTTTTAGGTATTGAAATCTTAAGTGTTCACTAGTTACCTTTTAATTACTAAACTACTTATTTTAACATGGTGATGTCATTGGAGGAAAGTCATTACACTGATGTTACCAGTAAGTAGTTTATCAGCTGTTCTATAAATAGATGTTGAATATAGATTTAAAAAAATATAAAAATTTAAAAACCAATAGGAGCTGACACGTATTGATCAGCGTACCCCACGATTGTCAGGCAAACACTCTAACCATTAGACCACGACATCACTATGATTTTTATTGCTTTAACTTATGTACACATTTATTGTGGCAACTCTTATACATGTCTATTTTTCACAAAACTTGTTGTTATTAAATACTGCTTAATGAACATCAACATTTCTATAAATAGATGTTTAATATAAATTACAAAAAAAAAACAACAATGGAAGCTAACACGAGTTGAGCAGCGATCCTCATGTCTGTCAGGCAAAAACGATAACCGCTAGGCTACGCCATAGTTATGGTTTTTAATGATTTAGAACATATATTATTGGTTTCAGCTATTGTGAAATAGTAATCTGTGGGGTATAATTATCGGTAACTCATTACATTCAGTTTAAATGTAATTCAACGGGTAATGAGATATGAGATCTAAGTAATGCATGTAGTAATGACCAGTCATTACCAAGGTTTTGCTGGGTAGTTCAAAATCATTGATAACATGGAACAAAATATAATAATAGGTTTGTTTTTTTCGAATTTAGTATAAATACTTCAGACAAATTTAAGCATTTATAAAACTTTTAAGTAGGTATAAATTTAGCTTCTTAAAAATTAAGTAGTTATAAAAATGCTACCAAGTCTTAAAAATGCTTGGCTTTTTTCTTTCAAATGTAAACAAAAATTTTTGTCATAAAAATATTTGAAATTTTAGAATTTTTTATTTCATAAAATATCTGAAACAACAAAAGTTAACAAATGAATTTTGAGTTTGTTGGTAAAGGTACAGCAGGGCACACAAGATTATTGCTCCATTTCGAGTTCCGGTGAAGTCTTTGTACGAAAACAGCTTTTGTACAAAGGCGACCCCAAATGTTTAAATTTTGTTTGTTTACAAAAAATAAAAGAAAATCAGGTAAGTACGGATAGTCGTCTTTTTACAAGTCGTTATAGATATAGGTATAAAATTCGAAAAAAACAAACCTAATATAATACGGTTTTATATGGACCTTATATATTTTTATATAAAATCACTTTGAAAAAATTGCCTATGTGGGATGATATATAATTATAGATGATTTTATAAAGAACGTTATAAGTTATATATGGGTTCATATTCGTCAATATATAATCATAACTAACACAAATTATAAAATATTTTTTATATGGATCCACATAGTTTTATATTATGTATAGTGTCATACTAAATTATATATAAACGTATATGTAATTATATCTTTTATATGTTACTTTATGTACTTATATATAGCACATACATATATATGTAGGCCAGTATGTAATAATATAAAATCATATATGTATCCATATTAAAACCTTTGAGGAAAAAATATCTAATATATGACTATATAAAAGTATATATGCTCGAATTTAAAAGCATATGTGGCCATATGTAACTATAAGTTACTATATGCAATTACATAAAATAATATATGATTATATCAAAACTTTTTTAATCGGGTACAAAAAATTTGGTATAAAATAGTCCGAAGTGTCAAAAGTTAACATATTTTTAATTTCTTTGGCTTCGGAATCATCTTCTAAACTTATTTTTGGCAGCCATTTCGTTCTAATAGAATATATTACTGGATCTGAAGATATAAGTAAGTGGTGCATTAGATCAGAATTTTGGGCAGTGTTTGAATATTTTCGTGTGTTAAATTTCCAATAGTGTTTAACGTCGCTGTTTCTAGCATCCTGCGCTTCATCTGTTAGCTCTCCTAAAGGAAGGCTACTATTTTCTATTATTGTTTTTCCATGGGATAATATTTTGTGTACGGTTGGTGTTATTGGTCGCCAATAATACAAGCTACCCTGGAAAAAAGTGGGGAAAAAGAAGTAGCAAAACATAACAACAGTTGAATAGGGAGTTGTGAAAATTTGTGGTTTTCACTGATGAATTTAACATTGGCTTGTCATAGGAGGGAAGTTGTTCTTTTTTGAAACAAATTATGTATATTTGAACCAATGAAAAGGAAGTTCTTTTTCACTTGTTTTTATTTTAATTTAATTTAAAAAAAAAAAATCGTTATGCATCGTGTGGGGTTTGAACCCAGACTCGTTGGCAAAAACTTTCATTACCATGTAATGAGTTTTAGGTATTGAAATCTTAAGTGTTCACTAGTTACCTTTTAATTACTAAACTACTTATTTTAACATGGTGATGTCATTGGAGGAAAGTCATTACACTGATGTTACCTGTAAGTAGTTTATCAACTTTTCTATAAATAGATGTTGAATATAAATTTAAAAAAGTATAAAAATTTAAAAACTAATAGGAGCTGACACGAATTGATCAGCGTACCTCACGTTTGTCAGGCAAACACTCTAACCATTACACTACGACATCGCTATGATTTTTAATGCTTAACGTACACTTGTGCTCATATAATTAAGTCACCCTAAAACTCAATATGAAACAACAAAATTTAATTATCTATTTTGCTTTACACCTAATTTTTTTTTATTAACAATTTGTCCCGTTATATGTTCTAATAACGGTGCATTTATGTTAATAAAAAAATATTATTTTCTTTGCAATCAGTATACAATACTTTCTCGCAAACTCTACGTGTAAGCGCTCATATAATTAAGTCATTGCTCTTGAAAACGGTAAATTGCCCACTTTAAATGACGATACTAAAAAAAGTTTTATTTAAATAGTTTGTTTAAAAGTTATAAACTTATTTTTAATAAATTTCTGTATCATCTAACCATAATGGGTAAGAACAAGAGCTGAACTCCATGCGAAAGGAAAATTATTTGGGAATGTTTCACTAAATATAAAAGCGTTGCAAAAGTTACGGAACTTTTGAGCTTTTCTAGAGGAAAAGTTAATAACGCCATCCAGAATTACAAAAAAACATCATACTTTCAACAACTTACCCCGTAAAAAGCCAAGAAAGGCTACACCTGCTGACGATAGACAATTGGTTAGATTAAGCAAGTCAGATCCTTTTTTGACCTCTACCGAAATCCGAGCCCAAACGGAAGACGGTTGTGTTGTAAAAATATCGGCACAAACTGTCCGACGACGCTTGCAAGAAAAATCGTTGAATGGAAGAATTGCACGACGTAAACCAAATGTGTCAAAAAAAAATATTAAAAAAAGATTGGCGTTTGCCAAGGATCATCTGCAAAAAGACTCGAAATTTTGGAATTTGGTTGTTTGGAGCGATGAATCCAAGTTCAACGTCTTCGGAAATGATGGAAAACCATACGTCAGACGCCCACCATTGCAAGAACTGAACCCCAGATACACCAAGAAAACCGTTAAACACGGTGGCTCATCGGTTATGGTGTGGGGGTGTTTTACCTCATCTGGCGTTGCCCCAATTGTACAGATTGATGGTAAAATGACTGGCAATGTGTACAAAAACATCCTAGAGGAAAATTTAATCGGTGAATACGCTGATGATTAACCTTTGCTTTGGATTTTTCAACAGGACAACGACCCCAAGCACTGTTCTCGGGTTGTTAAGGATTGGATGAATGTCAATAATATCAGAAATCTTGAGTGGCCAGCCCAAAGCCCAGACCTGAATCCTATTGAAAACCTATGGGGTATTATAAAAAGAGCAGTTTCGGCAAGAAAACCTGTAAATAAGTCATCATTTTGGGAAATAATTAAAGAAGAATGGTACAAAATCACTCCTGATCAGTGTGCAGCTCTGGTTCATTCAATGAGTAAGAGATGTGGAGAAGTCATTCTAATCAAAGGATTTCCAACAAAATACTAACGTTATATTACTGAAAAAAATAAATAACTTTAAATTAATTACTTTCTTTTCAGCTGACTTAATTATATGAGCACGGTAAAATGGATTCAAAAGTGCCTTTTTGTTATTTTATAATAGTAAACTTAAAAAAGTGTAAATATTTTTCTGTTCGTTATTTTGAAAAAAAAATTGTTGGTTTTTTGAAAAATAAACGTTTTTTTTACATATTGTGTGTCTGACTTAATTATATGAGCAGAAGTGTATGTACACATTTATTGTGGCAGCTGTTATACATGTCTATTTTTCACAAAACTTGTTATTAAATACTGCTTAAGCCCCGTTTAGGTTATCACACAAGTGTATTATACATGTCAGAAATGTGTTGTATAAGGAAAATGTATAATAGTGTGAACACTGTCCGTTACACACATGTCAAAATGGGTGCACACATTTTAAAATACGGTCACACTTTGTTGACAAGAGTTATTTTTTGAAATATTTCATAAAGTTATCACTTGTCTCAACACAAGTGTTGTGTTACTGACAAATAAATGTTAAACAAAGATTAAAAACAACTACATTTTGGATATATCATATAACTGGAGAAAAAGTATCATAACCTCAAATTGACAAAAGTTACTAGTACCGTTAAAGCTGAAGAAGTGATATAACCAGTGTTGCCAATTTAGCATATTTAATGCTAGATTTAGCATTTTTTTAATTCATTTAGCATGAAAAAAATGCATCTAGCATATGGCATTTTTTTCAGCATTTTTCCAACAAAATTTAGCATATTTTTAGCATTTTTTACAGTTTTATTTTCTGTTTTTTTTAGAATATTCTACATTAATTTGAATTTAAATGTAATATGAAATAGAAATATTTTTTTTACTTTTAGAGTAAGTACTAGGAACTATTTTTATACGTACACGTTAATTACACTGTGCAGTCGCAAATTTTAACAAGCTGGGAACCGTAATGGTAGAGCTAATTCGAGTACGCTGAATTCAATGGTGATAGCAGTTTTTCAAATTTAGAACTCGTATTCGCGATATTCGCAATTAAACATTTTGACGGGTATTAAAAAAATTTTATTTTTATATTTCTGGGATCATTTTTAATTATAAATTTATCAAATTTGATTAAATATGTAAAACATTAAGGAAGAAGTCATTTTTTTCACGAAATTTTTTTATAGATTTTTTTCGCAAAAATTTCTCAAAAACATTTTTTTCTGCAAATAAAAAGTATGTGTTATGTTATTTTGTGTATATTCAATAGGGTTTAGAAAAATATTTAATAGAGTTAAGAAAAAAAAAATATTTCGAAAAAATAAACAAAAATCGGGGAAAAAAATGTTTTTGGGGAAAAAATAGCGAAAAATTTTATTTAACAGGGTTGGATTGATTGAAATTCAAAAATGATCCCAAAAGTATAAAAAATATTGCTTTAGGTACTTTAATATTAAAATTTTAAATCGGCATGCCCGGCGTTAACTTTTTTACTCGTTTTACTTTTGGTTGTTGTTATGGTGAAGGAGTGATTTTGCACAAAATACTCCAATTTTTGGTAAAAAAAAAAATAATAATAATTTAAAGAATAGAGTTTAAAATAGAATTAATAGAATTGCAAAATGTTGATAAGGTTCGTTTTTAATCTTTGCAATTTTTATTGATTTTTTTAGGTTTGGGTCATAGAGGGTAATGTGGATAGCGTTTGTGATAAATTCCTATCTTTTAAGAATTTCAGTGAATTTTGATTTTTTTTACTGTAACACCTGTACACTTTTCATTTCATCATACCAAAAATCTTACAACGTCAACCAACACCACAAAAAGTATTAACCCTGATCGCGAAAATAATATATTTAAAGAATTTCATGCAGGTAAGCCCAAAGATGCAGAAATTTGAAAACGGTAAACAGAGAGTGGAATAAAAACCATTAAATTAATTTGGAGTAGGTAAATTAAGGCTGAATGGGAAATTCATATTACACGCCAAAGTATTCCACATTACCACCTATTTTAGAAATAAAACATTTTGAGGTTCTTTTGTTTATCCGCCTTTAATTTTTGAGATAACATATTTTCAGTGACACATTTGGGAAATCAAATAATAATAAATTTATTTTAACCCTTAAATGCATGGTGTAGCTATTTGGCAACATACCGGTTTTTTAATAAAAAAACCCTTGATGCAGAAAACTGCATTTTTGGGCATTAGAGGCCCCTTCTGTATATAGTGCTCCTATATTTTAGCGCAGAATTTTTAAACAGTTAGAGTAAAAATCTTGGTTTTGCTCTGTATATTTGTGAACAATCTAAAACACGCATTTTGATTACAAAAAGTCTAATATTCAAAAATTTTTGTTTAAATATTTAAAGTGGTATTCTCGCAATAAAATTCCGTTTGGCGACAATAAATGTATAAATTACAGTTTATAGATTTTTTTTGTTTTTTTTTTCATACACGTTAAAATAATCACAATTTAGAAATTGGCAAAAAACCAAATTTCTCAATAAAAATCACCATTTTTTAAAAATAATTTGTTTTTGAAATGTACACGCCTTTAGAAATCATATATGAAAAAATGGTTAAAATCGAAGAGATCATGCATTTAAGGGTTAAAGGATTTTTGAACTTTTTTACAAGAATTAACTTTTGAGTTGTTTTTAATTTTTCTTTTATATAATTTTAGTTAATAAAATGAACTGAATTTATAATTAGAGATGACTTATTTTCAGTCTAATTGTAAAAAGTCACTAAAATAGTATTTTTTTAAACAAATTGAAACATTTTTTTATAAAATTTTTTAGCATATTTTTTCTAGCATATTTTTTTAGTTTTTAGCATTTTTTAGCATTTTTATGCAAAAAATCTAGCATTTTTTCTTAAATAAGTTTTGGCAACACTGGATATAACACAGAACAGGTGCAATATAGTATTAGATGTGTATGAAAAAATGACAATCGGTACCGTAAAACCCTATCCCGTGACTGTTACAAAGTTCACATAATACTTAACTTTTTGGCCACAGAAATGATGACATAATACTAAACTACGAGTAGTTCAAAAATATTGTTCGGATACAAGTATGCATAATAGACTGTCAATGACAAGCAAAACAAACTGTTCAGTGACTGACTGAAAAGCTGTACAACCCTTTTGGATTTACCCTACGGGGAAAGGGACCGGTCCCAGAAGACACGCAGGATACATCCCAAGGGGGCAGAGACAGGTCGTTGATCGGTCTTTCTCTTTGAAAGAGACATATCACTTTAACATGGCGTTGTCATTGGAAATGACGTATTGCCACAGATTAGACACCTTTCGACATGTCGCAGGTCTAGCCCCAAAGGACATGTCGCCTAACTGACTTAAAGAGACGTGTCACCGAAGTAACCCAAAAGGATCCGTCAAAGAATGAGTCACACTTTGTATATTTTGTGACATGTCACCCAACTATCCTAAAAGGAACTGATACAGAACCAGTCCCATTACAAAACTGACAAAAACAGTGACAAAACTGAGGTGAATGGAAATTGTTATGGCTTTGGTATTATAAGTAAAATTTTCACAGCAAAACCTTGACAAAATTGTTATGTAATAAAAAGCACAAATATTTTCATTTGTCAACAAATTAAAATATAAAAATTTGTTTTTTTTTTGAAGAATTTTGGTATGTTTTTTCACAGAAATAAAATATGAAATACATATTCCTTTTTTAAGATGTTCTTTTAAGATATAAGATATATATATGCGTCGAACCTTTTACCGATTCTAAAATTCCTATAAAATCCTCCAAAAGATTGGAGCTGAAGTTGTTAGCAATAAGCTCAGGGTTCTTGATGCTAAAATTTAACGAAAACTCCAAGTGCTTAGATCTAGAACTAAAATTACCAAAAAATCGTAATTTTTCACAAATTACGATTTATTGATAATTTTATTTAACGAAATTCTTCATTGAACTTACGAAATAAATTCTATGAAATTGTTCATCATGAAGGATAATTCTATCAGTGTACTAAGAAACCGACCAATTGTGGGCTCTGTGGTGTAATGGTTAGCGCGTTGGAGTGTTACACGTGAGGTTGCGGGTCCGATCCCCAACCAAGGCAACATCAATTTATGAAAAATATAAATATGTATGCGTTTTTCTATCCCTCATACATATCGCAGCGTCCTCCTTCGGTGTTCCCAGGGCTATGAACTAAAAAGCTTCAACAAAGTTCGCCAAATCACCATCAGATGGAGCGCAACAACTGTTCTAAAATTCAACATCTCGCGCAATTTCAGTGTTGCCATATTTGAAGCCCTTTCTTTCACAACCTTTCACTTCTTCTCTATCCCCACTCCAAAGGAAGCAACACGTTAATTAATAGGAAGAATTTCCTGAGTGTTGCTTCTCTTTAAAAAAAAATAAAGTCTTACTTGTGGTTTATTTTAAAACACATTTATCCAGTTAAGTGATATGTTCTTTTTGCACCAGTCTTGGAGCCAGTCCTTTAAGTATAATTGACAGCGCTTAACCCAGAGAAATAATAAATTATACCAGTCCTGCGACAAGACCATCTTTAACCACTCACGGGATAGGTACTTTGAGGACAATTCAGTGGTATGTTATCATTTCTCCAGTCCCGAGACCAGTCCTTTAAGTATAATTGACACTGCTTAACCCACAGCAATAGTAAATTATACCAGTCCTGCTATAAGTCCTTCTTTAACCAGTCACGGGATACGTACTTTAAGGGCAATTTAGTGGTATGTCCTCTTTTTACCAGTGATGGGATAGGTACTTTGAGGACGATTAAGTGGTATGCCACCGTTTCACCAGTCATGGGACTAGTCCTTTAAGTATAATTGTCACTGCTTAACCCACAGCAATGGTAAATTATACCAATCCCGTGACAAGTCTTGATTTAACCACTCACAGGATAGGTACTTTCAGGGCAATTGACCCCTCATTCCCCGTAGGGTATTAGCAAACACTTCGGGGATGTTATACCTGCAGACAAGGCTACATGGCTTTGCAAGTTGTTTAGGGAAAAAAATTGAAAATGTAATGAATATTTTTAGAGAAAATACAAAATAAATAAAATATGTTAAAAGTCATTTTTTATTGGATATTTTGATTGCCGGTTCTTTTCTCTAATCGTTGGTGAAATTTGATTTAAATATTCCTAAAAGTGTTAACAGAATAAATCAAAAGAAAATGTTTTATAATACCGATATTACCAGTATAAAATAGAGAGTATTCTAAAAAAATCACTAGAGAAGCTTAAATCACTGACCCATTCGACTAAAATAGGTACATCACATCTGTATTTGCAAAAATTAATTAAAGAGAAGATTAAATTTATGTTTTTTTTAAAATAGATTAATGGAACAGTTTTTTTAAATATGCTATTCCCAATTTTATAGAAATAACTAAAAACTAGCTCAAAAAGCTCAAAATGACTTAAAAACTAGTTTAGTGTTGAATTCAAGAATGGTCTTTATAAACTTTGTACATATTTTTTTATACGTAAACTTAACAGGGTTTTACTTAAAATCTGTGCCCAGATTCTATAATACGATAGACGATTATCGTACAATTTTCAAAGTTTAATAACTAGCATATTACATCAAATTTTTAAAATATTGTAAAAAATTTGGTGAAATACAGCAATTTTGCATCACATATTTCAACATTTTTGTAAGTAACATCTTTAAAATGTTGGAAATTTAACATCGAAAAGTTGAAGATAATCGTCAGTTTTTTATAGAATCCATAGCATGTTGCAAAAACGATCACGTCAGTTAAGAAAAAAACTACTGAACCGATTTCCAAATGTGGTTTTTGCGTGAAAAAAAATTACTCGAACTATAAAGGCCTCAAATTGTAAATAAAATTGAGAAACTGAATAATTTTTACTTTTATAAGAAAGACAAAATCCAAACAAACTGCATATGATGAAAATTTCGGCAAAATCAGAGTTCTCAGTTGGGAGACTCCTTTGGAGACACTCTTTCACATGTTGATGTGAAAGAGTTTTGCCTTCAACATTGAGATTGTACCAAGGGATTTTGTGTTTGAAATAGCAATGTATTTTGTGTTTTACTTGAAAGGCCTATGAATGACATTATGTGTGGATTATGACACCGTTTAAATGAACGCCGCGGCTTCGCCAGGGAGTGCACATCCGATATGCCCAATTAAATTTGAGCAAAGGCACGGGTTATGCAGACAGCGGTTGTTTGTGACTTATTGGCATAAACATGCGACATGATGGAACCTCACAAGAACAAGTCTAAAGCGGTCAAACCGCACGATTTCGGTTACTAGTTAAAGTCGCTTCTGTGTGAGATAACCCTCAAATCGGCCGTTCAGAATGTATAAGCCGCGTCAGCTATGTGGCACGTAGCGCCGCCTGTTAGAACCACATGTCGTTCACATCCATATCATCCAATTTTGGCCAAAGAAATCATCATAATGTGATAATTACCTGTGAAAAGGAGATAACCATAGGAATTTTCTAATTGAGAAATATATTGCTCATGTATTAGTTAATTCTGATTCTTCCGATTACAAAACATTCATTGTGTAGGTTATGATTGACAAAACTTCAATTAGCCACACTCATCGATGTGTGCCTCGATGAGAGAAGATGCTACGGGTCGTAGCCTGTGTAGAGAGTTGCCGGTTTGATTCTCGGTCATGTAATGCAGAAAAAGTGTTTCAGATAGAGACAATTTAACGATTAAAAATACTTTGATCAATTCAAACATAAACTTCTTCCTGTAAATGAACTATACAAAGTTGTATTTTATATTCGTAAAGTATATAAAATTGTTCAAAATTTGTGCAGAAATCCTGAAAAGAAACTTGAAATTTTTAGGGACCTATAAACGTCATTCCATTTTGCCGAAATCTGATCCGATGTATTTACGACTGATGGACGGACGAACATCGCCAAATCGACTCAAAACGCGACTCTGAGTAAATCGGTACACTAATAGGTTGGTCTAGGTCCAATAGTTTTTGGTGTTACAAACAGCAGTATAAACTAATTTTACCCTGTCGAAGTAGTGGTGTATGGTGTAACTAGTATATCTTAACTTTTAAGTTAAAATTTATTTGTATACTTTGATATATTTGTTAGAATATTGTTCTACTTCAAGTCCAAGTTCGAATATGATATTTTGAAACAACAAATAAAATCTAATATTACAATATCGTATTCGAATTTGGACTTGAGGTAGAACAATATTCTAACTAAATATATGAAAATCTATTTGAAAGTCCGGAAAAAAAATTTTTGTATTTTTAATGCAAAAATTAAAATAATTTATATGTATAGCTTATAAACTTAACTAAATTGAATTATAATCATGAGTTAATAGGGTGTAATAGTTAGCGCGTTGGACTGTTACACGTGAGGTTGCGGGTTCGAGCCCCAACCAAGGCAACATCAATTTATGAAAAATAGTAAAATATATGAGTTTTTTCTATCCCTCATGCATATCGCAGCGTCCTCCTTCGGTGTTCCCATAGCACTTAACCCCACCGAAGTAAAATAATATAACAGGGCTATGAACTAAAAAGCTTCAACAAAGTTCGCCAACTCACCGTCAGATGGCGCGCAACAACTGTTCTAAAATTCAACATCTCGCGCAATTACAGTGTTGCCATATTTGAAGCCCTTAATCTTTCACCACCTTTCACTTCTTCTCTATCCCCTTTCCAAAAGAAGTAACACGTTAATTAATAGGAAGAATTTCCTGAGTGTTGCTTCTCTTCAAAAAAAAAAAAAAAAACGCGTATTCTACTCGCAAACTGTGTAAACTTGGTATGTTTATGAGTTTAATATCAAAATCCATACATGAAAAATATGGTTATGTTTATACAAGGTTTACATGGAATTTACGAGTTTATATCAAAACCCCTAATATTTATGTTTTTGGTATTTATTTGAAAAAAATAAACTATTATTTTAAATAATTTTTTGTGACTTTGTGATGATTCGGTGACTTGTGATTTTACGTAAGTTCCGTGACTGGATCCTTCTAGGTTCTTCCAGCACCCGTACTTTTTATGACACATGGTGAATAATAAGTGACATGTTAAATGTCAATTAGTTTCAGTTAGTCCTGTGACTTGTTAACTTAGAGCAATATAGTGATTTGTCACAAAAATATTTTTTTGTACTAGTTCAGCAACAACACACATATTGACTAATATGTGACTAGTTTTTTAACAAATATTTTTCATTAGTTTTGTGATATGTGCACTTAAACCAGTCACGTGATATTTTATTTGGCACTAGTTTCGGTACATATCACATTATGTATAACATGTGGCTACTTCCGTATTAGATAATTTTAACTTGTTATATTGCATACTCTCTTAAACCAGTAGTGTGATATGTTATAATCGACAAGCTTTGCGGCAAGTCACAAGTAGCCCAAAAGGTGGAAATTGCCACCTCCTATGACAAGCCCATATTAAAGTTGCCGGTTACTTTCATATAAAAAAGCAATATTTTTTAGCCAATATTAGGAAGGTAAATTTGCAATTCAATTAAACGAAATTTAACTCAAATATTACTAAAACAGTTGCATTTTTGCTGTACTTATCTTACTCATATTTTGCAAAAAGGATTTAATAATTTCAAAAGCTTTCTGTGCAGGGCCCCTTTTAACTGATTTTGAGTACCTTTTTTTTGCTATTTTTTTAGGATTTTTCTATCAGTATAAGATTATATTATGTCAGTAGTTTGTTTGATAATTCCGAATAAAATAAAAGAACCGAAAAGAATAGTTGAAATTTAAGTTATTCGTGAACGCGAGAGAGTTCTTAACTCTAAAAATGTGCAACATTTTTGGGCTTTCGCGCCAAACAGATATTTCAAGAGGTCATAAAATAAAAAAACCGAGCTAACTTTGCAAAATCCTCTGGAATTTTACTTTCTTTTCGCGTTTGAAATTATTGTTGTGCTTTGAAATTAGTCTAGGATCATATTGGAATGGCGCACTTCATTGGAAATCAAAATAATAATGATGTAATTTACTTTAAATATTTAAACTTTCCGATAATATATAAAATTGTAATAAAACCCCAGCAAAAAAAGAGATGCCGAAGCAGTAGAAAAAGCACTATAATTGATGATCTAGATGCACTTCTTTTTTAACATAAACACTAATGATTTTAACATTGAGTTGTCATAGGAGAGGAGTATTACAACTTCAACATTTTTCTCAAAAAAATTATGTGTTTTTTATTTTACAAAAGTTTTTTATTGGCGCCATCGGGTATCGAACTTACGACCTCACGATTGCTAGTCTAGCGCTCTACTGCTGAGCTATTCTTTGATATGAAAGTTGAGTGACATAAAAACGACACATTGTTACTGCGAGATATTGTTGATTATTCTCTTCAATAAAAGTACTTATAAACAAGTGTAAAAGGTGCACTCTAATTCAATATTGTTGCATAAAAAGCAAATTCTTACCATTTTTTTATATATACATATTTTTAAAAATTAAAAAAATATTTAATTTGAAAAAAAATTAACATAATAAAAAAAAAATGGAAACAAATTATTGGTCCCGCCGCAAATAGATCCCGCGACCCTCTGTTTGGAAATGTCAAATGATACGAAAATCACTTTTTACGATCACTTTTAGAGCAATTACTCTTTAGCAACAATACTTAAGTGATTTTTTGGATGCTGTTCAGAAATAATTCTAAAAAAGCTGTAAAAATATACTAGCGGATATTTTAGAAGCAATGAAAGAAGTAATATGTTGATGTTGTTCAGAATAACTTCTAAAAAAGCAGTAAAAATACACTAACATATACTTGTGAAGCAGTGGAAAAAGTAGTTTGTAAAGCATCATATACAAGTGCTGGGACCTTTTAAAAGACCTTTGTCCAAAAAGTATTAAAGGATAATTTCACTATTAAAATCAAGTAACAAAACTATGAGAAACAGTATTTAAATTGTGTATTCCATTTTTTACCAACATATCTCTAAAGACACGTCTACCTTCCTTCTACGCAGTTTTATTAGAAAATAATCACGGAATCCATGCTTGGCAGAAAATGGGTAAAACCATATACTCCATATCACAAACTGATTGCAGAAAATTTCAAGTATTGACAAAAAACTGAAATTTTTGAAAATTGAAAACACCTAGAAATCAAATTACACTTGAAATATATAATTTAGTTTAGAACTTAGAAAATGCGTTAGAAATTAAATTTTCCTTTATGGTTATTATGAAAATTCTAAATTTTAATTAAGCAAAGAAATATACAAAATAAAAATTAACTGAACGAAGCCAAAAAAAACTTAAATGCAAAAAATATGTGTTTCTGTGCGATTTTTGAGACTAAAACTATACGCATTTTAATTTTTTTTCTTTTAAATAGTTTGGGTTAAAAAGTGATTTTGAGCGTAGAGTACTTTGATAGTTTTGACTTTTATATAGAGGATTTTGTGATTACTCTCATTTTAGTGAACGTTACACAAAAAGTAAAGCAGTACACTTAACTTAAAATAACGAGTTTTTTTTTTAATTTTATAAGCAAAAAAAAACCGGAAAAATTAAACAAAACATTTTTGAAAAGCCCAAAAGAAATAAATTCCTAGCTACGTGCCTGCTCTCCACGTAGTGGTGTAGGGTATAAAAATAGGGAAGTCAATATCCAAAAGCTCCATTTAATAAAATACTATAATTTTTTCTTAAGTCGCAGCGGTTGTCAAAAATGAATCTGTTACTTATATATTTACCCGTAGTGAGCACGTCGTTCTATAAATTTTTATATAGAAAACCGAATTTGGAAATTCCGAAAATGTATTTTAGGGGACACAGTAATAAACAAACATTTAAACAACCTTAATATATTAGGCACAGTTCTATATTATACTGTAGGGTACAATTTTGATCAATATATGTAGTAATATTTTTATTAAGTCGATTACCAAAATGTTCCCATAGACCATATTGCATTCCAAAAAATTAAGTCTTATATCCGATAGAGCAGCGGTTCCCACTAAGTTTTGCTTCACCGACCCCTGGAGACGTTTCTACTACCAGTGTTGAGCGAGAGGTACTTTATAAATTATGGGGCAAAATTAATAAAAGCACCTGCTTATTTTAAATGATGGCCAATTTTAAGCAGGAATAAGGAAAAAAAACATTTTTCAAATCAATATTTTGTTAAATAATTTAAAAATTATAAAAACAAATTGTTTTTTTTAAATAACTTGTTTTCTGTTTTTTGTCGGATCTCTTCGGGGACCCCCTGGAATTCTGCTACGGACCCCTGGGGGTCCGCGGACCCCAATTTGGGAACCGTTGCGATAGAGGATAACAAATAATGAAAAAAGGATACTAAAATACATTTTTTTTCTTGAATTTTTTGTAATATATGTAGGCCGTCGGCGCTATAAAATGAGGCCCCAAGAAATTTGGCCCCAAAATGAGAAATGTAGAATGGCCCCAAAAAATATGTAAAAAATTTTGGGGCATATTTTCATCTTTTGGGGGCCTTTTTTCATTTTGAAAAATGAAACAATGCCCCAAAATAAAATGAAAAATTACCCCAAAAATTTTGGGGTCAAAATTCATTTTTGCATTTGGGGTTAAATTGCATTATGAAATTTAGGCCCAATTTTTAAAAACGAAAAATGGCCCCAATTTGTGTGATAGGAAATTTGGGGCCAAACTTTATTAAATTTGCATTTTTTTAGCAAAACACGAACGAAACATTTTTGGACATAATCTCCATAAATGTGGTGGAGATTATAACCGAAAAGTTAAAAGTGGAAGGAAAAAAGTGGACATTATTCCCAGAAATAATGGGGACTTTGACCTCCTTTAAAATTGTCATAATACTCATTATGTGGACTGTGGTATATAAAACAAATTTTTCATACAAAATTCATTCATTCATGTTAGTTTTATGATTTTTAATGAAAAATAATTTATTATTTTCTTTTATAGGGGAAAATTTAAAAAAAAAAAATTAACAAATGAAAATTTGTTTTTAAAATCGCGCGATTTTTAAAACTAATTTTCGCCTGTAGCGCCTTAAATCTCTATCTTCTCTATATATAAAAGAATAACGTGACTGACTGACTGATTGACTGACTGACTGACTCAACATCGCCCAGCCCAAACCGCTGAAGCTAGGAAGCTGAAATTTGGTATGTAGGTTCCTCTTTCAGCGTAGACGTCCGTTAAGACGGGATTTTTGGAAATTCCTACCGCAACGGGCAAAAAGGAGGAAAGTCTCCCCCTTGACGACCTGCGAAAACCCCTTTGGCTAGAAAGCTGGAATTTTAGATATGGGGCTAACTTTTCTAGAAGGTACCTTCAAGAATTTTGGACAGGGACGTTGTAAAAATGGGGGTTAAAAAGGGACAAAGAGCCCGCCTTGACGGCCTGCCCAAACCGCTGGAGGTAGGAAGTTGAAATTTGGTATAAAGGTTCCTCCACTATCGTACACATCCACCAAGACGGGATTTTTTGTAAATTTTTACAGGGAGGGGCAAAAAGGGGAAAAAATCTCCCCCTTGACGGCCAGCTCAAACTGCTGGAGCTATGAAGTTAAAATTTGGTATGTAGGTTCCTCGACCGGTGTAGACGTCCGTTGAGACGGAATTTTTGGAAATTCTTATCGGGAGCGGCAAAAAGGGGACAAAAAAAGTACGTTTTTCCAAAAAAGTACCTTTTTCCAAAAAAGTACCTTTTTCCAAACCGCTGGAGGTAGGAAGTTGAAATTTGGTATAAAGGTTCCTCCACTATCGTACACATCCACCAAGACGGGTTTTTTTGTAAATTTTTACAGGGAGGGGCAAAATAGGGAAAAAATCTCCCCCTTGACGGCCAGCTCAAACTGCTGGAGCTATGAAGTTGAAATTTGGTATGTAGGTTCCTCGACCGGTGTAGACGTCCGTTGAGACGGAATTTTTGGAAATTCTTATCGGGAGCGGCAAAAAGGGGACAAAAAAAGTACCTTTTTCCAAAAAAGTACCTTTTTCCAAAAAAGTACCTTTTTCCAAAAAAAGTACCTTTTTCCAAAAAAAGTACCTTTTTCCAAAAAAAGTACCTTTTTCCAAAAAAATGCCTTTTTCCAAAAAAGTACCTTTTTCAGAAAAGTACATTTTTCCAAAAAAGTACATTTTTCCACAAAAAGTACCTTTTTCCACAAAAAGTACCTTTTTCCAAAAAAAGTACCGTTTTCCAAAAAAAAGTACCTTTTTTCAAAATAAGTACCTTTTTCCAAAAAGAGTACCTTTTTCCAAAAAAAAGTACCTTTTTCCAAAAAAAGTACCTTTTTCCAAAAAAAGTACCTTTTTCCAAAAAAGCACCTTTTTCCAAAAAAAGTACCCTTTTCCACAAGAAGTACCTTTTTCGAAAAAAAGTACCTTTTTCCAAAAAAAATAACTTTTTTAAAAAAAGCACTTTCTTCCAATAAAGTACTTTGTAAAAATAAAGTATCTTTTTCCAAAAAATTTCGCGTTTTCCAAAAAATTCCATTTAAAAAAATTTAATTTCAGAAAAAGTAAATTTTTTCCTCCCCACACGGATATTTCTACTAAAACAAGGTTTCTTGATATTCGGCATAGACGTCCCCATAGACGGTCTCACAAATTGGAAAAGTGTCCCCCTTAACTGCCTGCCCAAACCACTGGAGATAAGAAGTTGATATTTGGCATAAAGGTTCCTCCACTGCAGTAGACATCGACTAAGTTTGTATTTTTGGAATTCCCTACAGGATATCCCAAAAGGGGGCTGTTTCCCCCTTGACGGCCTGCCCAAACTGCTGAAACTATATAGCCGAAATTTGGTATGTTAGTTCCTCCTTCTGTGTAGGCGTCCGCTTAGACGGAATTTTTGAAATTCCTATCGGGAGGGAGATAAGGGAAAAGATGAAAGCCTCCACTTGGTGGCCTGTAAAAACCCCTTCGGCTAGAAACCTTAAATTTAAAATGTGGGTCCCTGGAATAAGGACTAACTTATTAGAAAGATACTATTTTGAATTTTGGACAGGGTCGTTATAAAATAGGGGCTCAAAAAGGGAAAGTGGCCCCTTAACGACCTGTCCAAACTGCTGGAACTAGGAAGCTGAAATTCGGTACTTAGGTTCCTCTTCCAGCCTAATTCCAACCGGGAGGGACAAAAAAAGAAAAAATGTCCCACTTGACAGCCTGCTCAAACTGCTGGAACTAGGAAGCTGAAATTCCCTGTCGATGGATTTCCTACCCAGAGGGGCACAAATAGTAAAAATTGGCTAGAAACCTGAAATGTAAAACATATGTTCCTTGGAGTATGGGCTCACTTATCGGGAAGGTGCTTTGTGGAATTTTGGACAGGGACATTGCAAAAATGGGGATTAATGAAGCGAAAGTGCCGCTTAAAGGCCTGCCCAAACTGCTGGAGGTAGGAAGTTGAAATTTGGTACTAAAGTTCCTCCTCTATTGTAGACATCCGCTAAGATGAGATTTTTGGAAATTTCCACAGGTAGGGTCAAAAACAGGAAAAGTCTCCCCCTTAACGGCTTGGCCAAACTGCTGTAACTAGGGAGCTTAAATTCGGTATTTGGGTTCCTTCTCCAACGTAGACGTCCCCTAAGACGGTATTTTTGGAAACTCATACCGGGAGGGGTAAAAAGTGAAAAAACTTCCCCCTTGCCGAGTTGGGCAAACTGTTGGATATAGAGACCTAAAATTATGTAGGTAGTAGGTTCCTCCTCCAAAGCAGATGTTCTCGGAATTTTTGGAAATTCCTACCGGGAGGGGTAAAAACAGAATAATTATCCCACTTGATGGCCTAACCGAACCCTTCGGGTAGAAACCCGTAATCTATAATATGTTTTCCTTGGAGTATGGGCTAACTTATCGACAAGGTATTTTTAGGACTTTGGACAGGAACGTGGTAAAAATAGTGGCTCAAAAGGAGAAAATTGCCCCCCCCCCCTGAACATCTGTGTCTTTAGCTAGAAACCTAAAATTTAAAGAACGAGTGTATATGGAACACTAAAATTAAGAAACTAAATAGGAAACGAGTGGAATTAAAACACTACACAAGTGGAACGAAATGGATATAAACGTTGAACGAGTGGAATTGAAATTATAGACAATGGAAATGGATTGGAAGAGGGAACGAAAAGGAATGGACTATAGAACGAAATGGAATGAGGAGCGAGATGGCATAGAATGGGGATCGAGTGGAATTGAAACACTGCAGTTAAAAGAGGAATGGAACGGAGCAAGTGCAAAGAAATGGAATGGAAAGAGAAGCGACTGATATCAATATCGATACACAAGATAGTAGGAACGAAATGGAATGAAACGGGGAACGAGTGGAATTGGAATAACAGATAATGGGAACGAAATGCAATGGAATGGTGAACGAAATGGAATCTTGGAAGGAGTTGCATTGGAACACTGAAATTGTTGAACAACATGGAATGGAATTTGAATGACTCAAACTGCCGGAGTTTGGTACTTGAAATTTCGCATGCGTTTGAGGCAGATTATATATATTTGGGATTTTTACTGGGAGGAACAAAAAGGGGTGAAGAACCCCTTTTAATTACCTATTCAAACACTATCCACGGAATATGAAACTTATGTAGCATTGAAACATACTCTCCAAAAAGTTAAACAAATTTTCTAAAAGAGAAAAAAACCTTAGAAAAAGAATGGAACTTAGATATTCTGATATTTAAACTTCAGGTAACGAAGCACCAGTGGAAGAAACCGACGCAGTAAATTTTCCAGCCGAATTTGTGAATTTACTTGAATTGCCAGGTCTACCTTTACATAAACTGGAATTAAAAAAACTTCAATGCACGCTAACAACGTAGATACGAAGCTTTGCCCGCTATCTTTAATATTATAAATCGCTTGCCAACCCTGCTTTACGTTATTTATTTTCATTCAAAACACAAATGAATAAAACTACTTACGGGTCTATCTACCTAAGTTCGCACTTTACCAAATTATCTTGATATATGTACACACGTATATTGCAATTTGTAATGGATTCATTAATAACAATCCACTTTCATGAGAAAAAGTGATCAAATATTTATTTATTTTAAACCCATTGTTGTGTCAGAATTATTTATTTGTGGTGGCTGGGTGAAGGTTTTTATTATAAAAAACTGTATTTAAAAAAAAGCAAATTTTAAGAAAATTATGAGGGGGCCCCCCCCCCCCCCAGCAACCACGAATACGACTTATCTACGGCGACGGCTTGAACAACAGACAATTAGTTGTTACATGCCCACGTGTTGGTATACTATATGATTTATATTTATATAAAAATGAGGAGACAAAAAATAGTGTTTGTACTTAAACATTATAATAAATTTACCTTAACAATTATTTTACCTTCCCGAGTAAAAAAAATTATATATAATCATATGTGGTATATATTACAATATATAATTAGACATGTCGTTATGTATATCCATATATAATTATATATGACGTCTTTCTCCAAAATTTTTCTTTATATTATGCCATATATAATTTCATCTAATTACATATCAGCCTTTATAATATTAGATATGGTAATATGATTATATATTACATAGCATGGATGTTCTTATTGCATATATAGTTGTATATAGAGCTATATCTTAATATATATGGCGGCATTTTAGGAATATATAATTATATATGGTATCATTTAAACAATATATAACTATATATGGTGCCAGTTAAACTACATATTATCATATATGGTGACATTTAAACAATATGTGGTCATATATGGTACCTCATGAAAAAAATCTTTAATACAGTTGCAGATATGATAATATATGCTACTAAATATAGTGCCATATATATTTATATATGCCCAGTGAAAAATGCTCATATACGCTCAAATATGTTCATATATGGTTTATGTCTGGACGCATATGAACACAGATCGATTTTTTATAAACATATATGGATTTTATATGGACATATATGGAAGTATATATGGAAAAAAATTTCCTACACAGACATATATGGAGGCATCTGCTATTTCATATATGGAAAAGGCACTCATATATGGACAAATATGGAAGTATATTTTATTCAATTTGTTCAAAAGTGACTTGTATATGAACATATTTGGAAGAATAAATTTTTCCATATGTGTAAGAGGATCTCATATTTGGATAAATTTGAAATTATATTTAATGCCATGAATAAAAAAGAAGCATATGTAGCGCCTAATTTGAATGCCATACATAAATTTATATCTATTTATATCAACCTTATAATAAAGGACAGCAACGTTCGCATGTATGCGCATATTTTTAATAAATGTATATGTTCATATATATCCATATACTTAGGTGTTACCTCATTTTTCGGATCCATACATATATGGTTGGACCATAAGTGTTCATATATGGACATTTTTCACCGGGTGGTGTTATTTAAGCAGTATATTAGCATATATGGTGCCATTTAAACCATATATTATTATATATGATGCCATTTAAACAATATATGGCCATATATGGTACCTCATGATCAAAATTTTTAATACAGTTCCAGATATGATAATATATGATTCTATATATAGTGTCATATATATTTATATATGGTGTTATATAAATAATATATTACTATATATGGTGCTATTTAAACAATATATATTCATATATGGTGCCATTTCAACAATATATGCTCATATATGGGACCTCATGAACAACATTTTTAATACAGTTCCAAATATGATGATATATGCTACCATATATAGTACCATATACTTTGATATATCGTATCATTTAAACAACCCGAGTAAAAATAGTTACATATAGTAATATATGTGATTAAGTTATATCTGTATAAATATACAGTTGCATCCGAAGAATGGCCCGATATATTTTTATCAATTGTTTATCAATTTTTATCTAAATGTATCAGTTTAGATCTGACCTGATTAAATTATGTGTTAATCAGATGAAATTGTATCAGATTTTTGACCTGATACAATTTTATCGGTTTGATCGTAATTGGTTCATATTTATATAAATAAAATATAATTGTATCCGACATTTACCTTATACAATTGTATCAAAGTTTTAAACTGATATTTGAATTTTTTTTTTGTCTTATAGAGTTTTTTTATATAAATTTTTCTCTAGATCTCAACTGTTAATTATTTATAATTAGTTTAATCAAAAAAAAAGGTTTATATTTGAGTAGAAAAGATCAATATTATCTAAACTCTCTTCTCTACATTATTTAAAACATTATATATTCCTGTACAGTAGAGCGTACCACCTTACGGCAAAAAAAAAGTGTGCCGTACACCCTCCAATATGAAGTATTTTTGCAAGGAGGGTTCAAAAAATTTTTTTTATTTTTTTATGCCGAACGTAGGGGTCGCTATTTTACAATTTTCGTTATATCTTTGGTATTTACAGTCGGATCTTAAAGTATGATACATCGATGTTTTTCCCTCGAGGAGACCAGTGTTTTGCTCTAAGGACATTTTTACCTCAAGTATCCCGTTCTAGTAGTTACCCACCAGGTCTCAGTTGCTACCACCCTAATGTCAGAAAATTAAAGCTCGCAAAAAATCATTAAACTTTTGCTAAGGAAGTTTTTCGCTAAACCCAGTAGAATTTTTTTTATATATTGGTTGCCGAACGTAGGGGTCGCCTTTTTAAATTTTTTTTAATTTATAGCAAAACACTGGTCTCCTCGAGGCAAAAAAATCGATATATTACACTTTAAAATCCGATTTTAAATGCCAAAGCTATAACAAAAAATTAAAAAAGGCGACCCCTACGGTCGGCAAAAAAAAATTTTTTTTTTGAAATCGCCTTCCAAAAATACATCATATTGGAGGGTGTACGCGAACTTTTTTTTTGAGGTACAGTCTACTGTACAGCATGCTTGGTCATATATAGGCGTCTATATATTTTGTAAATGTCACAAGCAGTGTTGCCAGGTTTATTAGGCACTAACCAGGGGTGATATAAAAAAATGTGATAAAAACCATGTAACCAGCTAATTTCTAATGCATGGACTACATTTGAGTTATATATTTCGATATATATCAGCGCATTGCCACCTGTTTTACAAAATTTATCAAAATGTAAACTCCGTAACCAGTAACTCATAAGATTTTTCAAATTTAATATCTTGTATTTTAATAACCAATGAAGCTAAACACTAACTGTAAGAATTTTCATGAAGAGGAAAAGTAACGCTTTTAACAAATGTTAATACATTTTTCAAAATTTTTCGTATATCTATTAGGGATGCCAATCGGGATTGATATTTGAAAATCCCGGGATTCGGGATTTTGTATGCAATCCCGGGATCCCGATCTCGGGATTCCGGGATTTTCGGGACTACGGGATTTTTCGGGATCCCGGGATTTTACGGGATTTCGGGATTTTTCGGGATTTCGGGATTTAAATTTTCCTTTATTTGTAAAAATTTTTATGTTATGGAACTAATTTTTTTTTATAGAATAAAGCGTTTTATAATTATTTAATAGTTTTTAATTAATAATGTGGTCCATTTTATGAATATTGAAACATCTCAGTCAGAAATTGACAGTGGTACAAAAAATCAAGTATGTACTTGCATACCACTGGGTAACCGCGATGTTAAAAATAAATGACTGGCAGAACACTCATTTGGTACGCTTTGCCAGCGTTTGCAAAAATCGTTTTGCCAGTATTTGTTTTACAAAACATCACGGCAGGGCAAAAAAAAGATACATATGAACTTTTTTTAAATTTTATTTTGGAAAATATAATTCCAAACAACCTATTTATTGGTTTTGGCAGCGTTTTGCAAAAGTAAAAAATTTTGTTTCTCCAGTACTTTTCCGGCGCTTTTTGAACTGCCGGTCCTTTTGTCTATTGACGTTATCATATTGGAAATGGGAAAGCAATTTTTGCAGGACTTGTACCACCTGTTAAAATACAATCGCTTTCCCGTTTGTATTTTTCTGGCTGGGATAACATATGAACCCCTGTCATTAAGTACACTTGCGCCCAGTATTTTGTAAGCAGATTTTAAAACAGATTCGTTGCGATAACCTTGCCCACTAAATCGTGTAATTACAGCAACAAAGTTATTTGGTTATCGTTATCAAATGTTTTCATGGAAGAATTCAAACTTAAAGTCCCAACTAAAATTTACAGTCTCTGTTTCAGAAATCCAATTTCGCTTGGAAGAATAAATCGGTAAAATAACAAACAAACTTGATTTTTCGCATGTTTTACACAAAAACTTAATATTGTTTACCAAAATTTCAAATTTTTCTGCAAAGTCTTTGCATAGTTTACTCGAATAATCTACTTCATTTATAATTTTACCAATATCTTGGCATCAATTTCTTGTCAATATGAGAAAATTCAAGAAAAAACGTAGGTAATCTAAAATTGCTCACTTTGTTTATTTGCGTTTATATTAATATTAAAAAATAAGAAAATCCCGGGATTTTTGAGAAATAATCCCGGGATTCGGGATTTTGCTAATCCCGAAAATCCCGGGATTCGGGATTTCTCGTTTGGCATCCCTAATATCTATGCTAACTCGACTTCAACTCTGAAACGATTTTTCGTCATAATTTTTAATAAAAATGCGTACACCAGAATTTTGGAGTTATCTATTAATTATATTGCGAAAAGTATAATGTTATTTTACGTAAATGATCGCTGGACTGTAAATAATCATCTAGTATAACAGACTTGAACCTTTCTGCAGCATCCCAGCAAAAACTGACCTTCCCAAAGAATGTACACTCATAGAAATAAATCCGTAAAAATAGCAGAAAAAGTTACTAAAAATTAGTTAAAAATGATGCTGCAGAAAAAACTGCTAAAATTAGCAGATTTTTTTACTAAATACTAGTAAAATGAGAACAGCAATTTTAAAACTGCTAAATTTACAGAATTTTAGTTATATTTAGGCTAACTTTTAGTTAATTGAAAATAGCAAATTGTACTGTAAAATCTGCAGAAAATTTTGCTAAATATTTGTAGACTAAAAATAGCAAAAATAAACTGTTAAATCTACAAAATTTTTGCTATTTTTAAGCTAAATTTAGTTGAATGCAAATAGCAGTCTATTCTGCTAAAATCAGCAGAAATATTTGCTAAAAAATTGTAAACTGCTGTTTTCAAAAGGCTCGATTTTTATTTGCATTTAAAAAAAAATCGAAAAAAAACTTCGAAAATTTTAAATTTTTTGGTGATTTTTTAGGCTACTAATTATTTAGCAAAATTTTTTGCTGATTTTAGCAGGTTAATTTGCTAATCTCCATTTACAAAAATTTAGCTCATATATAACTAAAATTCTGTATATTTAACAGTTTTAGTTTTGCTGTTCCTATATTACTAATATATAGCAAAAATAATCTGCTAATTTAGCAGTTTTTTTCTGCAGCATCATTTTTAACTAATTTTTAGTAGTTTTTACTAAATTTTTTACGGACTTTTTTCTATTAGTGTATAATAGCATTCATCACAACAATGCTCCATGCATTCTTGCTTGACTGTTTTCTGGATTACATTTACACGAGAATGATGAAAAAGCAAGGCAATGCTCTTCGCTTACAAATAATGTAATATGCAATGCAATCCCTGCTGCATTACAAAAAAGTTGTTTGGCAATGTCTCAAGCCCTTGCCTCGAGATTACAAAGGAGGCAATCTATAATGCCTTATATGCAAGTACACAAGCAATGCCTTGCCTAGACATTACAAAGAATGTAAATCGTAAGCGAATGTGTTTCTAAAAATAGATTTGAAATTAAAGAAATAATTGTAATAAAATAAAAATCATGCGGGAAAGCCGACCGCGATCCCGCAACCCTCGGGATGATAATCGGACTCCCTAGCACTGAGCTATTATGTCGTGTACAATTTAGTCCACTTTAACGTGTTAGATGTTTTTGTTTATTTTCTTTGTACGTAAAAAGTTTGTTTTGTACCATGTAAGTTAACAGTGAACGCATTACGTACACCTTATAAATAAGTTGACAAAGAACACCCTACCAAGATATTACAAAGAATGTAAGGCGTAAGGGAATGTGTTTTTAAAAATAATAGAATAAATGCCGAAAAAATATTAGAAAAAGTTTACATGTATATTTACGATTTTTATATAGTGATTTTTAAGTACAAATATTTAAGAAAAATAAGAAAATACTTATACTTGAAGATTTGAAGTAAAATATTTTTTTTTAATTATGTAGGTTTGAGGTTAAACAGAAGAATAAACATTTTTTCAAAGCTATAAAATCATTATTAATCTGCAAATCAGACTAGATCTAGTTTCTGTCTTTTTCCTTTGGACAGGCGTCATCAGTGATTTTCCATTAAATTGTATTATTGTTTATATTTTTTCTCAGATTGTCTCTATATTATAATTTTTTTCAACAACCTGTCGGCTGTAGGAATCGAACCCATGTATTCCCACATTACAAACGTAACTATACTAGAGTTCGACAGCTTAGCCATCGAACCCACGTAAGGCCTTGCTCATAGTGTGGCTAATTCATAGTTTTTCTTTCCTATTCAGCTTTCTGTTATTGTTTTTTGTGGAAGAAGTGATCAAACAGACATACAAACATTCTACTTTAAATTTTCTTTTGTTTATTTTCTTATCTCCTCTTTGTCTACTTTTCACAAATGTTGCCACACTGACGTATGGTTTTTACGTACAAGTGCAGTCAACTTGTGTATATCGGAGACGGACTGCCAGCGGGGCCTTTTTTTTATTTTTCTAGTAAAGTGTTGTTTTTTTTTCAAACGCGTCATATAGACCAAATGCAATTAATATTGTAATTAATATGCATTTTTTATTAATTTTTTAATTATGTAATTTAATTTATATTTCCTTGAAAATATAAAATTTATATTTTTCTGAAAATATAGGGTTTTGTTCCGATGTCAAGATTTGCAAGAATTTTAATAAATGAAAATATTTGGTTAAAGTTTTTTCTTTTTTTTAATAAATATATTATGAAAAAATTTTTACAAATAAAAATACTTGATAACAATTTTACAAAAAAAACTTGTTTAAATATTTGAAAACATGTTTAGCTGTATTTTCGGTCATACCCAGCAAAATATAGGTAATGACACCTCATTACTATCTGCATTACCAAAAATTATATCATTACCTTTTGCATTATTTTATAATATAAAATAATGACTTCCTAATAACGGCCTATTGTTTTCATTGTTTCTAAATATAAAATAATGACTTACTCGTAATATTTTAAATAAGTACTTTTTACACAGTTAAATTTTATACATTTTTATTTATTATATGTAAATATGTTTTATGTTTAAATTTTTATGACGAGTCCGAAAATTACACAGTAGAAAAACTTAAATTTTTCTGAATGTATTTTCTTAAGCTAATAGTATTTGCTTAACTCCTTATTTTTAAGAATGAAATAAGCAATCGGATAACCGCTTATAATTCAACTTTTTGTAAGCATGTGTGTAACCACTTTTTATTCAAAATCTCATAACTACTTATTTCTCATTTTTTCGTAAGCGAGCGGGTAAGCGGGACTACTTATAAAAACGACCACGCCAAACAAAAATAATGAGTTTAGACGCCAAAAAATAAGTTGTGCGGAGCTTGAATTTCTATTATATAACCACTTATTTGGTAATGAAAGATTTTGCTGGGTACTATCAACGTTAAGAATTAAAAGGAAATCTACGTTTAACCGATTAACTAAAAACAAAAAAAAAAATGTCAAACAAAATGTACACAAAACAACAACAAATTTTTTTTTAGGTATAGGATGTGTTCAGCGAACTTATGTAAAAGACTACGAGGAACATTTTTGTGGAACATTTTAACCCTCTAACTCTTCGACTTACGGGTATTTTTTGTCCCTTTTTAAAAAGGGGCCAACAAATTCCTTTTTACTGAGAGTTATAGGGTTAGAATGTTCCACAAAAATGTTCCTGGTATTGTTTTTAGCGGTAATACTTTAGTGAATTTGCTCCCAAAGTTCAGAAATAGATTTTGTTTTTTTTTATCAGCTGGTAATTTAATTAAAAAATGAAATATATGTAGCTTTTATTACGTGAATGAGATATAAGAAAGAGTCTTTAAAATTTTTTTTTTTGATTTCTATAAAAAAATTGGTAGATACATATTTAATTTAAATATAATAAGTAAAATTCTATTCCTAACAAAAAAAAAATAATAAGAAAATCAATTAACATAATTTTTTTTAATATATTATCAAACTTTGGTAATTTTTTGGATTTTAACCAAAAATTAGGTATATTTAAGGATTTATTAATGAAGTAATGTTTTTGCCAAATTTGATACTTAAAAAAAAATGATATTACCTCAATTTTTGGAAAAAAAAAATTATAACATTTTATTAAAATCTAAGAAAGTTAGAAACTTTTTCGTAACCCATAAAAGATGAAATTACAAAAATACGTTTTTTGACACTTGGAAAAAAATTTATTTTTTATAGTTTGGTTAAGAAATTGGTTCTTTTGTTTATTTTTTCTTATATAAAATTATAAGGGCATAACAAAAAAATTAAAAATTTTAAAATCAATTAACATAATTTTTTTTAAAGATCCATTTAACTTTTGATATTTTTAGGCTCCCAGCAAAAATATTGTAAAAATTCAAAGATTAATTTGATATGTTAATTGTGGATGTTTTTACAATTTTATTATTTTTTATCGATTCGAATATATTCAAAAATTTAAAAAAAAAAAAATCTTTTTAAGATACCTCTAAAAATGACTTTTTACCAATTTTTTTTGTAAGATCCAAAAAATTCATCTTTTTTCATTACATTCTGTGTTAACAATTTAGCGACTTTAGCGACCTCTAGTGTAGACAGAATGAGTTATACCAGAAAAGATAATATTTACAATATTAAGGCCCGTTAACTTATCTCAATTTATACCCTGGTTAAGACCTCTACTATCCTTAACCACTGGTAAACATATTTTTTGAATAACTTATCTAAATTTTAATCAAGCATTTCTTCTAACCAATGCTAAAATTTAGCCATAGAAATTTTTGTGGTTAAGAAACTTAACCAAGGTTATTTTAGAACAATTCACCCTACATAAGATATTTTAATAAATTAAACTTATAATGATGATTAATAAAAAAAAATCTAAAGCGCAGCTTTAACCAAACTTTGACTAAGAATCGTTTATGATACATATAAGTATTTTCGATTGCATTTCCCCACTTTACCAAAACTTACAAAAATTGCATCAGTACTTAAAATCGTGCACAAATTTTTGCTATTTAGGATTTAGGTTTCTATGATAGCTTACAGAAATTGGCCTCATATAAGGAAATAGGAAAAATTTATTTTTTTATTGGTTCAAGGAGCCAAAATCTGTCTTGAATAATTAAAACCAAAAAACCGAATTCTCTATCACCTCTCAATTTTGAGAAAATCGTGATTAAAAACGCGAAAAATAGCTTTTTACGTATTTTAAAATACTATACAAAATGCATTCAAATAGCTTAAGACTTTTTGTTACGATGGTAGTAAAGAATGAATTTTGTTCTCTAAAATACATAGGACAACATTTTTTTAATTTGTGTACCGTTATAGTAAAATATTCTTTTGAAACCCACTCTCATAAAAACAACTATTTCATCAATTTTTGGTAACTTACATTTAAGAATTTGGAATCAGCGTATCAAATTCAAAATGAATCATGTATCAAAGCTCAAGACTACTGAATGAAGTATAAGACTACTGAATTTAATTCTTAAATCTAAAAAAGCGCATAGAAATCACTCTCGAATTTACGAAATGTAACCCAATCTTGTTTTAAATATTTTAAAAGTATGTGAGGAACTCCTGGGCAACCCACAGTTTTGACTCGCAATTACAAAAAGATACAAAATCATGAACAGCGATTATTTTTCTACTCACTTTGATGTGCTGATCACATAAATTGCCTTAATTTAATAACACATCACAAAATTTACACTATTTTTTTTAAATTTTATGCGCGAATCGTTCCACGGTTGTCTCGATCAGGACGAAATGCTTATTAACAGTTCAAATAATCCACTTTTATTTTATAGACTTACCAAATGGATTTAATTAAATCACCTTTCGTAGTATGCAAAAAGACACAAACATTTTATAGCATTTAGCGACCGCGAATCTTGAAAAAAACGACGTGGTCAAGTGTATTACTTTTTTTACGACCAGAAACACACAAAAAACCGCGAGAAAAACTTTTAATTTTCCCGTATTGAAAAAAAAAAATTTTTGTTTTTCCTTTTGTTTTTATTCTGACATCCCGAGTAAAAAAAATTGATCTCGCGCAATATCTAATTATATCCAATTTGATATTGTTTAAGATCTGCTGTAATATCTAGCTGATCCATTTAGATCTCAAAATTGGGTGTATCCAATCATATCGTATTAGATCCCATTGTATATATGGGGATAAACTAAGATCAAGTTATATCTCAAAATTGGGAGGTCCAGTGATATCTTTGGGGATAAACCTAGATCTATTTTGATCCGAAAATTGGCGGATCCAGCTATATATTTGCGGATATTTTTAGATCTAATTTGATCCGAAAAATGGCGGATCCAATTAGATCCAGCTATATATTTGGGGATAAACTTAGATCTAATTTGATCTCAATTTTGGCAGATCAAATTAGATCCCGCAATATATTTGTGGATAAACGTATATCTAATTTGATCCGAAAAAGTGGCAGATCGAATTAGATCTAGCTATATATTTGGGGATAAACTTAGATCCAATTTGATCCGAAAAATGGCACATCGAATTAGATCCAGCAATATATATGTGGATAAACTTAGATCTAAATTTATCCGAAAAATTCCTAATCGAATTAGATCCAGCAATATATATGGGGATAAACTTGGATCTAAATTTAACCGAAAAATGGCAGATCAAATTAGATCCAGCAATATATTTGGCGATAAACTTGGATCTAAATTTATCAGAAAAATGGCAGATCGAATTATATCCAGCAATTTATTTCGGTATTAAAATGGCAGATCGAATTAGAAACAGCAATATATTTGGGGATTAACATCTAAAAGTATCCATAAAAATGACAGATAAAATTAGATGCCGCATTATATTTGGGTACTACGTAAGATCTCCATTTATGTGGGATTAAATAAGATCCCAGACATATATTGCCAACTGTTCAAAAAATAATAGACTGGCAGAGCACTGATTGTATAAAAATTACAATATTTTGTTAAAATAAGGTTTAAACTCAGAAGGGCTCGAGTTCAATATGCATTTCTTTTACAAAATGAATTTCTTTTTATAAAATTAAAATTTTTTTTTTCTATTCATTTTTTTATAAAATTATATATTTATTTTTTTATTAAATTGAAATCCTTGAATAAAATAATTTTATTTACATCTGTTTGACGCTCTACACCATTTCCAATTGTATTAATTGTTTTAAAATTTATCAATTGTATTTCAGAAATAATCAATTGAATTTCAGTTTTATCAATTGTGTTTCAGAACTCATCAATTATTTTTCACATTTATGAATTGTATTTCAGAACTAGTCAATTGAAGTTCAGTTTTATCAATTGTGTTTCAGAAATTATTAATTGTATTTCCGAAATTCACAACTGTATTTCAGAAATTATCAAACTGTATTTCAGAAATTATCAATCGTATTTCTGAAATTATGAAATGTATTTGAGAAATTTTTCTCTATTAGCTATGAAATTCTGAAATAGATTTCATTATTTCTGGACACAACTAAATAAATAAATAATTAAATTTGCGTAATATTGTAGTTTCTGAAGTGCAAATAATATTTTGTGATATACAATTAAAATTTTCTAAAATACATTTAATAATTTCTGGAATACCTTTTTTCGATGCTTATAAGTTAGCTCGAAATGCTTTTATCATTCATTTAATTTGTAGCTATCACACATCTATAACAAGTCTCGTTAGATTAGAGTGTAGAGGTCTTGGCTGGTGGACTGGGTTAAATTTCATGTTTTTAAAAGCAAATATTAAAAAAAGTTTTCTCAATTTTTTCTAAAATGTTTTTTGAAATCTATTTTTTTGCCAAGATAGTTAATGCAACGTTCTGCCAACGCATAACCGACCATCGCCAACGGTTTGCCAGCATTGTACTGATTATATTTTTCTGTCTGGGATGTTAAACTTAAACCTATTGTATATTAACATTAATTAACACTATATTTTTATTTTTATGAAATACATTTTTATTTTATTATAAGTTAACATTAAATTAAATTTTAGATAATGGCACCAATTTGTAGTTGTAATTATTATATATTAAATCGTATATTCATAAACATTCTATACAGTTAGACGAGGTTTATGGAACTATTTAACTTTATAAAGTGTTTATAAATTATAACTTAAATGTACATATATATATGTTAAATGTACGTGAACAAATTGTTGATATGGACGCACAAATTGTATCTCAACTGATATTGGAATTATTGTACCATTACCATACATCAATATATATTAAATGATATACATATATTACAATATATGACACTGTATTATAAATATTGTTAATGAAGTAACATACATTATTCAAATTAAACCATATATGGAATTGTATTCAAAATGTTGATGTGGTACCAAATTTGACCATATATTGTTTAAATTGTGCCATATATGACAATATATTGTTTAAATGATACCATATATGTCTATATATTAATATTGTTTAAATGACACCATATATCAATATATATGGTAGCATATATTATCATATCTGCATCTGTATTAAAAATGTCGTTCATCAGGTACCATATATGAGCATATATTGTTGAAATGGCACCATATATGACAATATATGGTTTAAATGGCACCATATATGGTAATATATTGCTTAAATAACACCATATGTAAATATATATGGCACTATATATGGTAGCATATATTATCATATGTGGAACTGTATTAAAAATATTGTTCATGAGGTACCATATATGGGCATATATTGTTGAAATTGCACCATATATGATAATATATGGTTTAAATGGTACCATATATGATAATATATGGTTTGAATGGCACCATATATGATAATATATGGTTTGAATGGCACCATATATGATAATATATAGCTTAATGACACCATATATAAATATATATCGCACTATATATAGTACCATATATTATCATATCTGGAACTGAATTAAAGATTTGGTTTATGAGGTACCATATATGACCATATATTGTTTAAATGGCACCATATATGATAATATCTAGTTTAACTGTCACCATATATAATTATATATTGTTTAAATGATACCATATATAATTATATATTGCTAAAATGCCACCATATATATTAAGATATAGTTCTATATATAACTATATATGCAATAAGATCAACCATGTTATGTAATATATAATTATATATGCCATATCTAATATTATGAAGGCCGATATCTAATTAGATGAAATTATATATGGCATTATATAAGGAAAATTTTTCGGAAAAAACGTCATATATAATTATATATGGATATACATAACCACATGTCTAATTATATATTGCCACATATGATTATATATAATTTTTTTTACTCGGGATTTCATACTAAGGTTAACTACCCAGAGTTAAAATATTGATAAGTTATTATGATTAAATTTTCAAATAAATAAATATTTAGTATTGGTTAGTTACCCATGGTTAAGGCAAAGTTAACTTCTCGAGAAAAGTTAATGGGCCTAAGTAATTTTATTATATATACAAAAAAAAAATATTTTCGTCGAAATCGGAGTCACAATTTTTTTTTGATTTTTGTCTATGGGACCAAGCACTGTGCGGCGGCCTTACAAAAAGCTAGAAAAAATTTTCCTTTTTAATTCCAGAGGGGGTATTTTTTAGGAATGCCCGATAAACTGCACATTTGTCAAAATTTGTTTAATAGACAAGTTTTTCACACTCTTAATACTTTAAATTAGTTGGAAATTATTATTTTTTTTTCTGTTATAAAAAAATTGGTGAAAAGTTTTTAAACTTTTTCGTTCCGTTTGAAATTGTTCCACAATTAAATTTTTTTTTCTTTTTCGTTGTCTTATACAAATTCTCAACAATTTTAAGAGAAAATTTAAAAAATAAGATAATAAGTTTTATTTAATATACCCAAAGATTTTTTCTAGTATGATAATGTAGAAAATAATGCAAAAATAAGTAGACATATCTTCTTGTATTATCTGTAATGCATTATAGATTGAATTCTTTTTCATATTTTGCTATGCAACCATCAAATCATGCCTTATGCATTTGATTGTATTGCAATCGCCTCTCCACACATGAAAAGTACTGTAGCACGCAAGGTGTACAACTTCTTTGTAATGTATAAAAGAATATATTCTCAGTGTAATGCATTGCCCATTTTTTGCTGCGATGTAACATTCTCGAGATGAAAAAGAATGTCTTCGATAAGATTAAAAAAAGTTGTAAACTCTGTTCCTAGTTTTTACACCAAACTATCTAACGAGTAAGAAAAACAATGTCATATTTGGATTCACCTTGTAGGCATCATTCGATTTTTTTTCGGAAAGAAAATTCTATCAAAGCGTTTCTGAAAAAAACCAAATGTAAACTCCGTTACTGCAAACTCCGTAAGCAAAATTGTTTCCATCAGATTGCATTGAAAAAAATGTAGGTAAATGCTCAAAATATTTTAAAATAACCATAAACAGAGGTCATTCAACTAATATTTATGCGTCAAAAGATGCTTCAACTAATCAAAAGCGTCAAATCAAAAAAAGTTATCAGTTTTTGCATTTCATTGGTTTGGAATCGATATTTCGAGCCATTACTGACATTAGTTTGACAAATTAAATTTGTTTCACACGATTTAAGAATTCTTTGATCGCGAAATGTTATGTTTTTAATATATTATTGTCACTTCGCAACCGCTGATTGGATTTTAAAAAATTTTATATAAAATTAAAAAAACAACATTTTTTTTCGCGGAATGAATTGTATTTTTATTCGCGAAACCAGCAGTTTGATAAACACAAATTGTATATTAGTGAAAAGCATGTTGAAAACCCAAATACGAAAAACTAATAACTTGAATAAAATTCGTACGCAATTTTTTTTGTTATATCTTCTGCTTGTGGAAATGTAAACTCCGGTACCACAAAAAAAGTTATTGCGACAACTTGTAGAAGAGATTTTTTGCAATTAGATTTATAATGACTACACTTACTGATTCCATTAAGAAAAAACCGAAGTATTAACACTTATTGCTTCTCACAAATTGGGCCCGAAAACTTATCACATTTTTTTATTTCACCCATATACATATATTTTATAGGTATTCTCCCCTCTTTGAAAATAGAGATTCGTTACAGTGTTAGGACAGGTGCTTTATACAAAAATGATCAGCTTTTTAGTTATTTTCCCTAAAAGCTTTGATTTTGCAGCAGTTTTTGTTAAGTTTTTGCAATTCTGTGTAATTTTGAAAACTAAAAACTTGAATTAGAGATTGAAACATTATCGAATTTTTGCACATTTATTACTATATTTCGGATTAAAAATCGTCATTTTGAAGAAAAAAATCGTCAAATCGCGATTTCGTTATTTTTGATAGTAAAAATTGCCAAAATTATGATAAATCGTTAAACCTGGCAACACTGGTCACAAGTTAAAGCGTTTGCTGCCACTAATACATGTACATGACGAATTCAACCATGTAAACCTATTGTGTTTGTCCTGTGGTTTTAGTCATATGGTTCTTCTTTCCAAAATTAAAGTGATTTTGTGAAAATATGGCAACATTAGTAAAATAATCTGAGTATAAAAATAAGAGAATAAGAAATTCCGCTGAGGAAATAAAATGATTTTTATCTCTCACGGAAACCGCTGACCGAAATTTACTGTTAAATTGTATGGAAAAACATGGAGACATTTGCATTGTGCTAATACCCTTATGCTGTGGTATGTTAAGCGTAATGTGAAAGATTAAGGAATTAATTATTTTAAAACTCTGTGCAAGTTAAATATAAATAGTTTTTGTTTTGTATGTGTATTATTCCGTCGTTAGTAGCATGTTAGTTTTGAACGCATGGATATAATAATAGTGTATATGTTTATATGCTTGGTTGTTTGTATGCATGTTGTCATTTAACTAACATCTTTGGTCATTAATCAACGTTTGTACTTTTTGTCGTATCTGTTATTCTCTTACATCTTAGTACACCATGATCTAAAAGTTCCCAGCGGTAAAAATACCCATTATTTAATCGCTGATGTCAGTAACATTTAGTAGCAATCAGTGATGATATTATCGCTTATATTTCTACTTAGATTTACATCAGTGGTGCGCGTTTCAAAGCACAATCAGGGCTGCCAGAATTGCCGATTTTTCGGCATTTTGCCGATTTTTTATTAAAAAATATGCAAAATGCCGATTTGCCGATTTTTGGTCGAAAAATGCCAATCGGTGGCAAAACACCAAACCAAAAAACACGAAATTCAAATTTTTGGTGATTTACAATGCATTAATAAATAAGAAAATAATTCTATCTTTGACATTTCGAAAGTTCGTGTAAATTCATGTTTGTTATCGTTAGCTGAAAAATAATGTTAACAAAATATCTTTGCGATTAACAAATTTTCAGCAAAATGGCATCGATTTGTTAATGATTGTTTTTTTAAGCAAAGGAATTAAATATGCTAAAAATCCCAAACGTATTTAACAAATTGTGAAAAATAATCCGCTGCAGGCATGTCCTTATCCGGATTTCATTCTTGCCTAAGGAAATCGTCAGGGGACGACGTTTTTAAAATTTCTGGAAATATTTGTTAAGTTAAATTACAAACTCAATGAGAATATTTTGTTCTCGTCTAGGAGCGTTATTAAAAATTTAAAATATCAAAGAAAAAACAAAAACAACAACAGAAAATTTTCTACAATTTGCTTTGTCATCTTCCAATGTACTACTCTGTTGTTTTGACAGATCTAGCAATGTAGTGACATCCATTCATGTAGAAACAACAATAGAGAACAATGTTTTCTAAAGTGTCAGTAACATTTAAATTTGCACAAGCAAATTTAATATTTTGCTGCAAATGCATGTTTTTAAAATATTTTGTTGCATATTGCTGTATAAATATATATTTTTTGCAATATTTGCTAAAAACGAATATTTTTTAGCACACTTTTTGGTATTTACTTTAAAACTGTGTTTTTGCCTATACAATGTACAAAAAAAATTATTTTTAAAATTTCTAAATATCATGTTAGGATTTGCAATTAATACTGAATTTAGACTGAGCACAAACTACCCAGTTTTTGTACAAAAGTGGTTTTTGTTTGTTTTTTATGTATGCGTTTTGGCAAGTAAAAACTAGCAACGGCCAATAACTAGGTAGTTTTTGCTCAGTCTAAATTCAGTAATAGGTATAACAATATTATATTTTGAAACCTAAATATTTTTCAACATTTTTTTTGATCCCGAATACAAAAATATCAAACATAAAGCAATTTCTGACGATGATTAATGGCAATTTTCAATGTTTTAACTACTTTTCAAGACAAATATGTAATACTAAAACTGAATTGATAATATCCAAAACGTTGAAAAATCAATAATAAATGCATATTTTTAAAATTTTAAATGCATATTTTTAAAATTTTAAGTGCATATTTTTCGATTTTAATCATACATACATCTTATGTACATAAAACACGATTATAAATGCATGAATATACGAGCCCTAGTAATTAGGCCTTTTTTTAATCACTGGATTTATTTTGTTCGAAAATCCACATTTTGTTTTTTTAATTTTCAAAATTTAATATTTTTATCCAAATCCACTTATTCACTAAGATAATGTGAAAGAAAAAATTTTAATTTTTCGAAAACGCAATTTCTGGAATTAAATTAAGATAAATCCAAAACGGATTTATTTTATTTATAAATTTATTTTGGATTTAGCTTAATTCAATCCCGGTGTTCATATTTTTACAAAATTTAATGATTTTCTCTCACATTTCATATATATTAAATTTTGAAAATTAAAAAACAAAATGTGAATGTTTTAACGAAATAAAATAAATCCAGTGATTAAAAAAAGGTCCAATATTTGCATAATATTTTAAGGTGTACGAGTACCTTAATTTCGGAGAAGAATTCTTTTTAAAAGCTGTAAAATTAATTTATGTACATATTATTGGTCAGATAATATCTGAATATGTATTATAAAAATATTCATGAAATTACAACTAACATTTTTTTATTATCATTTCATTTATCTCTTAAGCCTTTAGTTTTATTTAATTGTTAAACTTAAAACATATTATTTTACACAAATTGTCTTTTTCACATATTTTTTTTACCTAAAGTAACCTGAATATTACATAAATGAGTATTTTTGAAAGTGCCGATTTTTTGCCGTTTTTTTAAAATCAAAGTGCCGAAAATGCCGATTTTTTTCGAAAAAGTGCCGAATTTTCATCAAAATCATCTGGCAGCCCTGAGCACAATTGTGAATTTACTATCTCACACATATTCTTATGAACTTTAATTTAGTCGTCACTGAGACAGCGACGAGTGCACATCCTTAGCGGGTGTTTTGATATTTTTTTCAAGTGCACTAAAAACAATTATTTATGATATTCAGAAAATATATGATGAAAAATGTTTTTGATATCATGCAATGCCTTTTACGTTATAAAACATTTAAGGAATCTAGGGACTATGTTATAAAAAGACATTATGATTATTTTCATAGTAATATCTTTCATAGTAGATCTTTAATAGAAATAAAAAAACAAAATATAAACAAATTGCCAAAAAGTATTAATATAGAAGATTTTGTTTAAAATCTATAAAAATATGTTGCAGAAAATATCATTAAGATTGTATAAAAATATGGAGATTGATAAATATGTAAAAAGACATATTTTTTAATTCGTCCAATTTTTTTCCCAGTGCAGTTCTCTCTCTTGCTCACTAATACAATTGCAAATCAATTTTGCGCATCACTGATTTACATTGTAGTGTCATATGCTGCTTAATCGGTGCGCTCTCACTTAAAATGTAAGCAACGATGTCAGTAAAGGCTCAGTTAGACGTGCCATAACCATATAAAAGAGCTGTTCAAACCAATCTTATGGGCTACAATGTATTCGATTATAGGTGACATGCCATAACGCCATAACCGTAACCGTAGATACCAATTGAATTTTGGTTGTCTGCTATGCCGTTATGGTTACGGCTATGGCGTTATGGCACGTCTAATTGAACCTTAAGTGCCGTTTCAATTGCACTTACGTTATAAGTGGAGTTCTAGCGAGCTTGATGGCACGTCAATAAATTCAGGCAAATGAGAATGTAATGCACGTTGATTACTGTCCGATTTGCACTTGTAAGGCAAGGTTATGAGGTGGTGCCACTTATCCTTATGCTTTTGTAATTGAAAGTCTAATGCACGTTTATTTAAATGTATCATTTATTTATTTTTTAAAAAATACGATTTATATTAATACATTGAAAAAAATACTTAAATAAAAATAAATATAAACAAATTAAATAAAAATAAATTAAACTTATTATTAAAACACCGTAAGTTGTTTTTCACGTTGAAAAATTTCACTCGAACTTTAAAGGCAATTTATTGCAAATTTACCCCTAAATTCAAAAACGCTTTGTAAAATTATAGGAGGGAGGTTCGTTAAACAAATTTTGTATGAAAATGACGTTTTGTAAATCTGCTATAGCCTTACTAAGCATTTATGAATTGAGGGGTTCGATTATAAAAATGAAAATTTTTTTAATTGTATAACAAAGACACAATCACTATAAACCAAGGTTGGTTACCGTTATCGTTAAAATACCGTTATCGCTAAAATACCATTTCAAATTGAATACCGTTACTGATACTTCTAAAAAAATTTCCCAATACCGTTATCGTTACCGATACCGTTATTTTTATGGGCAGTTACCGGTATTTTACCGGTATTTATTCATTTATATAAAAAATTACAATTTTTTAACTTTTTTATTTTATAATCTTGAGTTATTTTTGCAACAAAATTTATAGAAAATAATTTTAATTACTAAAACTACCAGCATTGAATTTATAGGTTAAAATCTGTATTTTTAAGACTTAAAAGCGAGAATATGCTATGTTTTTACTTGTTTTTATATGTTTTTAACGTAATATTTAATACCGGTACGTACCGGTATTGCTGTTTCGGTAACGGTATACCGTTACCGAATCAATCTTAAATACCGTTACCTTTACCGTTACCGAAACAAACGAAATTCGATACCGTTATCCTTACCGTTATTCGTTTCGGTAACCAACCTTGCTATAAACACAAAATTTTACTTTTCCCAAGAAAAATAATAGTCTTGTACATTAAATTTGCGTGAAAACAAACTCTACACAATTTTCACGTGAAACTCATTGTCGTGAAAAATCATTTTTTTATGGATTATAACAATTTGCGCACGTGAAATAGAAACAATTTACTGTGCTTAACTTATAACACTTATTATTAACTTATAATAATTATTTTTATACAAATTTCAACAATCATTTCGTTGCACGATCAACTTTGAACTAACATCAATAATAGTGATACATATTTCTTATTTTTTATGTTTTTTCAAAAGCCACTATAACGGAATTTTTTATTTCTTTGCATTTTTTGTGCATATACACACTAACTCTCCGCTTATACTGTAATCGGAGTTATAATTAGTGGACGATATTTTTTAGATTACACACGTATAACATCCCTACGGGGAATGAGGAGTCAATTGCCCTCCAAGGACCTATCCCGTGACCGGTCAACCGAAGGCATATTACTAAATTAGTACAAATATGAACAAAAGAAAATGAATTAATTTTCTAAGTATTTTCTGATCCGTTATTTTCACTGTTGCTTTTAAAAAAAGTTGACCGATACCGAAATAAAAAACAAAATTCGCGGCATATTTTGAAAAATATATTTTATTTATTTTACTCTTTTATTTATTTTTAACTTTGTTTTTTCACGATTTGCTTATTTTAGCTCTTATTTTAAATTTCTATAATGTTTTGCTAAGAAATTTTAAGTTTTGTATTTTCAACGTTTTTTTAATGTTAAAGCTGTTTTAGTTTTAACAATTGGTATTTCATTTAAGTTTTCTTTTTAACTTAAGGGGAAATTTTAAGTTTTAATTTATATTATCAGGGGTTTTGAGGTAATTTTCTAATTTTTAATTGATTTTTTAATTTAATTATGGCCAACTCAAAAAACAAGTCAACTGCCATTAAGGGACCTATCCCATGACCGGTCAATCGGGGGCATATTTAAGGCACTTCCACCATATTTGTGTGTGTGTTAATGTTGTTTTCTTTTCTATTTTTTTCTTTGCCATGTTTTTTTTATTTGCTGTGTGTGTGTTTGCTTTTTCTTTCTCTTTTTTATTTGAACAGAAACGAAAAACATAACTTAACCATCAGCCAGCCATCACGCATAAGCAACGTTAGCTCAGACGGTAGAGCGTTTGCCTTACAAGCAGAAGGTTGTGTTATCGAGCCCTACTTCAACGCCAAGTAGATTATTTTTAATTCTTAATTTTTTATTAGTTTATTTGAAAAGCTATTTTTAGACACACCACCTTACTGCCACAATGTGTCTAAAATGTGGCAATTGGTCATTTCCAATGACAACGCCATGTTAAAGTGATATGTCTGTTTCAAACAAAAAGACAGATCAGCGACCGGTCTCCGCCCCCTTGGGACCTATCCTGCGTGTCATCTGGGACCGGTCCCTTTCCCCGTAGGGATTCTAAGTACTTAAATCGCTCGCTTAGAATATCATACTGATGTCATTGATTATAATCTAAGTACTTCGTTTCATTTACCGCTGGGTTTTTAAACAATAAATAGTACTCAAATAGCTTAGGAAGTTCATCCATTTTTAATCGTGGTTTTTGTACATAAAATATCCCGGTGAAAAATGTTCATATACGCTCAAACATGTTCATATATGGTTTATATATAGACACATATGAACAAATATGGATTTTTTATGAACATATATGGATTTTATATGAACATATATGGAAGTATATGTGATTCCATATATGGAAAAAATTTCATATACAGACATATATGGAAGCATCTGTTATTTCATATATGGAAATAGCACTCATATATGGACAAATATGAAAGTATATGTTATTCAATTTATGCAAAAGGGACTTGTATATGAACATATTTCGAAGAATACATTTTTCCATATATGTAAAAGGAACTCATATTTGGATAAATATGGAATTATATTTAATGCCATGAATAAAAAAAGGAACATTGTAGCGCCTAATTTGAATGTCATACATAAATTTATATCTATCGTACAACCTTATAATAAAGGACAGCAACGTTCGCATGTATTCGCATATATTTAATAAATGTATATGTTCATATATGTCCATATATGAACATATACTTAGGTGTTACCTCATTTTTCGGATCCATACATATATGGTTGAACCATAAATGTTCATATATGGAGATTTTTCACCGGAATGTAAATAAAATCGAAAAATATGAATTAAATTATGAATTACATTTTACTTTAAGCAAATTAAGTTATTTCGATTTCACGCGAAAAAACTGTTACATTCCATATAAAAAAAAAATGATTTTTCACGATAATGAGTTTCACGTGAAAATTGTCTAGACTTTGTTTTCACGCAAATTTACTATACAAGACTTATTGTTTTTCTGTGAAAAAGTGAAATTTTGTGTTTATTGTCTTTGTGTTTTTCTAATAAAATAAAAAAATTCTTCAGTTTAAAATTTAAATTAACTTTTAAGGCCTTTTAAAGTTGAGTGAAATTTTTTCACGTGAAAAACAACTTACGGTGCTTTACACTGAAAAAACCTTAAACATTGAAAATAATGGCAGTTTTTAGTAAAATATCAAAAAGTATGCTTAAAAAATATTCAATTATAGCAAAATATGCAACAAAATATATCAAAATATGCATTATAATATGCATTTATAGCAAAATATGTAAAATTTAGCATTAAGGAATCGATACCATTTTATTGCAAATTTATTGATTCGCAAAAATATTTGTGTATATGAACTTCCGAGCCCTACACATCACTCAATTAGTTTCAAAACTTGCAGTAAACTAACATTTTGAGAAGTTTTTGAACCAAGTGTAAATTGGCGTGTCCCGAACTTTTTCCACTTGCGAATTTCGTAACGAAAACAAATCTTATTGAAAAGCTGATTATGAGTAAAATAAGGAAACAGTTGTTCGAGGGTGCTTATATCTGGCTATAAGCAGGGTTACCGTTGCGAATTTTGAAACAGTAGCACAAAAAGTCGTTTTTTCAGAACAAAGTCGCACAAAAAAGTCGTTAAAGAAAGTACCAAACTTTTCTTTAACGTATTTTATTAAAAAAAACACAACCCACAAAAAGAAATTACAATAACAATTTAAACAAAAAAAGAAAAAATCATCGAAAAAATATGTTAAACCATCTTGTTACACTTAGAGAATTATCTGCATAATATTAACGGAATATCCCATGAAACCAATGAAGTTTCACTGGAACTCATCAACTTTTCATGGAATTAGTGGAATTTTTCATAAAATGTTGTGCAAAAGCTTCATTGAAACTAGATTCATAAAATATATGAAGCTTCTTCATCAAATTTAAGAAATTTTTCATTTATTTTGTGAATAAAACTTAATTGGTTCACTACAAAATATCATTAAAACATTTTATTGTTTGGAAAATTCGTTTCTGTATTTTAGTACAAGTTTATTGCTTCGAACTCAGTCTTCTAATGCGGTATCTAGCAAAATGGGATTTGATAGCATGGAGTAAGAGCCCAGCAAAAAACCTGCTTCGCTGGATGCAGCTTTGTAAGGGAATAAATAAAATTAATCCCTTACAAAGCTGCTTACGGAAGGCATGATTTTTCCATATAAAGGGCCCGCTTGGAAGCACGTTGTTTTGTGAGAAAAAGCGGATTATTCGCTGCTGAAAAATTGCAGTAAGTTCATGTTTTTCGTAAGTGCATTTAACCGCAAATAAATTCATGCACTTTTTTGGAAAAAGTGCTTTTTTGCTGCTGATGCAGTAAATTCATGATTTTCATTGAGAGCATTTAAACGCGTCTTCTTATGAAAATAAATGCATTCATTTGCCGACTTCAAAATGCAGACTGACTCATGTTTATGTGGCGCCTATACATTAAACTCCACTAAAGAAGGGTAAAACACGATTGAGATGACACAGATTTCGTGCGCATTAATCCTTGGATAACTTACATTTTATTTTACTCCCTTACAACCTGCTTCGTCGTAAGGGAATAGCGTAGCACTATAATTTTTTAAATAACTTGCTTACGATTTGCTTCGTTTAAGGCAGTTTTGCAGGGTATACAATCAAATTGCAAAATTTTTTGTGTATTGTAAAGCAGAATTTGTAGCGCGTTTTTAAGCGCTTCGTATTTTTACTGCTTTTAAAATACTAAAAAATTTTGCTGGGAGGTTTTGAGTTTTAAGCTATTGGTTAATTTTTTTTCATTAATCCCAATTTAGAAAAATTATTTCCGCGCACGAGCTGCTGTGAGGTTACCTACACTCAAAACAATGTTGGTAAAAATTCTGCTAAATGCGTTTTGATTAAAGTGAACTAATTTTTATGTTAGCTTACCTTAAAATTTAGGATTGAACTAATATTTTTTGTAATTCCAATTTAGCATAACACTTAATTTTATTCGTATTTGAACTAATTTTTCCAGCTACTTTTTAGTAATTTGTGTTCCTAAGTTTTAAAAATTTTAAAGCCAGTTTAAACAATTGTTTTTAAACATTGATGGAATTCACAGTTCATACTATATTAAGCACAAAATTAGCATTTATCGTAAATTTGACAATTTTCTATGGGTTAAACTTAAAAAATCATGCTATTTTAAAACGATAGTACATTAGCAACCAACTTGTGAATTCTTTTATTATATTTTTAGCGGTCTATACGTGACTTTTCAAAAATTTTATATGGCAGCGTAGCTTTTCAAGATGTCTCCAAAGTCCAACTTTTAGTATGGGGTCACCTCTACAAACTGTCCTTGCAAAATTTCAAGCAAAAAATTTTCCATTTGCAAAAGTTATGGCAATAAATACATTTTTTACTAAGGCTAGTATCGTACTAAAGACATTTTAAGAAATCACCACTAAGCCCTTACGGAAGCAAAATATTTTCGATTTCATTATATCGTCTGTTTCGAAATGCACCATCATTTTATTATGTTTGAAAATGCACCAACATAGCATATCAAATGATGCGTCATGTCAAAAGTGCATCCCAAAAATAACTGAAGCAAACGCTTTGCAAACTTATCACAGATGCATATTAGATTCAAAGCAGTGTGCATTTCTGAACAATCCATGGAAGTTCCAATGTTTCAATAGGGAATGTTCCAATACGGTAAAAACTGCACAGAGAGAGCTTTCTGGATAAAATTTCAATGAACTTACTTATTTACATCGACATTATGCGGAAAGTTCATCAAAAACATGCAGATAACCCACTCAATGTGTCATTGCAGACCCCTACGTCGTACACCTAAAGGGCCTAGAGACGATTTCATACTTGGGTCATCGAAGATCTATCTATCCTACCAGTCCACCAGTCCGGTAAACTTGCGGAAACACAAAATAGGCGAAAGAGACCTAAAATGTCACATTTACTGGTTCCACCATCCATCGCTACACCTTATTAACAAAAAGAAAAAGAAACAATACAAATTAAACAACAGAAAACAAAAATTCGAAAAAACCCCCACCATCCGTACAATAATATAGCCGTGTAGGCACTAAAGGACTGAACGACTCATCTTAAATGACATTTCAAGACACATGATAGCCAGTGATGCCAACTTGGTGCTTTAAGCACTATTTATGGTGCTTTTTGATGACCCACACGCCAAAATTTTGTTCATGGTGCCAAAACAAAAAAAAAGAACTAAAATAGTGCTTTTTTATTTTTTGGTTAGTTCTTTTAGTGCTTTTTCAACAATTTTTCATATTCGAGTTTTTGCAATTAAATTGTTCTAAAAAAGTTCACTAATATTTTTAAGTGGAACATTTTATATGGCAACTTTTTCTAGGTTTTAAGGTCAATGTAGGCAGTGGTACCAGACCAAATGTAAAAATAAAACGTCACTATCGTCAGCCATTTTATGAGAAATCGTCAGGAAATTGTCATCAGTAAAATATTAAAAAAAACTAGATTTATCTATTTTTTTATTCGAAATTTAACTTATTTTAAATGCTTGACTATATCGCTGCTCTTAAGATAATTCACAGCTTTTATAAATTCGAATTATATATAACTGGACGTTATTTTTTACTTCACCTGTAAAAAGGTGGTATTTATGCTACGATTAGTTACAAATAAAACACCTCATCATGCGTTATGCGGTTTAAGTTCACATAAATAATTTATGGACTTTAAGTTCGTGATTCCGAACTCTGTTTTTAAAACTTTTAGTCACGTCATAATTTTTCTATAATTTACAAATAAGCCAAACACAGAGTATTTCGGCATTTTTAACCCCGATTTTCTAAAAAACGTGACTTGATTGAGACATTTTAAAAACATATTTAAAATCAGCTTGTCTAAATTTAAAAAATGTTGTACCAAAGTTTAAATCCCTGCAAAGAATTCATTTTATAAAGCTGTGTAAATTAAAAATTAATCTAGTTCCAACTTTTGTTTGTTAATTGTTTTCAACTATGAACATATTTTTCCACTCAGACCTGAGAATTATTGCGAATCACAAAAATGCGATTCGGAAAGAACAATTTGCGGGTTTTCACACACTTTTCTATAGTTTCTTGAATTGGATGGTATTTATAATTAAAGAAAATTTAGAAACTTTTGTATGAACTGTTTATTTCTGTTTTTAGTTTTTAAATTAAAATATACATATCGTTGGCTTAGTCGGCAAATATCTCAAGTCCATTTTTTTTTTAATTTTTCAGGAGAGACAAAAAACAGTCTAACTTTCTTTGGGTTAACTTTTTTAAATCTGTAAACGCAGTTTTCTTCTTTAGTTCATCTTGTTTAACCACAAAAAATCATAGAATTCCAAAATAAAAGTTTGCAGACTTATAGGCTCTTTTTGCACTTAGCACATTTGCTCTTTATAATTTTCTCTTTTAAATGTGAACTTAGCAGATTTTCTTTTTTTATTTTATTTTTATTTATGTCAGCAGAATCCATGACAATCGCCTAATAAAATTTATTAGTTAACATTGATTTTCCTGAAAAAATTTATAAGTAATAGTTACCCAGCCAACATTTTTCTGAGCGCTCAGAAATTATGACTCATAAAAGACTCTAAAATACGATAATTTTCAGAGTGCTCAAATCTTAGAGTCATAAATGAAACATAATAGACTCTTATTTATGAGTGTATTCAAAATTTTTTCAGTACCCATAAATGAATCAAAAATTAGTCATAAATGACTTTTAAATGGCTCAGAAAATTCAAAATTTTCGAGTCTTTTATGAGCCATAAAAGTGCGCTTAAAAGAGGCTTCATCGGTGAAGAAAAACACCCCCATATATCTATGATTTCAGAAGGTCTAAGGGCTCTTTTATGAGTCTTTTCGGACTTCAATTGTACACTGGTTACCTTAAAAGTTAAAATAACTAAATAATTATTTAGTTAATCTTTAATAATGTTTTGTCTTTTGTCTATTGAAGAAATTTGTTGAAACAAAATGTGTGTTGTTTTCAGCTGGACTTAGCACGTGGTTTTCAATGTTTTGTTTTTTGTTTTTTTTGGACTTGGCAGAATTGCTTACCACTGCATAACAACAAGAAAAAACAACATAACGGACTTGACAGGTTTGCTGGCTAAGCCAACGATATACATTACTTTTTGCAACTTCCCATGTGAAAATCGAAATATACATATATGAACATACATGACTAGTATATGATCAAGCATAGTCATACATGATCATATACATCAATGCATAGTTTAATGTATGACCATACATGATCTTATATATGTCCATATATCTTCGGATCCGAAATTTGAGGGTATATGGAGGTATATGGCCATATATGAGCATACACGAATCATATGTGAGCATATATGGTCATATATGAACATGTACCGTCATATGTCCTCAAATTTCGGATCCGAAGATATATGGAAATATACGAGATAATGTATGGTCATGCATTGAACTATGCATGGACGTATATGATCATGTATGCCTATGCATTATCATATACTACTCCATGTATGATCATTCACGTTCATATATATTTCGATTTTCACATGGGTTTGTACAAATTTATTTTATTTTTTTATTAAAAAGACATAGTGCTTTTTTACGCTTTTTTAAGCGAAAAATAACGCTTTTTACGCTTTTTTGCAAAACATTTGCACTTTTTACACTCCAAAAGTTGGCAACACTGATGATAGCCCACAAGCCATAACGAGAAAGGTTGCCATTTTAGCTATTTTCCGGCTGTATTTTTTATAGCTTCCCAATCTCATGTTTAGGTGTTAAAAAGTGGGATCAAAAATTACCCAATTTTTGGTTTTTTAAATTTATTTTTTATAATTTTAAAGCAAAATAGATAATTTGGTTATCAAGTGAAAGCTTTTTTGAAGGCGCAGCTAAAGGTATACAAAACATGCACAACTTGTTTTGTTATTCAAGTATTAATTTTTTCGAATAGTACATTCGTATGAGAAATTGTTGTTCGTTTTGATTAAAATTTACACATAATAATGCCTTTTAAATTTAATCGAGGGAGTGTCTGTACTTTCGATATTCGCTCTTGTTTAGCTTTAAGACTACTTTTCGCATAGCGCCTTTTTCAAGAATATTTCAAATGTTTTAACTAAGTGGCAACACTGGACCCACAACACGGGCAACATGGGTATCAAATTTTTATTTTCTCGAGTTCTTTAAAACTGCGTACAAATAAATCTTAATCTCGTAAATTTCAGTGAGATCGGGCAGTTTAAAACAAATACGTCTCTTCTTTTTCTTCTGAAATTGCTTATTAAAAACTAAAATAAACTACACACAAAAAAATGTTTGGCAAATAATTACGAGTATTTAAACTTTTTCCTTTGCTATTTGTTTGTCATATTTTCCGCAACGTTTTCTAGTAAAATGTACTACTAATGGAATTTAAAATTTTAGTTTTTACGGTAAAAGAAAAAAGTTTTTTAAAGAAAAATAATATTGGGAATTTTTAGGAAAAATACCAAACTTACATGAGCATATATGGTCATATATGAACATGTACCGTCATATGTCCTCAAATTTCGGATCCGAAGATATATGGAAATATATGAGATAATGTATGGTCATGCATTGAACTATGCATGGACGTATATGATCATGTATGCCTATGCATTATCATATACTACTCCATGTATGATCATTCACGTTCATATATATTTCGATTTTCACATGGGTTTGTACAAATTTATTTTATTTTTTTATTAAAAAGACATAGTGCTTTTTTACGCTTTTTTAAGCGAAAAATAACGCTTTTTACGCTTTTTTGCAAAACATTTGCGCTTTTTACACTCCAAAAGTTGGCAACACTGATGATAGCCCACAAGCCATAACGAGAAAGCTTGCCATTTTAGCTATTTTCCGGCTAGATCTGGGGTTTTTTTTCATCTAGCTATAAAAAAATCGCTAGATTGCATCTAACCGGAAGATTTAGCCATTAAATTTTCTTTCTCGCCATTTTTAGCTTTTTGTTTCTTACTAGATATTTTTAAGCATTTTTTAAACTTGGAGTTTTTTATAGTCCATTAACAAGAAAAGTATCCCAATATGTTCTCTCCGATCTTAATGAGATTCGGGTATGTGATAGAGGAGAAAAAATAAAGTACGTGTATTTTTTATAGCTTCCCAATCTCATGTTTAGGTGTTAAAAAGTGGGATCAAAAATTACCCAATTTTTGGTTTTTTAAATTTATTTTTTTATAATTTTAAAGCAAAATAGATAATTTGGTTATCAAGTGAAAGCTTTTTTGAAGGCGCAGCTAAAGGTATACAAAACATGCACAACTTGTTTTGTTATTCAAGTATTAATTTTTTCGAATAGTACATTCGTATGAGAAATTGTTGTTCGTTTTGATTAAAATTTACACATAATAATGCCTTTTAAATTTAATCGAGGGAGTGTCTGTACTTTCGATATTCGCTCTTGTTTAGCTTTAAGACTACTTTTCGCATAGCGCCTTTTTCAAGAATATTTCAAATGTTTTAACTAAGTGGCAACACTGGACCCACAACACGGGCAACATGGGTATCAAATTTTTATTTTCTCGAGTTCTTTAAAACTGCGTACAAATAAATCTTAATCTCGTAAATTTCAGTGAGATCGGGCAGTTTAAAACAAATACGTCTCTTCTTTTTCTTCTGAAATTGCTTATTAAAAACTAAAATAAACTACACACAAAAAAATGTTTGGCAAATAATTACGAGTATTTAAACTTTTTCCTTTGCTATTTGTTTGTCATATTTTCCGCAACGTTTTCTAGTAAAATGTACTACTAATGGAATTTAAAATTTTAGTTTTTACGGTAAAAGAAAAAAGTTTTTTAAAGAAAAATAATATTGGGAATTTTTAGGAAAAATACCAAACTTTTTGTATTTCTAAAAATTTAGCGATTTCTAGCGATTTTTATTTTTTAATCTAGCTATTTTTTATGTCCTAGAGTTGGCAACCTTGATAACGAGTTGTGTGGTTTTACTTTTCATAACGATTGAATCAGTACAAACAACAAAAAAAACCATGGATGGTAACCGAAACGAATGCGGTTATCGTTAGGGTAACGATGTTTTAGGTTATTTCGGTAACGGTATTTTAAGGGTAACGCTATTTCATTTATTTCGGTATTTGAGTTATTTCGGTAACGGTATTCTAAAAATAACGATATTTGGTTTATTTCGGTAACGGTATTTTAAGGTTAACGGTATTTCAGTTATATCGGTAACGGTATTTTAAGTGTAACGGTAGTCAGTTATTTCGATGCATCCCGTAATTTAAAAAAAAAAAAACATGAGATTAAAAACAGAACCAATTTATCAACTTAATGTACAAAAAATATTCAATAACCACTTGAAATTACCAAAAGCAGAAAATTAAAAATAACGGTAACGGTATTTTAGGGATAACAATATTTCATTTGTTTCGGTAACGGTATTTTAAGGGTATTGATATTTCATTTATTTCAGTATCGGTATTTTAAGGATAACGGTATTTCAGATAAAAATTTCCGTTTGCAGAACTGGGGATTTATTGGGGATGATACGAAATTTTAGGAGATCATTTGGGGATAAAATATATTATTGCTTTTTCATATTTTTATGAATTTAAACCTGATAATTCTAAATATTTATATCTTTTTTAAGAATGATGAGTCTGGCAAGGTAATGTTCGTAGAAACTTTAATTCATCTTGGTGAAAATTCGAATTCTTTTTGGTTCTAAAATAAGAGTTATAAAAAGCTCTTCTTAAATTAAATGTATACTCTACAAGTTACTCAATTGTCAAAAGTTTAATCCATCTGCTGAAATGCTAAAACTTTTTAATGCAGTACCATACACAACAAAATGTCTGAAGCTGATGAATCAGACAATTTTTATTCTTAAATATTTAAAATGAAAAATTTTTGTTCAAATTTTCTTTGCTGTTATTTAAATTTATTTGTTCTTTTTTATAATTTGTTGCAAGCACAAATTTATTGAGTCTGAGTCTGCACATCAAACCAATTTCTGTACTTTCAAACCAAATTTCTGCAATTTCATACCAAAAATTCCCTTAAATAAGGGAATATTTACTCTCTGGTTGTAAATCGAGTTGGGGACAGCTTGTGAACAAAAAAAAAAAGAGTACCAGTTGGGTACGTAGGAGTAGCATGGAATGAGTATGATTTATATATAAAATTTTGAACGGTTTTATCAATAATATATTCCTATATATACAATTTGCAAAAAGCAAATACTGATATATGATTTAATATGATTACATATGAGAAAATTTCTAAAAAAATTTATAATATATCACCATATAAAAACATATAAGGTCGCGCACAATATTTATATTATCATATATTTAAATATTAAAAAATATATGTTATATATACTCTTTTTTACTCGGGATGGTTTAAATGGCACCATATATGGTAATATATTGCTTAAATAGCACCACACATAAATATATATGGCACTATACATATTTTCTTATATTATCATATCTGGAACTGTATTAAAAATTTTGATCATGAGGTACCATATATGACCACTCATTGTTTAATTGACAATATATATAATAATATATGGTTTAAATGGCACCACCTATGCTAATATATTGCTTAAATAACACCATATATATATGGCACTATATATATTAGCATATATTATCATATCTGCAACTGTATTATGAGGTACCATATATGACCATATATTGTTTAAATGCTACCATATATGATAATATCTAGTTTAACTGGCACCATATATAGTTATATATTGTTTAAATGATACCATCTATAATTATATATTGCTGAAATGCCACCATATATATTAAGATATAGCTCTATATATAACTATATATGCAATAAGATCAGCCAAGCTATGTAATATATAATCATATATACCATATATTAATATTATAAAGGCCGATATCTAATTAGATGAAATTATATATGGCATAATATAAGGAAAAATTTTGGAAAAAGACGTCATATATAATTATATATGGATATACATAACGACATGCCTAATTATATATTGTAATATCTTCCACATATGATTATATAATTTTTCTTACTCGGGTTTTCAGTAATTTATTTTAAATTGGTCAAAAATATGAGTCTTTTTTTTAATGTAAAATATTTTTAAGTACAATTAAGTCGAAATTAGCACAGTCTTAAAATATCGTAATTCAGCTTGCATAATAAAAAAGAACATACTGCCGGTTTTTGCCCTCCCGAGTAAAAAAGTTTTGATATAACCATATATTATTTTATGTAATTGCATATAGTAACTTATAGTTACATATGGCCACATATGCTTTTAAATGCAAGCAGATATACTTTTATATAGTCATATGTTAGATATTTTTTCCTCAAAGGTTTTAATATGGATACATATGTGATTTTATATTATTACATACTGGCCTACATGTAATTGCATGTGCTATATATAAGTACATAAAGTAACATATTACAGATATAATTACATATGTGACAGCGCATAGAGAAAGGGACCTAAGGGTAAAAAAAATCAATTTTTTTTTTTTTGTGGACATCATCTGAGCATCGAATGAGACCGATCCCATGCTCTCCTGACCTTAGGTCCCTTTCTGTCCTTAGGTCCCTTTCTATTTTGCGCGTCACATATACGTTTATGTATAATTTAGTATGACACTATATATAATAATATAAAACTATATGTGGAGCCATATAAGAAATATTTCATAATTTGTGTTAGATATGATTATATATTGACGAATAAGAACCCATATATAATTGAAAAAAATTCAATTACAATTATCTTCGATACAATAAGATACAATTAGATGTTCTCATTTTTCGGATATAATTATATCTAATTACATAACAGATTATATATAATTAAATATAACTTCATATGGCTCCATATCATTTTTTTTTTTACTTGGGCTATTTTAAAATGTTTCAGTTTTCAAAATGTTGATTTTTAATTTTTATTTTAAAAAATAAAAATTGTTTTTCAGTTTCAGTTTTTTTTGAAAAAAAACCATTTGTAAATTTTTTTTAAAATACAGATGATCACATGGGATCACACGTGATGAATAGTAACAAATACTATAATCACGTGACTCATGCATGATCGTGAGTAAGATGTACTTTTTAGTGCGTGAGTTAGTTGTTTAATCATAAATTTTTTTTGCCACTTTTCTCTTTTTCTTTAGAATTTAGTGATCTTGGGTATTTTTTTTAATGTGATTACATACGCCGTGAGTGAGAGTGACCAGAAACAACTTTTCTGTTATTTATTTTTTTGTTCATGTACGTGGGTTTTATATGCCTCTCACTTTACACAAGTTCTTGATTCATGGACCTGACTAAGTATCCCACTCTCTATTACCAATAGGCCAATTATCTGAGGGACCACAAGAAGCTCGAAACAAAGATTTTAAGATTTGTATAGAACACTATGCGCGTAAATGCAGTCTAGAAAAGTCGAATGAAGAAATATTTATTAGGTTTCTTTTAAGAAAATAATTTAATTTTCAGAATTTAAATGAATATTTAAGGCCTTTAAAGTTTGAGTGAAAATTTTCCACGTGAAAAACAACTTACGGTGCTTAAGGAGGAAATTCAACGGAATTTTGAAACTATTTTTTGGTGAGTGCAAACGAATGTCTCGGGCTGTAGTAAAATTAATATTGAACATAAATTATGTCTAGGTGGGAAGAAATGACGTTTATGCAAACATTTTAGTGTTTGCCTGCAAAAATATATTTTTCATATATTTCATTGGGTTGTAAAAATATTATATTTGTGTGCAAACATATTCCAAAATGGCTTTTTGCTACGGGTATGATCAAGATTTAGAAACTTATAAGCACAGTTAAAAAAATCGAAAATTTTGTTACCATAAACAACTACCACAATTTGGTCAACTTTAAGTGATGGTAGCGATCTTTAAATTTTTTTCGTTATTTTCCGCATAATTAGCTCTTTAAGCGTACGAGCAAAATCAGGACGTCGGCGTTAGGCGTTTGTGAGATTACTAATAACATTTTTTTTGTGAGCTGAAGCAGAGTCATTCCGTGCTACTCTTACGTGCTCAACTGGTACTCTTTATTTTTGTTCGCAGGCTGTCCCCAACTCGATAAACAACAAAGGAGTAAATATTACCTTATTAAGGGGAATTTTCGGTATGAAAATGCAGAAATTTGGTTTGCAAGCACAGAAATTGGGTTTGAAAGCCCAGAATAAGGTTTGAAGCATTCAGAAAATGAAAAATCTCCAAAAAAGCCGAAAAAAATTTCGTAATTTGTTTTTTTTTGTGAAATTTGAGAAAAATAATTTATACGAGTAAACAAAAAATTGCCTACCATTAGTGACATCTCAGTCAGAAATCACCAGTGGTACAAAAAATCAAGCACTGGCATACCACTGCGTAACCACGGTGTTAAAACTAAATGACTGGCTTAACACTCATTTGGGACGCTTTGCCAGCGTTGGCAAAAAGCGTTTTGCCAGTATTTGTTTACCACAAATTTCGGTGGTTTATAAAAAAAACCACTGGCAAAGAATTGGCTTAGAGTGATATGCCAAGGTTTGCAACCAGTGGTTATTCAGTGCTAGCTAGCCAATGCTACCAGTGGTACAAAAATAAATTCACTGGTAGACCAATGATTTTATAAAAATGCTGACGCTTCGTTAAAAAAGGTTTGTAGTCAGAAGGTTCCGAGTTCAAATCCGGTTGCAAGCAAAAACATTTTTGTTTTTAATTTAAAATTTTTTTTGTTTTATAAAATAATTTTTTTGTTTGTGGGAAAGCTCCTTCAAGACCAATTTTTTTTCGCTCTCCCAACGCTGGCATATTAGTTACAAAAAATTGTTTGCCAGTACTAGCATTTTGGCACAGCCAGTACCCTACGGGGAAAGGGACCGGTCCAAAGTGACACGCAGGATAGGTCCCAAGGGGGCAAGGACCGGTCCTTGATCGGCCCTTTTGTTTGAAAGAGACACGTCACTTTAACATGGCGTTGTCATTGGAAATGACCAATTGCCACAGTTTAGACACATTGTGGCAGTAAGGTGGTGTGTCTAAAAACAGCTTTTCAAATAAAATAATAAAAAACTAAGAATTAAAAATAATCTACTTGGCGTCGAAGTAGGGCTCGATAACACAACCTTCTGCTTGTAAGGCAAACGCTCTACCGTCTGAGCTAATGTTGCTTATGCTTGATGACTGGCTGATGGTTAAGTTATATATTTTTCGTTTCTGTTCAAATAAAAAAGAAAAACAAAAAACAAAAACAAACACACACACAGCAAATAATATGGATATGGAAAAGAAAAAAAATAGAAAAGAAAACAACATTAACACACACACAAATATGGTGGAAGTGCCTTGAATATGCCCCCGATTGACCGGTCATGGGATAGGTCCCTTAATGGCAGTTGACTTGTTTTTTGCGTTGGCCATATTTAAATTAAAAAATCAATTAAAAATTAGAAAATTACCTCAAAAACTCTGATAATATAAATAAAAATTTTAAAAATTCCCCTTAAGTTAAAAAGAAAAGTTAAATGAAATACCAATTGTTAAAACTAAAACAGCTTTAACATTAAAAAAAAAAAACGTTGAAAATACAAAACTTAAAATTTCTTAGCAAAAAATTATAGAAATTTAAAATAAGAGCTAAAATAAGCAAATCGTGAAAAAATAAAGTTAAAAATAAATAAGAGAGTAAAATAAATAAAAAACATTTTTAAAAATATGCCGCGAATTTTGTTTTTTATTTCGGTATCGGTCAAGTTTTTTTAAAAGCAACAGTGAAAATAACGGATAAGAAAATACTTAGAAAATAAATTCATTTTCTTTTGTTCATATTTGTACTAATTTAGTAATATGCTCTCGGTTGACCGGTCACGGGATAGGTCCTTGGAGGGCAATTGACTCCTCATTCCCCGTAGGGTAGTTGTCCAGCTGTTATCACTCATTTCTGTGTTTAGCCACCAAGTATTATATGTGTCGTTAGCTCAGTGGGTAGAGCAATCGTCTGCCAATCTGACGGCCTGGGTTCAAATCACGGCAGGACCAAAAAAAATACAAATGAACTTTTTTTTAAATTTCATTTTGGAAAATATATTTCCAGACCACCTATTAATTGGTTTTGCTAGAGTTTTGCCAACGTTTAAAAATTTTGTTCCTCCAGTGCTTTTCCGGCGCTTTTTGAGCAGCCGGTCCTTTTGTCTAATGATGTTACCATTTTGGGAATGGTAAAGCAAAAGTGCCAGTACTTATACCACCTTCTGAAGTGATTTGCCACCGCTTACCCTTTTGTATTTTTCTGACTGGCATTATACATAAATTCCAAAAATTTATATAAAAATTGGGCGTAAAACAGGGAGTGATCATAATTTTTCCCAAATCTGGCATAATTTCACCAAAAACCGGCAAATTTATCGCTTATAATCACACATGTTGGTTATCATTTTTCATCACACATGTTGTAACTCAACTCATTTTTAAGAGAAAAATGTTGTTTATCGAGTTCGACCGACTTCGCCTTTTTTTCTAGAGATTTAATGGTAGCATAATATCTCTCTATAATATATACTCTTTGGTTTAAGTACGATTTGCTTTGATTTTGGGAGAGGGGTAATATGCGTCGGTTAAGTGTTGTTCTTCCGTCACGAAATTCGCAAGTGGAAATAGTTCGAGACACTCTAGTGTTCATGTGTAGATGTTGTATATAAGCATTTAGCTATTGTTGCTATGTTTTGCTATGTGGGTTTGCATTGTTATTGTTTATTCATTTCGATAATTGGGTTAATCTTCTGTTTTGTTTTTATACGTTTATTAATTAATACAAAAAGTTCTAATGAAATAGGAAAATAGTGAATAAGAATAATTTAAACCATGGATGGTAACCGAAACGATGTGGTTATCGATGTGGGTAACGCTATTTTAAATTATTTCGGTAACCGTATTTTGGGTAACGCTATTTCACTTATTTCTGTTTCGGGATTTAAGGATAACGATATTTCAGTAATTTAGGTAACGGCGTTTAAGGGATAACGGTATTTGGGTAACGGCATGTTAAGGCTAACGGTATTTCAATTATTTTGGTATCGATATTTTAAGGATAAGGCTAGTCACTGGTGTTAAAATATCAAGTCTCATCAGATCTTATGAGGTCTGATTGTATCAGATCTAAATAAATCTCAGAATTGGGAACAAATTTGAGATCTTATTTGATTTTATTAGATCTTCTTAGGCGGATCTGCTGCACCATATATTATCAGATCCAATTTTGTCTGGATTTTAGTATCTTATCGACAAAAAAAAATTTTAAAGTAGAATTATACATACATCCAGAAAAAAGATTGGTTGGAATTCGATCAAAACCATTAAAATGAATTTACCAGGACGTTATTTTATTTAAAGTTGCCTATAATTGAGTACTACACCAAAAATATTTCACTGGGTATCAAAAATAGGGAAAATTAACTAAAAAACAATCCTCTTAACAAGTTATTGGTATCTCCATTAATTTTAAAATTAATATCGGCTTACAAGGGAAGTACTTTAGCCTAAACACTTCGATTTTGATGAAATTTGGATATGTGATAGAGACAAAAAATCTAAGATCGACCTGTCTCAGCTTATCTGCCACCTCGGAATTTTAAGGGTCCAAAAAGGGGTTCAAAAATGGGTCCTTTTTAGGTTTTTTAGCTTTTTAAGATATTTTGACCAAAGGAACCATGTGCAAGTGTGGTATTGTTGAAAAGGAATTTTTGAGGGCTTTTCACCGGTACCTTATTTTGGTTCTTTTTTGATCTTTCGAATTTGCTGTTTTAAAATTTTCCAAAATTTTGGGTACTTTATATGGAAAAGTATACTGCTATGGCTGCTGAATTTATATGTATTATTCCTTATTAAATTTAAGCGGACACGTGTTTTTGCATTTTTCGATATTCGCACTACATAAGGTTTGGCAAAATTTTTCCCGAAACACCTTTTTTGGTACATTTTTAAAAAATTTAGGCCGCTTTCTGTGCTAAACATAGGAAATATGTTCATCAAACTTCATAGTTTGATGGATATATTAATTCTGTCATATACTATTTTTTAATTTCGTAAATTTGAAATTTGCTCTCATACAAAAAGTTTAAAAAAATGCTTTTTTTACATACTTCGTATTTTTTATATAAAATGTGGAAATGTTATACTTATTTCCACATTAGATCATGTATATTTTATATGTTTTCCAGTGATATATAACATGATATATATATATAACCTGTTGCAATACAAAAAAAGAATTTTTAAACAATTTTATTAGCTTATTTCTTAACATGCTTTCGTTGAAAATAAATTTAAAAAAACCCTTTTTATTATTATTTATATTTGTCATTACTCATTAGTTATGGTATTTCTTTTTCATTAATATTGATACATTTCATTCATTACATACATTTTTGTATTGCAGTTTACTTTTATTCTGAAATATTAAAAATTATTTGAACAATTATTTTAATTTTGGCACTAAAAAATACAATTTGTTTTTTTTATCAGCCTTCTTGAAACAACAAATAAAATCTAATATGAGAATATCATATTCGAGTTTGGAGTTATTACAATATTCTAACTAAATATATGAAAAATTATTTTAATTAAATATTAATCTACTAACAAAAAATTTGTTATGTGCATATAGTATACGCTCTGCAAAGGATATGATCATACCATTGCAAACAAACATGTGTACGTCGATAAAAAGTACTATTTAGTACTTTTTTGTAAGAGAGCATAACTTAAATGCCTTTATTCCCTTATTTTGTTTAACGACGGTTATATATATATATCATGTTATACATATATCACTGGAAAACTTATAAAAAAATACACGATCTAATGTGGAAATAAGTGTAACATTTTATATAAAAAAGACGGAGTATGTAAAAAACGCATTTTGTTTAAACTTTTTGTATGGGAGCACATTTTATATTTACGAAATTAAAAAAGAGTATATCACAGGATTAATATATCCATCAAAATATGAAGTTTGATGTACATATTTCCTATGTTTAGCACAGAAAACGGCCTAAATTCTTGAAAAATATACCAAAAAAGGTGTTTCGGGAAAAATTTTGCCAAACCTTATGTAGTGAAAATATCGAAAAATGCAAAAACAACTGTCCGCTTAAATTTAATAAGGAATAATATATATGAATTCAGCAGCCATGGCAGTATACTTTTCCAAGCAAAACATATAAATTCAAAATTAGACTTCAAAATTAATAAGTGTTTGTGGTGTAGTCGGTAGAGAGTTGGCCTAGTATTCGGATTTCCGAGTTCGAATCCCGGAAAAGACAAAAATTTATATGTCTTTTTTTTAAATTAAAATAAAATATTCATATGTATAAATAGTAAATATGGCTAAGAAAATTAGAGGTAGTTGTGGTGCAGTGGGTAAGTGTGTGAACTATTAACCTGAATGGCCGGGTTCAATACCAGAAAATTCAAAAAAAGTTTTTTAATTTCAATAAAATTTTGTGGAACATAATAATAATTATGTGGAACATAATATTGAATTTCGTAAAGATGTTGTTGATACTACTGAACCAAGTAATAATGTTTTAAATTCTAATATGCGAATACGTAGAGCTAGTCTTTGTCTTTCTTTACATGATGATGATGATATTTTTTTTTTTTTATATATGTATGTATGTATGTATGTATGTATGTATGTATGTATGTATGTATGTATGTATGTATGTATGTATGTATGTATGTATGTATGTATGTATGTATGTATGTATGTATGTATGTATGTATGTATGTATGTATGTATGTATGTATGTATGTATGTATGTATGTATGTATGTATGTATGTATGTATGTATGTATGTATGTATGTATGTATGTATGTATGTATGTATGTATGTATGTATGTATGTATGTATGTATGTATGTATGTATGTATGTATGTATGTATGTATGTATGTATGTATGTATGTATGTATGTATGTATGTATGTATGTATGTATGTATGTATGTATGTATGTATGTATGTATGTATGTATGTATGTATGTATGTATGTATGTATGTATGTATGTATGTATGTATGTATGTATGTATGTATGTATGTATGTATGTATGTATGTATGTATGTATGTATGTATGTATGTATGTATGTATGTATGTATGTATGTATGTATGTATGTATGTATGTATGTATGTATGTATGTATGTATGTATGTATGTATGTATGTATGTATGTATGTATGTATGTATGTATGTATGTATGTATGTATGTATGTATGTATGTATGTATGTATGTATGTATGTATGTATGTATGTATGTATGTATGTATGTATGTATGTATGTATGTATGTATGTATGTATGTATGTATGTATGTATGTATGTATGTATGTATGTATGTATGTATGTATGTATGTATGTATGTATGTATGTATGTATGTATGTATGTATGTATGTATGTATGTATGTATGTATGTATGTATGTATGTATGTATGTATGTATGTATGTATGTATGTATGTATGTATGTATGTATGTATGTATGTATGTATGTATGTATGTATGTATGTATGTATGTATGTATGTATGTATGTATGTATGTATGTATGTATGTATGTATGTATGTATGTATGTATGTATGTATGTATGTATGTATGTATGTATGTATGTATGTATGTATGTATGTATGTATGTTTTTTTTTTTTTTTTTTTTTTTTGTTGGACGTAGTGATAGCGCGCTATCAACTAGTGGCCCCACGACAACTTCACCAACTCCACCCCGGAACTACGGTAGCATTTCATCAGGACGGGGGGTTTATTTCCATAAGATTCCTACGTCCTCCTTACTTTCTCTAAGTAAGGAGGTTCGGAACCACAGAGCTCCTTTCCTTCAATATTCTATTGATGTATCCTTCACACAGTTTCCATGCATTCTCAGATTTCAGCATTTCGCCTAGCAGATTCTCCTGAGTTAAAGTTACACCTAGCATATCATTTAAAGCGTGTCTCTCCTCTAACCACTTTTTACATTCAAAAAGTATGTGCTTTGCATCTTCATCTACTGCTCCGCATGAGTCACAGCTGCTTATCTGCTTCAATTTAAATCTATGTAGGTATTTGTTAAAACTACCATGGTTTGTCATTGCCTGAGTTAGGAAATATCCCATGTTTCCATGTTGTCTATTCATCCAGACTCTTATATTTGGGATAAGGCCATATGTCCATCTCCCGTTCTCGTCTTGATCCCAACGTTCTTGCCATTTGGCCATTATATTGTCTCTGACGTCATTCTTCATCTCCATAATTTTCCTCTTTCGCTCTTGTAAGTTAGTGTAGGCCAAACTTATAGTCTTTGTTTGGGTGTATATTTCCCCTCTTTCCAGTATTAATAGGTCTATTGGTGGTAGACCTGCAAGCACTAATGCAGAACTTGTAGATACTGTACGGTACGCTGATATGATGCGGAGAGCAGTAACTCTCTGTGCTCTCTGCAATTCCCTTATGTTGTACTTCAGATCCAATGCCCTGACGAAAGTTGGGGCAGCATAGAGAAGTTGGGAATGCACTACGCTGTTTAGCAATCTCCTTATCTGCGGCCTTGGCCCGCCACAGTTTGGCATTATCCTTGCCAATGATGTTGCCGTTCGCAAAGCTTTGTCACGAATATTCAAAACGTGGTGCCCAAAGCTAAGATTGTCATCCAATTGGACACCCAAATAGCATAAGCTCCGTTTAAAAGGTATCTCACTCTCTTGTAGCCGAATCTTCGGAATTTCGAAGACCCTTCGATCTGTCACCAGGATTGCCTCCGTTTTCGGTACTGCAAGTTTCAGGCCGTTTCTCTGCAGCCATCTGTTGCAGCGAAATAGGCTATCGTTCACAACTATCTCGATTAATTCGGCAGTTCGTTGGTTCACAACAAGAGCGATATCATCCGCATAACCTACTAGTTCCGCCCCCTCCTGTAGGTCCAAATTCAATAGGTCATCGTACATCACATTCCAAAGGAATGGCCCTAATACGGAGCCCTGAGGTACGCCTGCTGTTATTTGGTATTCTTCCATGCCATTTTCCGTCTCATACAATAATATTCTATTGTCAAGATAGTCTGCTACTATGTTGTAGAGATATTTGTCCACACCCTTGCTCCCAAGAGCTCGTAGTACCACTTTCCACTTCACTGAGTTGAAAGCATTTTTAACGTCCAGTGTTATTATTGCACAGTATTCTCCTGTTGTCTTGGCTTGTATCGCCCGATTACATACCTCACTTATGGCATCTACTGTACTCCTCCCCTTGCGGAAACCATATTGCATAGGGGATAGGCCTCCAAGGTCATCTATATTTTCCTCCAACCGTTTTAACACTACGTACTCCAAAAGCTTTCCTAGTGAGTCCAACATGCAGAGTGGTCTATATGTACTAGGATCATTCAATGGTTTATCTCCCTTACGCAACAAAACTAACTTTTGTATCTTCCATTTAGCGGGAAAGATCCCGCTCACTAGACATGAGTTGAAGACTTCTAGTAAGAATTCCGGCCATATCTCACATACTACCTTTACGACTTCATTTGGTATACCATCTGGTCCTGGGCTCTTGCCCGTGCTCAGTTTATTACATGCATATTCAATATCATCTACGTTCAGAGGGATGAAAACGTCGATTTGCTGCTTTGGTACCCTTGTTAATCCATCTTCATCGAATGGGAATAGTGTTTCCACTATGGTCGTTGCCCACACTGGTTCCTTAATGCCGGGTATAGGTTTAATTCCACCTAGCTTTTTCATCACGATTTTGTATGGTTTACCCCAAGGGTCAGAATCTATTTCGTTGCATAGCTCTGTCCAACATCTTCTCTTACTATCCTTTATGGCCCTTCTTAAGGTTTTACGTGTTCTTTTGTACTCAAACTGTAGGGCTTGGTTACCATGATCTCGTGTTGACGCCCGGCGTGCTGCGAGACATTTTGCCCTTAACTCCCGTATTTCATCACTCCACCAGTAAACTGGGCGTTTGTTATTGTATTTTTGTACTCTTGGCATTGCAACATTACACGCTTTGGTGAGTATTTTCGTCAGCGACTCGGCCGCATTTTCCACATTTATGGTTTCGGATGGATTGACCATATTCCTATCCTTAGCCCGTGTGATATACTCAGACAGTTTTCTGACATCAAGCTTTCTGACGTTCCATCTTGGGAGGTCTACATCTTCCACACTCGTATTAGTGCGATCATCTATATTAAATGAAATATACTGGTGGTCACTTAAGGTGAGATCTTCCAGTACCATCCAATTCATGTTCTCCTTGTAGAGGTCTATCGTTCCAAAGGTGATGTCAATAATACTACCACCTGTTCCTCTTCGAAAGGTAAGTTTATCTCCGTTATTAAACACGGTAAGACCGAGACTAGCAATTAATTCACATACTGTAGTTCCCCTACTATCAATGGTATTGGAATTCCATTCCGTTGATTTACTATTAAAATCTCCTCCAATTATCACTTTATATTTTGAGGACCTAATAGAAGCATCAAGTATGTTAAGGGCTTCCGCAAATAAGTTATAGTCCATACTCGGTGAGTAGTAACAACTATATACTCTAATTTTAGCTACTGTTGCATATACGAAGCCAGCATTGCTCTGATCAACTTCGCTTATCATCAGTCTCCTGTTTCTTACCATGATGGCTGCCCGATGGTTTGTGTCTTCGTACCAAACTTGAGATGATGGGTTTCCATATGGTTCGCTAATTAACAGTATGTCCGTATTATCTTCTGTTGCCTTTTGTATCATCAGATCTTGTGCTTCTCTACCACGTCCGAGATTAATCTGCAGGAATTTCAGAATCATTTTGTTTCCCTATTTCTCCTGTTGTTTACGCACGCTGTGCTGCCAATATAATGACGAACATTTATTGAGCCGCTTTCATGGCATAATATACATCTTATTTCCGCTTTACATTCTCTAGACTTGTGTCCGGGATTACAGCATTTTCTGCATAGATTGGCCCTATCTGTACCTTTGCACTGAATGGCAATGTGGCCCTGTTCCAGGCACCTGAAACATTGCGTTACCCTTATCCTACTCCTCAGTCTACACATGACCCATCCTACTCTGACTTTTCCCGCGCGGAGTAGTGGAGATGCTAAGTGCTCAGGCAATTGAACGAGCGCCTGTTTGGTCCCTCCAAAAGATGTTCTAAAATTTAGTATCCTGAACGTTGTGGGTTCTTCAACCTTTGTTACGTCCATAAGGGCATTAACAATATCGGTTTCGTCTGTTGACTCATCCATGTCTCTAATATCTATAATGTGATTTTTGGTAACAGCTTTTATCATCACATTATCACCAAGCGTGTTACCTATAGCACTTTTGAGCTTTTCGGCTTGACCCTCGCCTCTCTTAAGTTTAACAAGTAGCTCTCCAGCTCTTGTCCTTCTAATACCCTGTATCTCCACTCCGATATCAGTGGGATTGATTTTTCTCTTCATTTCCTTTATAACATCAGCGTATGACCCAGAGGTAGTAGCTTTAATAGTTATTGCCTCCCCTTGGTCTCGCTTTTCACGGCGTTTGTTATTTGGTTTCCTCTTTTTCTTTCCCGCTTTTCGGTGACTAACTGTCTCCCAATCATTTGTGACGGCCGGGGTCTCAGGTGTATTTACCTCACCCTGGGTCTGTAGTGCTCTAACTGTTGCGGGTGTTTTCGCTACCTTCCGCTTTCTCTCCTGTGTCGGTGAAATTTGGTCCACCTGAGTGGCTTTAGTTTGCACCTGCCTGCGCTCGTCGCTTATAACCACTGGATTAACATCCATCGCTTCCCTGTACTCTCTTAGTTGCTGGTACAGTGCGTAGGCACAGTTAAGATTATCGCGTACCGTCTTATGTATATTCCTTGCCCCAGAGACAATGGCATTCGCCGCGCTTAGTTTATTGCCCAACTCAATAAACGCTCTTTCCTCTGATTGTTTGAGCTGACTCAGATGTGTCTTCTCGTTTTCAAATGTATCTATCTTACGAGCACTCACAGGAGTGTTCATATAATCTCCTATGGTAACCACATTTTCATTCACTGGTTTCTCCGACCCATTTGCCTGTGGTGATCTATTTATCACCGAGCTTCTCCCAAAGGGATTTGCTACCACTCTTTCATTACCGTCTCTCACGGTCAATTTTCCTTCTCCTTGTTCCTTGTTTTGGTTTATTTTTTCATGTTGTTTTTTGTTGCTCTCCATTTCTATTCGGGTCTCAACTCGAAGCCGCTATCGCCGTTCGAAGTGTAGTTACGTTTAGATCCCATGGTTATCTATGCATGCAGGGAGGCCATGCGAGGGTTGATATAAGAGCCTTATGGGGTCCTATGCCAGAGCCAGATCCGTACTAATCAGGAACGTCCATCTGAACCTACACCACCAACTCAATGGTGACAAACATTGAACGTACTCCGAGACTCGCTACGTTTTAACGAGACGGAGGCAGCTGTGGCATTAGCCCAGAAGCCATTTCAGTAGAATTTCACTTCTACCTACTGAAGTTCCAGAATACCACAGCTGTCGGCCCGGGGGTGCGTCATTTCCAAATCAGTGTCCAGTAATGCCATAATTAAAACCGTACTGGGCTAGGTCTTAATGCCTTTCGGCGGGAATCCATTCGGGGGTATGCCGGTAATCAAATCCATTTTCCCAGAAATGCCATAATCAAGACCGTACTGGGATTGGTCCTAATGCCTTTCGGCGAGTGGTGACTGGGGAAACCACGGAGACGTCACGCTCCTAACTAAACCTCTCTTGAGGCTACCCCTGTGGTAGGATACCTAGTTTAGGGCGGTATCCACTCGCCCTGCCACAGGACTTCTTCGAGCACAAGTACCACTTTAGTACGCTCTCCATACCTGCCTCAACTAGGGTCCGCGGGGTCGTTACTCCCGTTATCCTCGCCTGAGGATACCCTTGCGGTATGTATGTATGTATGTATGTATGTATGTATGTATGTATGTATGTATGTATGTATGTATGTATGTATGTATGTATGTATGTATGTATGTATGTATGTATGTATGTATATCTTTATTTAAAATTATAAAATTTTTACAAATTATAGAATTTAATAAAGAAATAATAATTAATAATAACAATGACATATAGTCGTCTGTTGTATAAATACAAATATATTCACAATAAGATGTATAATCACAATAAGATGTATAAACATGTTTTAAAATATATATGGTTTTAGTAGATAGCAATCTTCAGTAAGTAATTTAAAAGAATTCTTCAATGATCATTTTTCTATAATTTAATGCGTTATTTACGTATCTATAAAGTTTACTCCACGCGTTGAGTATTTTGCCATTTAGAATATCAATAAGTTCGATTTCAGTTAAGTATAATTTTCCAAATTGAGCATATCTGAGTTCCTTAAGTATGGGGCAATCAGCCATAAAATGTTGTAAATTTTCTACTTTTTCTGTATTACATAATGTGCACTTTTTATTGTCTGTGGCATTAAAAGTATTGGAGTTCAATGGTAACAGATCGCATCTTGTTTTAAAAATGGTTGTAATTTGATGTAGCTTATTTAAACTATCTATATAGCTTGTCTGCAAACTGTAATGAAGATTTTTATAGAATCGAGACCGGCTATTAATTGCTTGATGTTGCATACTCATAAAAGTTTTAGATTTTAATTCTTGTAGTAATACAGTCCCTCTGTGAATCCAATTTTCTGGGGTAACATTTTCATATTCGACTTGTAATCCAAATTCACTACCCAAATCGTTTATTTCTTTTGCCCAAAAAGTATTGTTTCGTATCATCAACCAAGACAGTCTATTCGGAAGCCTGTCTAGATTGTACTGAAATAACGTCTTGTAGATATAATTCATATGTAATTCAAGTGTATAAAAGTAACTGCATTCTGCACTGGTTTCTAGCAATAAAGCATAGTTAGGTGTAAAATCGGGTAATTTTAAAATTCGTTTTAAAAAGTAGCGTTGTAATTTATCAACTTCATCATATAACCAGCATCCCCAAACTTGGGCAGCATACGCCTGTATAGAACGGCAAACTGATTGGAAGAGCTTCCACTTCGCTTTAAGTGATATATTTGACTTAATCATGAAACTGGTCCATGTAGCATTAATACTGTTTTTAGCTAAAACATATCTTTTTTCAACATGCTTTCTAAAACTTAACTTCGGAGTTAAAATTACTCCTAGATAATTGTATTCATTAACTATTTTTACTTTTTGGTTCATGTATTCAATTTTCTCACTTGCTGCTAGTTTGCCACCTGTTCGAAATACCATCATTTCTGATTTATTCATGTTTACTTCCATGTTCCAACGGTTACAGTAACTTTCTAAATTTTTAACCATCTTATGCATTGTTTCAATATCATCTGTCAGCAACACAATGTCATCGGCGTAAAGAAGCAGGCGTACATTTATATTATCTATTACCAAACCACCTCCTAAATAATCGTGCAGGTCATTTAAGTATAGTGTAAAAAGCAGTGGTGACAGAAGACATCCTTGCTTAACACCTGTGTAAGTTTCAAAGTATTCAGATAGCTCATCACCGGTCCAAACTGCAGATTTCGTATTTTTATAAATATTTTCAATTAAATTGACATGATATTGATGATGATATTCATAATGATGTTATTGCTACTATTAAACCAAATGATGTTATTGCTGCTACTGAGCCAAATGACGTTTTAAATTCTAAACGAAGAGCTAGCATTTGTTGTTCCCAAAACTCTGACAATACTGTTAGCTCAGCTCAGGGATGATAAATGGTACTATTAGAACCTCAAAAGTACTATGGTACTCCTATCACTCATTTAGTACTATTTCCAAATTTTCATATTTTATTTTTTAATTTTCATACCAAATACTGCATTTTAAATGAACAAATCAACTATCGGAGTTTTCAATAAAAATGTGTGTAAAACCCCAAGTAAAAGATTTAAAAATTGAAAGAAACGTAATTAAATGACCGAAATTATTAAAATATAAAATTTTTTAGAAAATTTCGTATTTTTTATTTTAAAAAACCCTTAATAATAGCAACTTATAATTGTTGTGATAACCAAGAAGTTGCGTTCGTCGAGGATTACGTTAATTGGGGTGGTACTTAATTTAATAGTTGACTAAATCAAATGAGCTAAATTGATTAAGGTGCCTATTCCTGCTTGTGACTCGTTATGACTATCTTAAGACTATTTTTAAGACTGAGAGTCACAACTTTTCATACAAAACAACAACAAAATTAAAAAAATTTAAATTTTTATTTGTCAATGTTATGATTGTATCGATATCAGGTCTTAATTTTTTAGAAGTTTTTAAACAAAAATTTGAATATAATTTATTATGACTTTGCAACAAATACAAGGGAAATACACTCCCAACTAAGAGTTACAGACTTTTCGTAGGAATAGACACGTAAATCCCTTTAAAATAATTTTCGCCTTCAAACGAAATCGAATACGACTTTCTTGGACTTCATTGAAATAAAATTCTGAAGCAAACGTCAGCACAAAGTTATTGTATTCCATAGGGTTTTTCTTTTCCCGGACTTTTTCATTTCCCGGGACAGCGGGATTTTTTTCTGAATTTCCCGGGATCCCGGGAATTCCCGCTCGTTAGAAAATGAATATATTCGACGTATGTTTACTTGAAAAACTCGATATCTATTAAAAAAACTTACGATAAAGTTCATCTTTTGTTTGCAGTCATGAGAAAATCTTCTTAATATATTCTGAAATAAAGGCTTAATATAAAATATCCATATCTTCCACTTTTTCGAGATCAATTCGTTTAACAGTTTAAATAGCGAACTAATATGCAGGTAATATATTTGTATGGAAAGCCGTCCTAATTTTAAAACAACCCTTAGAAATACATTAATTAAATATTAATTCACGGTTTAAACGGTTAAATAAATTGAATCATAAATTCTTTCAGGATATAATGGAATTGTTAATGGGTGCAAATTTGTATTGGACCAGCTTTAGAATCAGAACTAAGATCGATTTTTTGATTAAATATGGAATCCAAAAATTTCTATTTCTAGATATTTTGTTTCTATGCAGATTTTCAGAAGTATTCGTCCATTTTTATTAAAAAGTTTAAAAGTGAGTATTTTTCACACAAATTTTTAGGCAAATCATCTAAATCTTTTTATAAAAACAGACACTAAAATATTACTAAATATAGGTTGTTTACAAGGGGTGTGCTATCTGTTGTATCGTCCTAACAAAAAACAGAGTTGTTAAAATTTTTATTTGGTTTTAACAACAATTTTCTATTGGGTTTTCAATCTGTTAGCACACTCAAATATAGGACACTAAACATACCAGTAATGACACCCACTTACCTTCTGAATTATTTTAAAACATATAATAATGAGTTACTGATAATAACTTATTTTTATCATTTAGCGTGTTTTTTAATCACCTGGATTTAGAATTTTTCATACAAAAAATGGATTTATTAATTCCCAAAAAAGCTGGATTTAATAAATCCACAATAAAAGCACAAATATATGAAACAGCCTATTAATTTAATGTCAGAAAAAAATACGAATGAAAATTAAAAGAGAAACAAAAAAATTAAAAAACTAATAAATAAAAGGTTTTTATTAAATTTTTTTTTATGAAATGTGTTTAGAAAAAAACTACACCTCACCAAATACAATTTTTCATCTTGGACATGGAGAAATAGCTCAAATAGAAATGGAAGTTTTTCACTCTACAGTAAGTAATTTAATTAAATCCAATTAGTGAATATTAAATATTGCAATGGAAGTTTTCAATTGTGTAAAAATATAAATTGAAGTGATAAAACTGAAAAGGCAGACTGTTTATCGCTGTTTTATGTAAAATATAATTATAAATTAAAAGTTAAAGTAAAATCCGGCATCATCGAATTCGGTATTAAAAATTAAGGTGAAAGAAGTGTCGGACAGAAAATTTTTTTAAAATAGGAAGAGTCTAACCCCATCTGTTGAGCACTTTTAGAAATACATTTTGGATTTATTAAATCCAAGTGATTAGAAAAAACGGCTATTATTTCAAATAGAAAATAATTTTCCAGATTTTTTTGAAAATTTCTTGAAATCTATTTTTAGACTCAATATTTTTTAAACACTGGTAAGAATATATGTAACCACATATTTTTTTATTTTTTGTATGTTGGCGATTAAGCTTACTTGTGTGCAGGATGTCAAATATGTTTTTATCTATTAAATATTACATGTCGATATAGCTCAGATGGTAGAGCTATTGACTGGCAATCTGTAGACCTAGGTTCGATTCCTGCAACAAGAAATTTTATTTAAAAAAAAAATACAATAAAAAATATTTTATATGATAATCTATTTGAGCCTTCCTTGTGGCCTACTAATGTAAAAGTGCATCCGTTCTTGTTCTTTCAAAAGCCTATATCATAAAACAAATATAATAATATTTACTATTTATAATTATTTTATAGTTTAATCATAGTCTGTAAGGAAATGATGTTGCATAGACTGAATAAAGAATAATAATAATAGACCACCGAATATTGGCTTTCACGACGAAAAATTTAATTTAATATAAAGATAGTTGTCGTAACCGTACGAATTCGATTGGCAACAATTTCGGTTGCCACTACTGAGATTGTTTTCTGGGTGTACCAAAGAAAAGGTACCAATGAAAAGCGCTCAAAATCCCTTTCCAGCAATACCACACTTGCACATGGTTCCTTTGGTTAAAATATCTTAAAAAGCAAAAAAACCTAAAAAGGACCCATTTTTGAACCCCTTTTTGGACCCTTAAAATTCCGAGCTGGCCGATAAGCTGAGACACGTCAATCTTAGATTTTTTTTTCTCTATCACATATCCAAATTTCATTAAAATCGGAGAGTTTAGGCTGAAGTACTTCCCTTGTTAGTAATTCTGTACAGTAGAAGCAGCCATTTATTTAGTGAATATACTAAAAAATTGGTGTTATCTATCACATTTATTATAAAATTTTATATATTCGAAAGTGGTAACTACAAATACGGTATCCTAATCAAATATGCCCTCAAAGTCGAGTTTCTGTAGAACCAACCGAATTGTTGATTGTATTGATAACACACACAACTATTGATTGGTATTGGTAAACGAATTTTATACTATATTTGTTTTCCTACCAAAACCCAATAAACATTTACCCTTAAAACTAAATGGAATTCGATTTTATAACAATAATTTTTTTAAATATTAGCCTTAGAGAATACAGTTGAGAAATGGTAGTTCTCGAACTGAGAACTATAGGATTCTCAATAAAATCGACTTGTTGATATCAAGCTTTTTTGTAAATATCTTTCGAATCAATTGTTAGACTCGATATTACTACATAATTTAATATTATAATATTGTTGATAATGATTTGAAAATTTTATCTTTCTCAAACTTGAAAACAGAAAATTTAAATCGAGGAATATTGTTAATAGAAAATATTATATTAAACACTTTGATAATGATTCAATATCAATAATAAATTTCAAAGCATATTTTTAAATAGAAACACATTTGAGTTTAGACTTGAGATTAATACACAAATTTTAAATTTTTAAAAAATAATTCTAATATAGTTTTTTAATATTTCACAAATGTTTCACAAAGAAAATTCAAAGGCTATTTTTCTCATAGGTAATGACTTGAAGTAAACGTTTGATATCAAATAGAGAATTTAAAATTTCTTTAAGGCTTGAATCGATGTTTATTGGGAACATATAAATTCAAAATTAGACATTAAAATTAATAAGTGTTTGTGGTGTAGTGGGTAAAGAGTTGGCCTAGTACGCCGGATTTCCGGGTTCGAATCCCGGAAAAGACAAAAATTTATATGTTTTTTTTAATTAAAATATAATATTCATATGTATAAACAGCAAATAGGGCTAAGAAAATTAAAAGTTGTTGTGATGCAATGGGTAAGAGTGTGAACTATGTAACGATTCGTCTGATATGGTATACTACCATGGGAACAGCTACCTATTCATTCCGGCTGTGCTCGTCGGCGGGGTGTAGTCCATAAAGTTCCCAAAAAAAATTATTTCCGAATCCGTTACTAGTGATTTTAAATTTAGGTAGCAAAAAAAAAATGTAAAAACGATTCATACAAATACCGGAAAGGGGAAGTAAAAATTGATGATGGTTTTGGTAGTTAGAGGTGTCATTAACTACCAACATACCAATGCCCACCCGCCATTCTGACAAAATTATATCAGTTTGTTGTCAGCCCTTTTTAAAAAAAAATAAAAAAAATTATCTACATATGTTAGCCATACCACCGACTTTACCTTTCGTAATTATAAAAAAATTCAAAATTCCATTTTTAAAAATTTTAACATATAATAATTTATTAAAAAAAATGTGAATTAACATGAATTGAAATTAAATTAAACGTGGTCACCATTTAGATTAATAATTTTTATAGGAATTAAATTTAAAAAAATATACTATATTTAAGTATTAGTTATTCATTAAAAAAATATAAAAAAAATTATAGTTAAAAATTTTAATTATTTTTAAATTTAATCCCTCATGTAATTTCCCTAAATTATGATAATAATCTTCAATAATTGTATTTATAATGTGTATTTGAAGTTAAATTGAATTCATTTGATATTTTAGTTAATTCATAAAATCAAAACATGAATTCCATAAAATAATAAACTATTCAATTGATGGCAACCCTAGTTGCAAAATAATCTAATTTTAAGTTAATTATTAACGAAAATAAAAAAAATCTAAATCTAACAGATATTCATGTCTTGATTAAAAAAAAAATAAAGTAATTGTTAAATAGATATGAATTGATGGGAATGTGTAAAAAAAATATATTATTTATTTAAAAAAATAAAACAAAACTTACATTATCACAATCCATCGATGTCAGGCGCCGGACTGAAGATTAGCTGCGTAAGTTACTTTATTTAATTAGTTAAAAGGGTTGAATGTGTGTAAGGATATATAGTGTGTGTGTGGATTGTATTATTAGTCAGAGAGTTTACTTCCTTCCATAATAATACGATCAACAGCAATGAGTAAACGAATGTATGTATTTATGTATGTATGTAGAATATAATGATATCTATGGCAAATATATGTAACAAGGATTGTTATTTACTTTTTTAACAAAAAAAAAAAAAAAATAATCAGTAGAGGTGACCGTTAATTGAAATTTAATAAAACTAAACAAAAAAAATATTTAGTTGAAATTATGATGAATTGGGAAATTAAATATTTAAAAAAAATTTAAAATAAATTTAAAGAAGGTATTAAAATTGTGTATGTGAGATAAAACCCACTTTAAATGTTGTTTAAAATTACTAACGAAAGATTTCCGTATGGTACGTTTATATATATTTTCATAAAAGTTGGCATAAATTGTACTTGATTCCAATTGAGGAAGAAAGTTGAGTTTTTCGGTGTATCTTCTGCTGCTGTTAATTTGAACTTACGCGTTTAACCAAAATAACAATTTCACTTTGATTTTCCGCAGTAATCATGCTTTCAAATGTTTCAAGTTCTTCTTTAGTTGATATGGGAAATAACGTTGTAAATTTTTGGAGCTTTAAACTGCGCCGTAACTTATATTTTATTTGATTGTTGATAGCATTAATTATTTGAGTATTTTGCTTTCCAATAACATTTCTTAATCCATTAATTTTATTAAAATTTTTAGCGTTCGCTGTTGACATAAATATTATATTCCCTTCCAATGACCTATTACCAATTATCATGTGAGTTATATTTCCATGTGGTAAGAGCACTTCTCAAGTATGATATTATCGACCTATCGTTTCCACGTACTAGTTCATGATGACCAATAGCGGTTATATCATTAAATTCTGTTCACAATATTTTCTTTTTATATTAAAAATTATATGTGTATCGTCTCACACCGAAATTTCAAGTTAAATTTTCCTTCGTTCTGAAAGGAAAATTTTTTTTTCCATTCTGACAACAAAAATTTACTAAAAATTTAAAGCTATTGTAAAAGTGTTTTCAAATTTAAACCCAAATAAAAATGTTAATAAATATCAAAGGAGTAAAATTACTAAATATAGAAAACCATTGTGAATTCTTACACCCATAAAAAAATTTTGTCCGTCTGCAATAAAATAAAATTGCCATTGATAAATTCCGGCCTATAATGAAACAGTTGCCCTCACAACTATTAACCTGAATGACCGGGTTCAATACCAGAAAATTCAAAAAATGTTTTTTAATTTCAATAAAATTTTGTGGAACATAAATATATTTATGTGGAACATAATATTGAATTAGACAACCGAATATTGGCTTTCACGATGAAAAATATAATTTAATATAAAGATAGTTGGCGTAACCGCACGAATTCGATTGGCAACAGATTCGGTAGCCACAACTGGGACGGTTTTCTGGGTGTAGTCGTATAAAGTTATCTTTTTACCGGGTAATTTTTAAACAAAATTTGTTTGTACAATTTTTATGCCTTCTCGGGTAAAAACGCTTATATGCAATACTATCTTATTTAATATATTGTATAAAAATATTTAGCAAAAAAAAAAAATTTTAAATTTGTTTGCAAACTTTTTGCGAATTACAACTTTTATTACGGGCATTGGACATAACATGTTTTTTAACATAAATTTATTACTTTGCCATAAAAAAATTATGCCAGTACCCTCATTTAAATTATTATCCTTAAGTTTTTTGCTATTTCAAATAATAAGGTGGATCATACCACTTTCAAAATAAACATTTTTGTTAATTCGTTTAATATGAAAAAAATAAAAAAGTATTTAATAATGTTGGGCCAAAATTATGTGAAAAATATTTCACAAAGAGCACAAAAATAGGGTTTCCAACAATAAAATAGTAATAAATGTAAACCATTTCGAAAAAAAAATAAAGAAAGATTGCGAAAAATCAAGCGCTTTAATCAAATTACTTCGTTAAATATTTAGGGATACTTATAAATTTTAACAATGAACACAAAATTGTTAAGACAATTTGCCATGAAAGAAATAAAAACTTTTGTTTGCTAAATTTTTGGGAATTTCAATCTTCAGCACTCAAATTGGCCGAAAATCTCTTTTAACATTACTCTAATGCTTTTCGACAAAAAAAAAATAAAGTCAATATTCTCGTTCAATCAGTTACTTTTAAGTTTTTTTCTTCTATTTATAAAAAAGGCGACTCATACCACTTTAAAAATAAACATTTTTGTTAAATCATTTATTATGAAAAAATATAAAAAAATAATTGGAATATTAGGCCAAATTATGGTTAAAAAGTATTTCAGGAAGTGTTCGAAAATAGGTTTTCCAACAATGAAAAAGTCACGGCAAATAATTTAAAACCAATTTGCAAAAATATATTGCGGAAAATCAAAATTTCTTTCATTAAAATTTCATGCATAAAATTTTCTTAATTTTGCGTTAAGGAATACAATTGCTAAAGTATTAATTTTTCTTATTAAACGTTTATTAAAAAATGTCAAGCATAATCGTTAAATAACAGTTTTTGAATTTATTGTTTTATTCTGGCAACACCCTCAACTTTCAAGTAAATTTTTAGGGCTGTATTCATAAGTCAAAAATAACCACTGCACAACGAATGCACAACTTTCCCTTAAGGGAATTTGTGTGTATAAAAAGTTGTGCACTGGATGTTAGTCGTTAGTTTTAACTTATAAATACCGCTATTAGTGATTTATAAAGTTAATAAACGATTGACTCGTTAATCAGAGATGAATAATGTTCTTTTGAATATTTTATCAATAAAAATAATTTTTGATAAATCAAAACATGATAAAAAATTGTATATATCCCAGCAAAACCTTTCATTACCATGTAATGAGTTTTAGGTATTGAAATCTTAAGTGTTCACTAGTTACCTTTTAATTACTGAACTACTTATTTTAACATGGTGATGTCATTGGAGGAAAGTCATTACACTGATGTTACCTGTAAGTAGTTTATCAACTGTTCTATAAATGGATGTCGAATATAAATTTAAAAAAGTATAAAATTTAAAAAACAATAGGAGCTGACACGAATTGATTAGCGTACCTTACGATTATCAGGCAAACACTCTAACCATTAGACTACAACATCGCTATGATTTTTAATGCTTTAACGTACACATTTATTGTAGCAGCTGTTATATGTCTATTTTTCACAAAACTTGTTATTAAATACTGCTTAATGAACATCAACATTTCTATAAAAAGATGTTTAATATAAATTACTAAAAAAAAACAATGGAAGCTGATACGAATTAATCAGCGAACCTTATGTCTGTCAGGCAAAAACGCTAACAACTAGGCTACGCCATAGTTATGGTTTTTAATGATTTAGGACATATATTATTTGCCTCAGCTATTGTGACAAAGTAATGTGTGGGGTATAATTAACGGTAACTCATTACATTCAGTTTAAAAGTTATTTAAAGGGTAAGGAGATATGATATCTAAGTATTGCATGTAGTAATGACCAGTAATTACCAAGGTTTTGCTGGGATATCTTGGTTATGTAATAGTGTAACATAATTTTTTAAAGACAGTTTAATACTACGAACACTGAAAGTATTCGAATGACGAATATGTTTTGATTACATCAACATCACTATTTTGTTTAATTAATTTTTGATTTTATTTGTACAACAATTTGGGAAAATTTAACGAAAAAAGGTTTAAATGGTGTTGCAGGTTTTTTAATTTGTTGGCTACAAAATGTTAGATTCTACATATTCTTGTGTGGATGACCATTGAAAAAGCCTTTAAATAAATGAGAACTCAATATTTTTGGTTTCAACAGGGATTTTTATTTTCTAAACTTTTTATGAAACGCTTATTTCAGACTAGACCCTACTTTAACCGATTGTTAAAGATTTCGTTATTAAACGAATTATGCATACTGCCTGTAAATATTTAAAGATATTCTTAGAATAAACTCGACACCGCATAAAAGTTAAACCATAAAAATTTTTGGTTGTTAAATTTTCGGGAATTTTAAGCTCAAAATGAATATTGACAATAAAATGCCCTCTTAAGTATTTCTATTACTTTCCTATAAAAAAAATATAACAAGTTCTCTTATTCAATCAATTATTTTTAAGCCTTTTTGTATTAAAAAAATGAGACTCATACCACTTTCAAAATTAACATTTTTGTTAAATCGTTTAATATGAAAAATAAAAAAAAAAAATATTTGGTAATTTTGGGCCAAAATATTTAATGGGGGTTAGAGATATTTATGTGTTTTAAAAATAAATGCGACATCCTGGCCAGATCTGTTCATATTTTAAGTGATCTGGAAAACTGAGCGATTTTTATGGCCAGAAATGAGCAGATCTGGCCACATTCGGTACCTCATCTAGTACTACACCTTAGACATTTGAGCTGCTTTCAACCCCGATTAAAAAAAATCATATGGAGCTTTATAAAGTTCTATCTAATTTAATATGATCGCAGTCAGCTAGTCAGTTGAAGGGCATTGAATAGATAACGGTATTTTAGCGGTATTGCCTGCCAACTCTGATATAAACAAATTCTTAAATAGAGCAAACACTTGTCATTTGGTATTTTGTCAACAAAAGAAACGTGCTTGCTTTGCAATTTAATTATGCATGTGAAATATGATAAGTATGTGAACAATGATTATAAGTATTTTTGCATTTGTTATTATTTAATTATTCTAGAAATTTTTTTCTTACATCTCTTATATACATAGTTAGTAAATAAATATGAAGTTGTTTTTTGTCAACAAGTTTATTAACACCAATTGGTTTACAATCATATTTTTTAAATATCATTAACAAAATTAGGGCTTATATATAAATGAGCTTCCATATCAGGGTATTAAATCGGTTAATCGGTACTCGATTAATCGATGCATTTCTTACATATAATTAATTGTTCGAATAATTTAAAATGGCTAATTTCGACTAACGAATAACTCGAGTAATTTTGGACTATTAATCGAGTAACTCGATAAAATCGAAAAAGTTTTTATTGCTAGTTTATGCTTATCTTTTGGAATTTATTTTATATATTTTTAGTGAGATTCAGTTTTATAAATTTCACCAAAATCTGCCATAATCTAGTGTCTTGAAATTCCATAAAAGCTGCCATTAAATTGGCAGCACAAAATCGACAACAAAATTGTTTGTTGTTTTGTATTTAATTTTAAAATTTCACGGTATATTTTTTTTATCAGCGCTTCAAGTAGATAATTCTTTTTTGAAACAACTAGCATAAAATTTTATGAATCAGTGAAAACTTATGGATATAGAATAGTTTTAAGATTTTATTATGTTATGGTCTTGTTCTAAATTAAGCCACCAACAATTGTTTAGCTTTTTAGAAAACTGTATTATGAATTTTTTTTAAGAAATATGTTTACTTTAAATTTCAAAGTTTACACAACTGAATGATCTCAACCAGACCTGTATAAAAGTTTATTTAAAATATATTTTTGAAATAACCACTTATTAATATTTGTAGATTTGAAATAGCAGTATTGTTTTATTTACTAAAATACGCACATAAGTAAGTAAGAAAATATTAATCAGGCATGTCACAGGTTTTTTACGGAATTGATTTGATTTCGCAATTTTACTTCCGCAATTTTTTTCCTAAAGTGATCGAAAACAATTTTTTTTCTTCTGAATTTGCAGTTTAGGGTGCTACGGATAATTTCGTATTGAAAATGAAACGTTCTGGTAAGTATCGAGTATGCTATACGCTTAATATTGGTACTTAAAACGTTAAAAATTTCTCCACAAAACGTAAAACGAAAAAAATATCTTTTTCATTCCACTTTCAAAAACCAAAGTGGAATTGATATTTAGAGCAGCTAAACTCATAAAAGCTTTTCAATAGTGCTTGGTATTTATTCCCTAAAGTGTCGTTAACTATTTCACTTAAAAAAATTTACATTTAAAACGCTTTTTGTTGGTAAATTCAATAATTTTCTTATTGATTAGCAAAACGTAATTTTTTATAAAAAATTTAAATTTTAAATTTTGATCGGCGATCTTCTCTTTTTTAACTACAAATTGCAACTTATATCAAAATTTAGCAGTTGGAACACGAACTTACCACAAAAAGTCCTTTTTTAACATTTTAAAATTTACGAAAACGCAAAAAACCTGAAGAAGCAAAAAAAGTAAAAGGTTACGAAATTGTACATCGAAATCATATTAATTTTATGCGAAATATGTGTTAAAACCTTAAATGTGCTCTCTAACAAAAACTTTTTTAAGTGAAATTATTAAAAACAGCATTCTTAACTTATAGTTAATTATGTTTATCTGTTATATTTGGTCTAAATATGCAAAAATACCATTTACTTCTGGAGAAGCAATTTGCGTTTTCAATTTCACTTTCAAGTGAAATTGAAGTCTGTGACATGCCTGAATATTTCAGTTTTGAAATATTAATAATCTTTTATTTACTTCAAATAATTTTAAGTAAGTAATAACAATTTTTATTTATTTCAAATAATTTGAAGTAAGTAAATAAATATTAATATTTCAAAGCTCAAATATAAATATTTTGTTAATATTAATATTTCAAAGCTGAAATATAAATATTTTGAAATAAATGAAATATGTAGTTAAGTAAAATACTTAGCTACATTTTTGAAATATTTTGAAATATTTGAAATATTTGGAATATTTGGAATATTTGAAATATTTGGAATATTTGAAATATTTGAAATATTTATAATATTTGACATATTTAAAATATCTGAAATATTTGAAGCACACTGAACATTCTATAAATGCCACCTACAGGAATCATATTTTGTTTTAAAGAAAACACATATAAAATATATGGGCACTTCTAAAATTTCGGAATAGCTATATTTGGCCTTAGATTTTGATAGAGACTCACAAAAAAATAATTAAAATTCTGGGTTTAATTTTTTTAATTCTGGCTCTGAGCCATAATTTTGACTAGCTTTTTTAAAATACAAATAACATAAATTAAAAAAAAAAATTTTTCCCGATTTTTTGTTTTACAAACTAAGCACCAACTTTGGGGAATATGAGTTTAAAAAACCTGATTTCAAAATTGCAAAATAATGGCGGAACGCTAAAAAAGGCTTTATGATAAAAAAAATTAATTAGAAGACTTAATCAGCGATTTATATTCTGCAAACAAATATACTGATGCAAAAACTGTCCTTTTTGGAAATTTTATTTGTCGCGATTTTTTTTCTCTTTTTTTTTTAACTACACACAAAAAAATATAAGAGGGGATATTTACTTGGCTGGCATAGGTAGCCTTTATTTTTATGAAATTAAGGAAAATATTTTTACTACCTATGCCACAATGTACTTTATACCTTGTGATTTTACCTATTTAATTTTAACTTCTGAAAAAATAGGCAACTCTCGAAATTCGAAATGTTATCATTTAAATAATTGTCTATAATTTTATTTGTTGTTAGAGATAAAATATTGAGCAATTTTTTTATAACAAATAATTTACAGTTTGGCGTAACAGACTGAAATAAAAACGTTGGTAAGGGAACAAATAAATATTTGAAAATATTGCAATTTTCTTCTAATTATTTTTATTTTTTTGTGAAGATATCTTTAAATGTATTTTTCTAATTTCTGTTGGTTGAATAATTGTCTGTAAACACCAAAAGTATGAAAATACATTACCGGAAGTGATAAAAAAATTTGACTCGATTTTTTACACTATTAATTTTGGCGAGTTTCAAACCAGTAACAATGTCCTCATAATATATGAAAAAACGGATTTCGGACACATTTGCCCGTAAGTTTGAAGCAATATCTAATATTTAAAGAAATATATATTGGGTTTCCTTTTTAATTTAGTGCTGTTAAAACTTGAAAGCCTTGTGATGAAAAAGGCAAAATAAATGGTATATAACATGATGTAAAGGGTTTTTCAATAAGAGCGCTACAAAAGTTTTTTGTAAATAAAACAAAAACGGTTTTGGATATCAATGAAATTCTTTATTCCTGTGAAATTACGTTCGATGCCATTATGTATGGAAATCGATCTCTTTTGCATGGCCACCACGGGCACGCTTGCAGAAGTCCAGACGCTGAACCCAAATTTCGAAGGTTTTCAAGCATAAATCGGCCGATATTCGTACGAAGTTCATCAATCATCGCTGGCTTGTTGGCATAGACCATAGATTTGACGTAGCCCCACAGGAAATAGTCCAACGGCATCAAATCGCACGACCGAGGCTGCCAATCGACTGGACCATTTCGTGAGATAACACGTTCTCCAAACTTGGTTTGCAATAAATTGATTGTGACATTCGCTGTGTGGCTTGTGGCGCCGTCCTGTTGGAACCACATGTCCTCCAAGCCCATATCATCCAATTGGGGCCAAAAATATTCGGTTATCATTGAACGGTAGCGATTCCCATTCACAGTAACGTGCCGGTCTTGATCATCACGGAAGAAGTACGGCCCAATGACGCCGCCGGCCCATACACCGCACCAAACCGTAATTTTTTCGGGATGCAATGATGACCCATGGAGTACGTGTGGATTGCTATCTGGCCAATAACGCATATTTTGTTTATTGACGAAGCCATTCATTATGACGACCATAAATTGGATGTAGCGCTCTCAACGTTGAGGCTACTGACTCCGAATTTCGGTAGTAAATTTTAATAATTTTGACTCGTTGTTGGCTCGTATATCTTTCCATTATGAAATGGCAAACCTTATTGAAGAGAAATGTCAAAAGAGCGGCAAGAAATATGGCGTCGTTTGCTGTCCCTGTCTTTCTACTTTTGTAGCGTCCCTGTTGAAGAACCCTTTATATGCCTCGTGATCTCATTAGAAAAAAATCAACCCTTCTAAAGTTTGTAAGGAAATGTACAACAAACTCAGTTTTTATACCCCAACCAGAGCTTCGAAAAACTTAATTCAATTTAAGCTTAATTCACGAAAAATTAAATTTAGATTTTAAAAATATTCATGTACCATTCCCTTAAACCATTCGTAAAGAATTCATTCATAAGCTTAATTCCCAAAGCTTTAATATGAATTGAATGAATTCCTAACTTGAATCATTCAAATCGCATGTTCATTCACCATTTTACTAATTGAATGAAGAAATTTTATTACCATTCACTTAGTGCAGTGTAAGTTGAAACTAACATATAATCAAAACTAAAGCATACAAGCTGTAACAAAGCATACGATACTATTTATTTCTGTTGGATGAATTTTAAACGTTTTTCATTGTATTATGCTAATATTTCAGCAATTACATGCAAATTTAAATTTTTCATTTGATTAAGTGAATGAAAACAAATCATTTTTCATTCACTTTTTTATTAAATGAATTCAGGTAAATTGGATTTCATTCAGTTAGAATTCAATCAAAATAGAATGAATTCATATAATTTAAAGCTATAGGGAATTAAGCTATCGAATTAACTCCATAAGAATGCTATTAGGGAATGAAATTTAACCCAAATTTCATTAATTTTTAAAAAGTGAATGAAAGAATTAAGCCTTTTAAACCTTTGACCCCAACAGATTTTATAGAAAAAGTCCCAAGATACGGAGGGTTTGAAACCTTTTGGTGCTTAGAAGTTTTTTCTAAATTTTTAAATAGCAAAAGCTTCGCAGGATCTACGGTTACTTTGCAGAAAAAATCTAAGGTCAAATCTAAGGTGTCTTTCATAGAAAAATCGACTATGAGGTTATTTCTATAGGAAAAAGCTACTTTCTATAGGAAAATAAAATCAGAATGTGAGGGTTTTTGTAGGAGAAAGTCCTCAGATTCTGGAGACTTTTTTCTATTGCAAAAAATCCTCAGAATCTGTGGGTTTTTCTATAGAAAAGTCTTCTGATTCTGAGGGTTTTTCTGTAGGAAGAAGTCCTCAGAATCTGAGGGGTTTTCTAAAGGAAAAAATCTTCAGAATCTGTGGGTTTTTCTATAGGAAAAAGTCCACAGAATCTGAAGGATTTCATTATAGGAAAAAGTCTTTAGAATATATCGGAAAATGTCGTCAGATTCTGTGGGTATTTCTATAGAATAGTCTTTAGAATCTGAGGGTATTTTTAAGAGAAAAATTCCTCAAAATTTTAGGGTTTTTCTATACGCAAAAGTCCTTAGAATCTAAAGGTTTTCTATAAAAAAAATACATCAGAATCTGATGGGTTTTTAAAGGGTAAGTCTCCAGAATCTTAGAGTTTTTCTATAGGAAAAGGTCTTCAGGTTATGACTGTTTTTTTTTAAAGAAAGAGCTTGTTAGGTTAAAGTGGTTTTTTTATGGGAAAAAGTCATCAAAATCTTAATAAAACTCCTTTCTCCTCTTTCCTATAGAAAAAGCATCAGGCTCTGAGTATTTTTCCTTTAAAAAACACCCACATTCTGACTTTCTTACAGAAAACTCCACGGAGTCTAAATACTTTTATATAGGAAATCTTTGTTTTACAGAAAAATCTTCATATTCATAGAACTATCTTCTACAGAAACACCTTTGAAGACATCTTCGTATAGAAGAAATGAAATTTCTTGTTTTTTATTCGGAATAACTTACAGAAAATCTCAGATTCTGAGAACTATTTCGTATAGAAAATTAATCAAATTTGAGAATTTTCTATTTAAAAAAAATCACAAATTCCCTTCACTCTTTCTTATGGAAAAGCTTCAAATTTAAAGCATTTTTTCTGTAGAAAAATTTATATTTTTTGATAGAAAATCGCAAATAAATATAAAATATAATAAAATAAATTGTAAAATTTACATGTATTTTTACACATATTTTTATATTAAATAAAATTAAATTAAAAAAAAATAAAAAAATGTGTTATTTACGGGATTTTGTTGCAATAAGCAACGCCTAATATCAAAAGTAAAATTACCAATATTTCAACTACGTTAAATTTGGTAATACACCAATTTTTCTTAGTTAATTTAGCAAAAATTATAGGTGATTTTTCGAACATAAAAGTCAAATTGATATTAACTATTTTTTCTGGTAATATTGCCGTAAAACATAGCAAACTCTATGTTGCCTTTGAAAATAGGCGATATCAACCTATAGTTTTAGGCAATATTACCTTTAGTTTTTTTTTGTGTGTAAGCACCAATATTTGTTGTATGAAACTTGTATTATAGTCCGCAGATTATGAATTTAAAAACATCACACTTAAAAAATTGCACCATTATCGCGGAACGAGTAAAAACACTTTATGGTAGAAAAAATTAATTAAAAAACACAATAAGCGATTGAAATTCTGCAAACGAATAAATGATGCAAATTTTAATTATTTTTTTGTGAATCTCTACCAAAATCTAAGGCCAAATATAGCTAATTCGAAGTTTTAGAAGTGCCCATATATTTTTTATGTGTTTTCTTAGAAAAAAAAATGATTCCTGTAGGGGGAATTTATAGAATGTTCAGTGTATTTCAAATATTTCAGATGTTTCAAATATTTCAAATATTACAAATATTTCAAATATTTCAAATATTCCAAATATTTTAAATATTCCAAATTTTTCAAATATTTCAAATATTCCAAATATTTTAAATATCCCATGTGAAAATCGAAATATAGATGAACACACATCATCATACATTGACTTGTATATGATCATGCATGGGCATACATTGTCATATACGTACATGCATAGTTCATTGTGTGACCATACATGCTCTCATATATTTCCATATATCTTTGGATCCGAAATTTGAGGGTATATGACCGTACATGTTCATATATGACCATATATGCTCACATATGATTCATGTATGATCATATATGATCATATATGGCAATATATCTCCATATACCCTCAAATTTCGGATCCAAAGGTATATGGAAATATATGAGATCATGTATGGTCATACATTGAACTATGCATGTACGTATATGACTATGTATGCCCATGCATGATCACATACGAGCCAATGTATGATCATGTATGCTCATATATATTTCGATTTTCACATGGGATTCCAAATATTTCAAATATTTAAAATATTTCAAATACTCCAAATATTTCAAATATTTGAAATATTTCAAAATATTTCAAAAATGTAGCTAAGTATTTTACTTAACTACATATTTCATTTATTTCAAAATATTTATATTTCAGCTTTGAAATATTAATATTTATTTACTTACTCCAAATTATTTGAAATAAATAACAAATATTAATATTTCAAAACTCAAATATAAATATTTTTTACTTACTTAAAAACATAAGTAAGTAATAAAATACTTTTACTTGAACTTTCAAATATAATTACGAAAAATATTTCAAATTGTTAATTTAAGTAAATATTTTGAAGTAACTGTACAGCTTTCATCTCAACATTTGTTTTTTTTTAACTTCTACTTATGAATTTATTTTAATATTTAGTTATTTTTTTTTGTGTTTTATTACTAACGCAGGAAAAAAGGATATCCTGACATGTCCTATTTTCAAGGATATTCTATAAAAAAAATTTGTGACTCTTTTTTACGGAGATATTTGTGATTGAAATGTCAAACTTACATATCATAATCTACAGATGATTTAAGTGAACACGTGTTCAGATTTTTTTGAAATTCGCGGTTTTTCGCGTTTTATCAGAAATTCAATATTTTTTGAATTTCATTTAAATCGTCTGATACTTCAATCACAAATGTCTCCGTACAAAAGAATCCAAAATTTGTTTTTTTTTTATAGAATTTCCTTGAAAATAGGACATGTCAGGATATCCTTGAACATGTTATATATACTGCTGGACGCGACTCTAAAAAACCTTTCATATGATGCCCATATTGAGTATGTTGTCTTCAGCTAAGATGCAAATTTTTTACAAAAACTAAAAAAAATACCTTTTGTCCAGCTCATGAGATCTCATTGCTAGACCCGAAATATTTGGGAATCATTATGAAACAAACCAAGGTTTATTTTGAGGGGGGCACTTTTTTTTCTTGAGTCGGAATTAGGGATGCCAAATGGGAAATCCCGAGTCCCGGGTTTTTCGCAGATTGGCAAAATCCCGGGATTAATTCTCAAAAATCCCGGGATTTTCTTGTTTTTTAGTATTAAAATAAACGCAAATAAACAAAGTGGGCAATTTTAGATTACCGAGGTTTTTTTTGAATTTTTTAATATTTACAAGAAATTGATGCCAAGATATTGTTAAAATTATAAATTAAGTAGATTATTCGAGTAAACTATGCAAAGACTTTGTATAAAAATTTGAAAATTTGGTAAACAATATTAAGATTTTGGGTAATTCATGCTAAAAATCAAGTTTGTTTGTTATTTTACCGGTTTATTCTTCCAAGCGAAATTCGATTTCTGAAACCTAATTTTCGCTGGTACTGTAAGTTTGATTTCTTCCATGAAAACATTTGATAACGATATCCAAATAACTTTGTTGCTATAATTACACGATCTAGTGGGCAAGGTTGTCGCAACGAATCTGTTTTAAAATCTGCTTACAAAATACTGGGTGCAAGTGTACTTAATGGCAGACCTTCATATATCATCCCAGCCAGAAAAATACAAACGGGAAAGCGATGGCAAGGTATTTTAACAGGTGGTACAAGTACTAGCAAAAATTGCTATTTCCAAAATGATAACGTCAATAGACAAAAGGACCGGCAGTTAAAAAAGCGCCGGAAAGTACTGGAGAAACAAAATTTTTAACGTTGACAGAACCAATAAATAGGTGGTCTGGAATTATATTTTCCAAAATAAAATTTAAAAAATGCATATTTATGTATCTTTTTTTGGCCCTGTCGTGATATGAACCCAGGCCGTCATGTTGGCAGCTCTACCCACTGAGCTAACTAGACATATAATACATGGTGGCTAAAAACGTAAATGAATGATAACAACTACTGGCTGTTCTAAAATGCTAGCACTTGCAAAAAGTTTTTTGGAACTAATATGCCAGCGTTAGGAAAACAAAAAAAAAACTTGGTCTAAAAGGAGCTTTTCCACAAACAAAAAATTTAATCTTATAAAACAAAAAAAAGTTTAAATTAAAAAAAAAAAAATTTTCTTTTCAAATAGATTTGATTTCGGAACCTCCACACCACAAACCTTTTTTAATGAAGCGTCATCATTTTTATAAAATCATTGCTCTACCAGTAAATTGATTTTTGTACCGCTGCAATTTTTGACTATATAGCACTGGATAACCACTGGTTGCTAACGTTGGCATATCAGTCTAAGCCCATTTTTTGCCAGTGGTTTTTTTATAAAACACCGAAATTTTTGTAAAACAAATACTGGCAAAACAATTTTTGCAAACGCTGGAAAAGCTTCCCAAATGAGTGCTCTGCCAGTTATTTATTTTTAACACCGCGATTATCCAGTGGTATCCAGGTACTTGATTTTTTGTACCACTGTCAATTTCTGACTGGGATGTTTCAATATTCATAAAATGTACCACATTATTAATTAACATCTATTAAATAACACTGCTCTACAAAAAAAAGGTGATTGATTTAGGATAATTGGGGGGTTTACGAATCCGCAACCAGTTTTTTCAAATTGGCTCTAGATTTGCACAATTACTTTTTTTCTATTTTTTAACCGATTTAAACTAATTTATTAACTATAGCTCCAGAAAGAAAGCCTTTTACACGGTTTAAGCTTAATTCCATGCCCTATTTTTCAAACTTAAGTGTGTATCAATATCTCATTAACTTTTGTAAATATACTCGCTCAAAGTCAAAATTTCAAAAATTTTTAAGGTTTTTTTAAAAAAAGTTTTTAAATATAAGACGAAGTCCGATTTTAAATCTCAAAGCCAATTTGGAAAGAAAACAGTCCAAAATTTGTACATATGTCATACTGCGTAAACAAATTATATGTACTTTTAGAGCCTTTTGTAATTAAATTTAAGATTTAAAAAAAAAAAATATTTAGTGTACAATTCCTATATTCTAAAGTAGTTATGCATAATAATTTGAAAACCTTATAATACGTTTATAAACTGAAATTTGTATGAAAAATATGTTTTATAAGCCACTTATAAATGTTAAAAGTGATTATGCATATGACCCCAAAAACATAAGTTTGCAAAAGTAAAAACAAGAAATAAAATATATTATTTAATTAATGGTAATAAAATTAACAAAATTTAATTAAATATTTGTTTATTGGATCATCTTTTATGGAAGTTGTTAACACAATCACGCTGAATGGACCAACAGTAGTCGGCCATCATGTGTCTGTCCCATCTTCCCTGATAACTTTCCCCCATAATCCTTATATCTTGATGTAACCTCTCTCCTTATTCTTCACTGAAATCGCCAAGGTTATATGAAAATTTATCTATGTGGCTATGCAGGTAGTGTACTTTTATGCTCATATGAGCACCCAGCTTTTCAAAGTGGAACATCATATTCTTAACCAGCTCTGCATAATTGTCAGCTTTGTGGTTACCTAAAAAGTTTTTTACAACCTCGACATAGCTGCACCACGCTGACGCTACCACTTTGTTCATATTATTTGTAAAATTAGCATCCTTGATCAGCCTACGAATTTTAGGGCCATCAAATATTCCAGCTATTAATTTCTCAATACTTAATACGGGGAACGACTTACAAATGTATGTGAAGCAATTACCGTGTTTGTCCAAAGCTTTAACGAATTGTTTCATAAGCCCCAACTTAATATGTAACGGCGGTAAAATTATTTTTTCCCTGTCCACCAAGGGAGCGTTAATGATGTTCGCAGTACCTACAACCAAGCTTTTTCTTAAAGGCCAGGTCACTTGTTTCCAATGATCTTGCTTCGCTCTACTATCCCACAAGCAGATAAAACAAGGATTTTTTGTATATCCACTTTGCTGCCCAAGCAAGAAGTTCACCATTTTTAGATCAACACAAATATACAACTGATACTGATGATAGCGGATCTTTCCCAATAATTTTTTGACATTTTCGTATTTTTCCTTAAGTTTTGTAGAGTGGGCAATTGGGATACAGCCATATCTATTACCATTGTGCAATAACACACATTTCAAGCTTCTAGCAGAGCTGTCAATGAAAAGGCGCCAGTCCTCCGGAATAAATTCCATTCCCATTTTACAAAAAAGTGCAGGAATATTATTGCAGTAAACAAGATCTTCATCTTCGCTGAAAAATGGCAGAAACTCTCTGGTCCGATAAAGTGTTATTTTAGTTCCTGGCTGTAGGCAATCTTTTTCTTTTAGTCTGGATGCTAACAATTCTGAAGCTTGCTTTGAGAGACTAAGGTCACGTATCAAATTGCTGAGTTCTTCTTGAGAGAATCGCTGAGATTTTCGAATATCTACTTCATACTCACTTTCACTGCTACAAACTGCTTCTATTGCATCTGCATGTGGCACTGATATTGTAATATCATCGCTGTGTGGTAAAGGCCGCTTAGCAGATTCCAAATTGGGATACTCCCACTTCGTCTTCTTGTATCGATTGAATCCATTTATATTGACCATACAGAAATAGCAATCGTTATAATGATTTTTTGGTTCCCTCCACAACATAGGCACACCGAACTTCAAACTGGTTTTTTCTCCATTTTTCCACAGTCGTAATGATTGTACGCAGTTTTTGCAATCTTTATGCGGAATCCAAAGCTTCTCTTGATTGGTAATCGATATTCCAAAATACTCCAAGTACAGCTGCTTTACATTCTCGGTGATATTTTGCTTTCTCTTTTCTTGAGCGTATTCCCCGCAAATGTAGCAAAATGCATTCGGGCTATTTCGACAACGATATCGCGACGACCTCATTTTGAATGTGAACGGAAATATTGTGATTTAAATATAAAATTTGAAAATCATAATAATTTCGCAACAAGTCAATGAAATGTGATGTTTTTAGAAAAAAAGAATTCAGTAATAGTACAGTAGATTTGTAGTACAGTAAAATATTTTTTTTTTTCTTAATCTAACTTTGATTACAAAAGGCTCTAAAAGTACATATAATTTGTTTACGCAATAGGACATATATACAAATTTTGGACTATTTTCTTTCCAAATTGGCTTTGATATTTAAAATCGGTCTTCGTCTTACATTAAAAAAATTTTTTTTAAAAAAACCTTTAAAATTTTTCAAATTTTGACTTTGAGCGAGAATATTTACAAAAGTTATTGATATATTGATACACACTTAAGTTTGAAAAATATGGCATGGAATAAAGCTTAAAACGTGTAAAGGGTTTTCTTTCTGGAGCTATAGTTAATAAATTAAAAAAAAAATTTTTTTAAATCGGTTGAAATAGAGAAATAAGTAAAATCGCGAATTGTGCAAAATCTAGAGCCAATTTGAAAAAACTGGTTGCGGATTCGAAATTAGCACCCCCCAGTTATCCTAAATCCACTGCAAGAATATGCAACTTATACATTTAGTTTTTTTTTGTATAGCAGTGTAATTATAAAACGCTTTATTGTATAAAAAAGTTAGTTACAAAACATACAAATTTTTACAAATAAAGGAAAAATTAAATCTCGAAAAATCCTATAGTCCCGAAAATCCCGAATCCCGGGATTTTCAAATATCAATCCCGATTGGCATCCCTAGTCGGTATAATATACATATAAAGACTGCGTTCGATGAAATTAGTACACGAATTAATTCAAATAACTTTTGAACTAGTTGACATATACAAAAGAAAAAAAAGTTTTATTAACAGAAATAAAAAAAAATATTACACATTAGTGGTTTTTTCTGAAATTCCTCCCATTAAACTTTTAATAGTGTCTTCAGTGATTTTTTTGCTTGATGGTTACTATTTTCTTGAAAATGTTTTAGTGTTTTCAGCAACCTGTTTTGTACCCTTCATGATCCTTTTTACCAGAGCCCAATATCTTTCAACAGTGACGTTCCCTCTAATGTGCGGAGGTGTTCTCTGCACACCCTAAAAATATTACAGATGTTTATAAATTTAAAATTTTTATAAATTTTCTCAGGGTTCTATAATATTTCCGCACATCAGGCACTTACTGTATTTATATTAAGTAGATCGTGTACTGTTGTGATGTTCAAGACTACATACACGAACGAAAATAAATGTTATTACTACTCTGCTAGTAGTAGTAATAAGCAAAATAATATTTTGTGCGACAAAACTAACAGCACATTCCTGCTAGGAAAAAATATTTGTTGAGCAACATAGTTTAAACAAAAATATATGTTACAATATATGTTATATATTAAAGTACTGCACAATTCGACATTTTATATAAAAATGTCATTATCAGAAATTTCATGCATTGCTATGTCATGTCAATTCAAACAAGGTGTTATGCCATGTTGTGCCAACACAATCATACTGTCATAGCATGTCATTGCAACTTAGCTAAGCTGTTGAACGCTGTTGTGTTCAATGCCATGCCTTTAATGTTTTTTCTGCAGCATGTTTTTAATACTGTTTAATCCTGCCTTGTATGAAAATATTTATTATTCTTAATTATTTTTTAAATAAAGATACATATTATGTATGTCATATTGCATAAATAAATTAAATGCACTTTTCGAACCTTTTCTAATTAAATTTATACTTCCAACAAAAAAAATTGTTTACTGTACTAAAAATTACTGTAGGTCCTACCCGTATTACTGAATTTTTTTTTTATTCGCTATTGATATTGTTGCGAAATTATTGTAAGTTTCATAGTTTATACAATATGACATATATACAAATTTTTAATTTTTTTCTTTCCAAATTGTCTTTTATATTTACCATCGGAAATTATGTTATCCCGAGTAAAAAAAATTATATATAATCATATGTGGCATATATTACAATATATAATTAGACATGTGGTTATGTATATCCATATATAATTATATATGACGTTTTTTCTGAAAAATTTTCCTTATATTATGCCATATATAATTTCATCTAATTAGATATCGGCCTTCATAATATTAGATATGGTATATATGATTATATATTACATAGCATGGCTGATCTTATTGCATACATAGTTATATATAGAGCTATATCTTAATATATATGGTGGCATTTTAGCAATATATAATTATATATGTTATCATTTAAACAATATATAACTATATATGGCGCTAGTTAAACTAGATGTTATCATATATGGTGCCATTTAAACCATATATTATCATATATGGTGGCATTTAAACAATATATGGTCATATATGGTACCTTATGAACAAAATATTTAATACAGTTCCAGATATGATAATATATGCTACTATATATAGTGCCATATATATTGATATATGGTGTCATTTATACAATATACTACCATATATGGTGCCATTTAAACCATATATTAATATATATAATGCCATTTAAAGAATATTTGGTCATATATGGTACCTCATGATCAAAATTTTTAATACAGTTCCATATGTGATAATATATGCCACTATATATAGTGCCATATATATTTACATATGGTGTTATTTAAGCAATATATTACCATATATGGTCCCATTGAAACCATATATTATCATATATGGTGCCATTTCAACAATATATGCTCATATATGGTATCTCATGAACAACATTTTTTATACAGTTCCAGATATGATAATATATGCTACTATATATTGTATAATACCATATACTTTGATATATCATATCATTTAAACAACATACCATATGGTGCCATTTAAACAATATATTGTCATATATGGTAACTCATCAGAAACTACAATATTAACTGTATTTCAGAATCTATTAATTGTATTTCAGAAATTATAATTGTATTTCAGAAATTATCGAATGTATTTCAGAAATTATTAATTGTATTTCAGAAATAATCAAATCTATTTCAGAATTTGTTGATTGTATTTCATAGTTAATAGAGAAAATTTTATTAAATACATTTCATAATTTCTGATATACAATTGATAATTTCTGAAATACAGTTTGATAATTTCTGAAATACAATTGATGAAACTGAAATTCAATTGACTAGTTCTGAAAAACAATTCATAAATCTGAAAAATAATTCATAAGTTCTAAAATACAATTAATTATTTCTGAAACACAATTGATAAATCTTAAAAACAATTGATACTAATGGAAATGGTGTATAGCGTCAAAAAGATGTAAATGGGCGCTGTGGTGTAATGGTTAGCGCGTTGGACTGTTACACGTGAGGTTGCGGGTTCGAGCCCCAACCAAGGCAACATCAATTTATGAAAAATAGTAATATGTATGAGCTTTTCTATCCCTCATACACATCGCAGTGTCCTCCTTCGGTGTTCCCATAGCACTTAACCCTACCGAAGTAAAATAATATAACAGGGCTATGAACTAAAAAGCTTCAACAAAGTTCGCCAACTCACCATCAGATGGCGCGCAACAACTGTTCTAAAATTCAACATCTCGCGCAATTACAGTGTTGCCATATTTGAAGCCCTTCATCTTTCACTACCTTTCACTTCTTCTCTATCCCCTTTCCAAAGGAAGCAACACATTAATTAATAGGAAGAATTTCCTGTGTTGCTTCTCTTTAAAAAAAAAAAAAAATATTTTATTAAAAAAATTCAATTTAATAAAAAAAATATAATTTTATAAAAAAAATTATAGAAAAAAATGATAATTTTATAAAAAGAAATTCATTTTATAAAAAAAAAAATGCATAGCCATGAACGGTATCCAACTCGAGACCTTCTGAGTTTAAAGCTTATTTTAACAAAATATTGTAATTTTTATAAAATCAGTGCTCTGTCAGTGTATTATTTTTTGAACAGTTGGCAATATCTGGCTGGGATTTTATTTAATCCCAAATAAATGAAGATCTTACATAGTACCCAAATATAATGCGGGATCTATTTTTATCTGTCATTTCTGTGGATACCCTATTAAAAAAATTAATGAAGTACAACATACAATCATATCTTTTTTTGATACCGGCCAAAATAAAATTTTATTCGAAAAATGGTGGATCGTACTGCAGTAATTTAGATCCACCTTGGATCTAATATGATGAAATACGATCCGAAAAACAAGTTTATCTAATTATATAAAATTGGATGTGACATAATGATAATCAAGAAATAATTTCAATAGAATGGACATTTAATGCAATCTGAGCGATATCTGAATGATTTCCCAACAAACCACACGATATCGTTTCGAATTCGTAACGATATCATTTCGATGATACGTTTGTCCGAGAATGATATCATTAACGATTCATAAGTAATAGGTACTGTGAAGAAAAGTGCACATTCGTTAATGATATCGTTTTTTCATGAAATAACGATATCGTTTTGATATCGAAAATTTCAGGCAGTCATATTGCAAAATTTTTGTCGTTATCTTATCACCATTCTATGAAAATATGATATCATTGACAATATCGAAATAAAGAAGTATATATGATATCTTTAACGATTAAATTAGAACAAGCAAATATGATTTTTTCAGAAAATTTATCGTTATTTTGAAAAATTATGATATCATTACGAGTTCATATTTTTGTATCATAAACGATAGCAAATATGATACTTAATATGAATTCGTTAACGATACTGTATCGTTTCATGGTTTATTGGGTTATTTTTGTCTAATGGTATCAATTAAAATGTAACTTTTTGTATTAAATCTAATTTTATATAATTAGATTAACCCATTTTTTCGATCTGCCATTTTTCGAATCAAATTAGATCTAAGTTTATCCCCGAATATATTGCTGGATCTAATTTGATCTGCCATTTTCCAGATCAATTTATATCTAAGTTTATCCACAAATATATTGCTGGATCTAATTCGATGTGCCATTTTTCGGATCAAATTAGATCTAAGTTTATCCCCAAATATATAGCTAGATCTAATTCGATCTGCCACTTTTTCGGATCAAATTAGATATACGTTTATCCACAAATATATTGCGGGATCTAATTTGATCTGCCAAAATTGAGATCAAATTAGATCTAAGTTTATCCCCAAATATATAGCTGGATCTAATTGGATCCGCCATTTTTCGGATCAAACTAGATCTAAAAATATCCGCAAATATATAGCTGGATCCGCCAATTTTCGGATCAAAATAGATCTAGGTTTATCCCCAAAGATATCACTGGACCTCCCAATTTTGAGATATAACTTGATCTTAGTTTATCCCCATATATACAATGGGATCTAATACGATATGATTGGATACACCCAATTTTGAGATCTAATTGGATCAGCTAGATATTACAGCAGATCTTAAACAATATCAAATTGGATATGATTAGATATTGCGCGAGATCAATTTTTTTTACTCGGGATATTAAATTTTTTTTTTTAAACCTAAAAAAATGTTGAAATTTAGATTTTGAGCGACTAAAGTTATAAAAGTTATTGAGATATTGATAAACACTTAAGTTTGAAAAATAGTGCATGGAATCAAGCTTACACTGTAAAATGAGTTTTTTTTTCTTGAGCTATAGTTACACTCATAGAAATAAATCTGTAAAAACAGCAGAAGAAGTTACTAACAGCTTGTAAAAATAATGCTGCAGAAAAAACTGCTGAAATTACCAGATTGTTTTGCTAAATACTAGTAGAATATGGACAGCAAAATTAAAACTGTTAAGTTTACAGAATTTTAATATTTAACTTTTACAATAGTTAATTGAAAATAACAAATTGTACTGTAGAATCTGCACAAAATTTTGCTAAATATTAGTAG